>CM066983.1:79695820-80295820 GCA_033977485.1 Hydrangea macrophylla | reverse complement strand
TTGTGTGTGAGCTTGATTTTGTGATGTAAGATTGAGCTCGATTTCTCTCTCTATCTTTTTTTTATTCATTTTTTTATTTTTTTATTTTTGTAGAAGTTATAACATGATTTCATGTTGAGGCTGTGAGATATATGAAATTGATTGCATATTTGTAAGAAAGAACAATGATATATCTTTTAATTTGTTGATTTGGTGGTTTGATATCATTTTCTTTTTGACTTCTGAACGAGGACTACGGTTTTTTCATGATTAATTTTGATTATTGCACTTAGGGAATCAGGTTGGGTTGGCTTGGCTTATTTCAAAGGGAAGAGGAAAAGAAAATTTCCAAACTTCGGTTGAAATTTAACCCATAGTTTCGAACCGAACCCGAACTTCTATTTCGAAATCGAATTGTAGTTTCGATCTTTAGTACAGTTTGGTTATCAATACCATTCTTGCCAACCCGAACCCGATCAACCCGACCCGAACTTCACAGTTTGAACCCGAACCGACCGATTGCCCACCCCTAAGCATGTGTACCTTGTAATGTTGTAATAGAATGTTGTAATAGGAACTTCATGACCTTTAATCTATGTTTAACTTAGTATGTTAGAACGGATTCGTAATGTTGGAATAGATAGTAGTCTTTTGTAATTACGCTTTAAAAATGTTATAATCCAGTTAGGATCGCTTGGGAATGAGTTTGGAGTGGGTGTTGGTTCGTAGTTGAATTCAGAAAAACCTTTAATTTGGAAAAAATTCTGTAGAAAGGGCCACTGCAGGAAAACAGTCGACTAGACCAGGGGCACAGTCGACTGGACCCCTGTTTTAAATGAATTCTCTCTTTAGTTTTCAGGACTTCAGTTGACTGGATGACAAAAAAACAGTCGACTAGAAATTACACAAAAATTAGACATTCTGTAAGACTCTGAGCAGTCGACTGGACTGCAATCGACTGGACTCGAGTCTCAATCCACTGGATTGGGCTGTTGCTTTCTAGGTCTCTGTAACTGGCGGAGTAGTTGACTGGAGGCCAGACTCAGTCGATTGAATTGTTGTTTTAAAATGAATTGTTTCTTTCCGATGCATGTTCTTAAACTAATTTTTTGGGAACGTTAATGAATGGAGTTAGCCTCGGAAGCGTGCCACGGGCTTCAGTTCCGCTATTGTGGGACCGGACACGGACCTTTTTTCATGTTTAAAAATCGAACCAATAGGCTCAATTTGATCGATTCAGTTTCGTTCTTTGAATATAGTTTTGAAAACCAGCCGATAGCCTCGGTTTACTTCGGTTCGGGTGCTGTTTTTCTTGAACAACCCTAACCCAAACTGTCATTTTTTGGACAAAAACCATTAGGATATGTGATGCATTTGTTTCTAACAGTACGTGTCATAGAACTATCTAGTCAGATAATATTTTTGCTCACCTAAAATTTGCTCACATATTACTCACTCAAGCACCCCATTTAATGAGCATGTAAGATCCAATATTTTTTAATATTTATTTATCCCATTTTTATCTGTGAAAAATGGTGGATCCTAAAAGCTCGCTCAATAAATACTTGGGTGAGTCAATGGACAAGCAAAAGAGTAATATTTGAGTGACAAATACTTTTTACAAACACTTATAAACACACTCTATCTCTCTCTTAAGTGACACTGTGAAATTCGAATAATTTTAATAAATTCCACAATACCATCTAAGAAAAAAAATAAAAAAATGTACTTATATATATATATATATTTTTTTGATAAAAAAAATATATAATTATAAGAGTTTGTAAAAAATATTCGTCACCCTAACAGGAGCAAAAATGCTCACCCCAAGTTATGGCCCAAGCATGGGCGCGCTTACCTGTGTGAACGAATAAAGTACTACTACTTTATTCTATGATTTTGTCTTTGGATGGACTTTCACTTTCTTAAACTGCCTCTTCAGGCTCCAAGGGACCAAAAGTCATTCTGGGACCACCGCCAGCTCAGCTAACTGCACGTCAGAAAAAAAAAAAGCATTACGTTGCATAATTTTCTATTAAAAAAAAGAGTTGGATATTTTTTTAGATTTTTTTTTTTTTGCTTAGACCATCTCCAACCCATACATCAAATACCATTTTGAGGCAAATTTTGCTGCAATTCCAAAAATTTCTGCTCCAATGGACGCATCAACAGGTGCAGCAAAATTTGCTGCAATCCAAAATTGCAGCAACATTGCTGCAAAGGCAAAGCTGAGGCAAATAATTTTCCAGCTTATTTTATTCAGAGAGAGAGAGAGAGAGAGAGAGAGAGAAGAATCCTGAAGATGAGAAGAGAGAGAGAGAAGTATTGGGTTTAACAATTTAGGTAAAATGGGATAAAAATTATTTTAATTGGAAAAACAAAATATACAATAAAAAAATTATTTTATAAAAATTATTTTAATTGGAAAAACAAAATATACAATAAAAAAATTATTTTATTTTTATTTATTAAAAAAGTTATATATTTGCAATAAAAAACACTATTAAACCACAAAAGTACATTAACATGAGCATAATATAAATAATAGATAAAAGAATAAAATTTATTAAAATATACAATCTTTGATGTATGGGTTGGAGTGACTCACTTTGTAACATCAAAAACAACACATCAACTTTGCCTCAGACCATCAAAATCACTCATTTGCTACATCATTTGATGTTTTACCTTTGGAGATGGTCTTAGAAGATATTTTTTTAGATACTTTTTCTACCTTGCAGTGTGATGTCGTTTATACGTATTGGTGTGTTTTATGTAATCAGCTCTAAAGAGGGTGTTATCTCTTTATTAAAGAGAAGACCATAATTTTAGCTGTTAGATTGTATTTTTATTAATGATAGTTTTGTCATTTTATGTACAGTTTTTAAATATAATCTGACAGCCAAAACAGAAGCCCTCTCTTATAGTCCGTTTGGTATGCCACAAACTAGAAAAGAATTGTTTGTGGTAAATCTTGTGTTTGGTTTGACAAAAGAATTGATTTTCAATTCTAACAATTTCTCACTAATTCTTGTTTTAGCCCAAAAATAAATCCTATCACTTTTGCTAGGATTTGGTGAGAAATGATCTCACTTAAAGTGAAACAATGTGATATACCAAACTTACCCCTATATATTTCACACCTCTTCTTTTTATATGAGCAATATAGTAAATGACCGTAGTTCATTTCATTTCATTTCTCTTTCAAACCAAACATGAGACTTAGAATTGCAATTCAATTTTATTCATTTCTTTTCTTTTCTATTCTCTCCAATTCAATTCTATTCTATTTTAGAGTCAAACCAAACGGGGAGTTAATAAAGAGAGGTAATCATCTTTAGATAATCTTTCGGTGTTTTATATAATGGGCGACTCAGTGGTGTAGCCAAAAAAAAATGGATGTAATTTTACAACCTAAAATCTCATCACAAAATATGCATATGGTAGCCTGCACTTTGATGACCTTCAAACGTCATAAAAATGTAATTTTAGATTATAAAATAGTAACAAAAATTGTGTCAGCACTTCGTTGAACAGATGATTCAATTGTGAAATATAATAAATCTATTTGAACTTCATCAAATTACAAATTTGACAACCCTCTATTTTTTCTTTTAGTGGGTTCAACTTGATAAGTAATAATTTTCAAATTTTCAAAGTCCATACATAAATGCGCTCTTTCTAATTTTTGGTGGGTTCAACTTTATGTACAGCAATATGTTATTTCCATATTTTAGTGGTTTTAATTGAACTCACTGAACAATAAGTACAAGTTGACTAATCTATCTATTTCTATATATAAAAGCTAGGTCAGAAATAATCTGAGAGTGAAACGTATCACTACTTATTTATGTCGACTCTTTAGCCATTTCACCAATCCTTAATCATTCTCTCCACAGCAATGGACTGCTATATAGCAGTAGGGATATCAAAAAGGCCCGTTGGGCCTAGCGTGGCCCGACATTGATCAAGCTTGGGTGGGTTTGGGCTTTGACCCATGTTCTCATGTCTTTTTACGGGACGAATTGTGTTTGGATCGGGTTTAAGAGTTCACAATCTAGGCTCGGAACTAGGCCTAAGGTAGAGCCTAAGTGAGTACTTTAAATATATCCTAAAATGGTATAAATACTATTATATATGTAATCATTTTTTTAATAGGTTGGAAATAACTTTCAATATAACAACTTTCAAAATTTATATTTCAGAGATGTGCTTCGGGCCGCCCATTGGGCAGGGATTTTTTTTTTACACCCTTATATAGCAGTGGGTGTTAATACTACCATTTAATTGGTACATGAAGGACTCTTCCTATATTTAAATCGCGTAATAGTACTGTGTTCAATTCAATTCAATATTTTATTATAATCATTTTGAAAGGCAAATTTTTTTTTCTTTCAGCACATCCCATGAATTTGTATTACTTCTTTCATGGTTTGTATAAGCTTACAACAATTTTTTTTTTTTTTTACCTATGTGGTGATTTCTAAGTTTTCATGAGCACAATTTTAAGAAAAGCACTATTAATTTGTATAAATGGATCGATTATGGTAAAGTTTTGTATATAATATGCAAAACTTTATACAAAGACAATTATAAGTATGTATTTTTAATTGAACTTCCGTTGATAACAATATTCATCACCATAATTTTTTATTTATTAGAAGTACAATGTACCCGCGCATTACGCGGGATACATGCTAGTATTATACAATATCTAAAACTATGATAAAAGTATATTTAAAAAAAAGTATTGAAGTGATGTCCTTTTTATTATTATTCTTTTGAATTTTGCATTGACTCTAAATTTATGACTAATTAAGTTTATCTTTAAATATTGTTACATTAAGACAATAAAATGCACTCTCTAATTTTCGATATCATTGGCAATAAAGAATAGAGTCTTTAATTAATCTCCCCTTCAACGCCTTTTATAATTGTCGTGAGGTTTTAATTTGTAAAAATTATCATAACAATGTTAAGTAAGATTGAAATGAAGTATTCACTCAATTCACAAAAGGGGAATTATAATGCCAGAGCAGTTTCCTTTAATGTCAGAGTAAATTCTAACACTTTATTATTTGTAAGTGAAAAAATCAGTTAGTAATGTCAAAAATCCGGTATACAAATTTTAGACTATTCTGGCATAGGTCCTAAGTTTATTTTATAGTGAAGACACTAAAGTAATAGCAATTTTCTTTTAAGGCTTAATTTGGCCCCCATTTTGATGCTTTTCCTTTTTAAAGTACAATTTCATGTTATATGCGATTCCTTATTGTTGGTGAGCATGCTTGTTACACCCGTTCTAAAATTTCATAGTTTTATCATACACAATTGAAAAGTTGTGAGTATATCAATGTTATTTGATAATTGGATTGAGATGAGGTTGACTGTGGATCAACGGTAAGGTGTCAGTAAGGACACGGGAATATGATAGTCCATTTTGCATTGGCACGGTTAAATGGCATTTATGTGATTTAAATGTTATTTAACTTTTCTGGTATTTTATGAATAGTGAATTATACCTGTGTAGTATAATTTCTGATTTTTCCGATATTGATATATATCATTTTGAGAACTGTGGTGAGAACGTGAGTGACACGTGAAATAAAAGGTAGGTTGTGTAGAGATTTCACATAATTTAGTTTTTGGACGTTATTTTGGACCCAAACGAGACTTTGTTGAAAACTCTTGAAATTTATAATTTTCACTCGTAAAGTTATAAAAAGGACGTGTGCGAAGTTTCGAGAGCTAATTAGAAGTTTTGAGAACTCGTGGGGAGGTAAACGCAATTTCCGAAAAGTTTGCCTATAAATAGTGGTGGATGAGATTCATTCTCATCCAAATAGTTCAAAATATCTAGAGAGAGAGGAGAGAGAAAGGGAGATTGTTGCCACGGGCTTTGCGCCGCCGATCGACGACCGTTCGTCGGTCAGATTTTCTCCAGATTTCATATTCGAACTCGTGGAGGTAAGACCTACGTTTTAATACTACTTAGGCCGTGTTTGGCCAATTTTTATAAAAATCTAATTTCTAGACTTTTGGGGAAAACCCAATAAAACTTGTAGGAATCGTCCCAAATTTGAAATCCAACGATTAATTAGCCCCCTAGACGATCCTTCAAAGTTTGAAGAGAATCGCACGAGGTATGAATTCTAGATCTATGAAATATATGGATTTTCATGTTTTGAACATCATTTTTGATATTCTTGGATCCGGGCGAAATTCATGTATTAATTAGGCCTGTTAATTATGCACGTGAAATTACATGAAAAGCACGTATAACTGTTTATGTGAGCATGTTATGTGTCTACTTGGGTCAAAGGGGAGTTTGGTGCAAATTCATCCGGGGTAAGCTCCTCGAACCTTGGGGATTATGATTGTGATTGAAATGGAATTGGAATTTTGGTTGTGTCTAGATTGGAGGTGGGCCCAACCAGGACACAGTACCTGGTATGGAGGAAGGCCCAACCAGTGTACGAGATGCGTGGGAGAGGTGGGCCTCCTACGGCATCGACCAGATGAATGCGTACCACTCACCCTAGAGACCATTTCTATGTGTTTTAGATGATTAAATCATGAACTGTCATATAAGCATACATTTAGAATTGTACGCTCAACATATAGCTGAGCAGTGGAGATGTACTCCATTGCAGGTAAGAAGAAAGACAAGAAGTAGCGTGATGAGTGAGGCCGATGAACGCCGGGGAAATTACAATTGTATATGTTTTTGTTTTAACTTCTAAAACTTGTGTAAAGATTTATAAATTGTAAAATGTTGTAATAGATCCATGGATTAGTTTCGCAGTATTGTAATCTTGTAATTGAATGCCTGTGGTTATGTTTTAAATGTTGTAATTGGCGTTGGTTGTGATTATTTGTGGATATTGAGAAACATGTGTTAGTATTATCAACACAGGGCTGCCCAGCAAGGGAGCAGTCGACTGGACCCTGTATCAGTCGACTGGATCCCGTGTGTTTGAGACTGAAAGTGAATAGTAAGAGAAGCAGTCGACTGGACCCTTGATCAGTCGACTGAACCACTGTTGAATTTGGCTACTGCTTTGATTAATGGTAAAACCAGTCGACTGGGTCTCCAGATCAGTCGACTGGACCCCTTTTGAAATGTTGCATTTTGGTTCTGCTTAACACAGTCGACTGAGTTCCCTGATCAGTCGACTGAGCAGTCGACTGGGTTCCCTGATCAGTCGACTGGACCTCTGTTGAGAATTTTAGGTTTTGGTTTCTGCTAGGCACAGTCGACTGGACCCTAGGCACAGTCGACTGGACCCTAGGCACAGTCGACTGAACCTCTGTTTTCAAAACTGAGTATTTTGGATGTGTTTCTAATTGGCCAAAACTTTTTATAACTCTGATTTCAATGGATTTTACAAACTCAGAGGGCAATGTTTCCTAAGTTTTATAATACCCAGGGTTGTTTTATAATCATTTCTGCTGCATATTATTAGATGATGTTTGGATGAGCCTTTGTGGCGTGCCACGTGTCCTATTTCCACGCGTAGTAGGATGGATCGTGACAATGCTTCTATGTGAATTTGAATGAATAGAAGTAGATATACTCTATATAAATTTTAGATGTGAATAGTTTGCTTGTACAAGTGTAGTCAATATAAAAATGAGTAATGCTAGGTATATCTAAACGAGACACATAAAATATCCACATGTTGATGTGAATTTCCAAATTCATTCATCAGTTACAAAAAAAAGTTTAAATTTTTTTCCAAAATGCCATGACACATCAGCAAGTGAATAGATTAGGTATCCCGTTTAAGTGTTCCTAGCATTACTCGATAAAAATATATTCCCTAACAAATTATCAGAGTATTGTCCTACTTATGAAGTAGCAAATCACAACAGTATGATTTATTTATTTTTTATTTTTTGATTGCAGAATAATATGATAATTGATTGTTTTTGTTTAGTCAAAATTGAGTTCTACATAATCAACATTTGTTTTTTTTTTTTAAATGCTAGGCACACAACTCATTCTATAACTGGGCTTTAAATGTGTGGTACCCTATGTTGTTTGATTTTTTTTTTTACATTTTTCTATGCACTACTTACACAGCACAGGGTACATGCATTTAAAGTTGTGTTGTGAAATATGTTGTGGAATGTGTTGCGTGCCTAACATTTCTCTTTTTATTATATATTTGTTTTGCATAGTAAATCCCAAAAAAGACTAATACAAACATACAGAAAGAAGAAAATACATGAAATTTAAGAAACACACATGTACAATCTACATGTTATTTTGATTGAACTGTTCGACAATTTTTTATTTTATTTTTCCTCCTTATCCTCTCTTCTCACTCTCACGCTTGCTCTCCTCTTTTTTTTTCTGGGATAACTCTTGGAGCACGTAAGATTCTCACAAAAACAAAATACATAAATCACAAGGTGTCTCTCTCTCCTGATAGGGTCCACTGACACTATGGGGTCTACAGATGAGAGAGATAGACACACAAAATTTATGCATCTTGTTTTTGTGAGATTCTTATGTGCCGAAAGAGTTAACCTTTTATCAGTCACTTCTCATCCTTTTTCTTTGTGCCTTTCACTACCCCAACTTCGTTTAATTGGCAGGCAGGATAAAACTGTCGAATAGGACAAGATAAAGCAGGATCGGATATGGTAGTAATCATGTCGGATAAACTGTTATGATGTCCTATGTTTGGAATGTCCTGGATAAAACTGTCGGATAAGTTGTTTAAATCATAATCATATGTTTGGTCGTGCACAGACATAAGTTCCGGATAATAACTAAATTCTTGCATTTTAAAACCTAAAAATTTGTGTCTGAATCACTCAAAAAAAATTTGTAGATCTTGAATAAAAATAAGGAAAAAAAAAGCAAAAAATTAACAGAGGAAGAAAAAAAAAAAGAGGAGGGATCTAAAAAATGAAAAAGAAAAAAAAAACACGGATCTAAAGAGATATATATATATATATGTATATAGATATATGAAAATGAAAAAGAAAAGGAAAAAAGAGATCTGAAAAAAAAAATATCTTGGGAAAAAAATGCAATTTAAAAAAAAAACAGATGAAAAAAAATAATATATATATACTGCAGGACTTTTTAATCTTGTTCAATGGCGCTACCAAACGCAGGATAGGATAAAATTATCCTATACTGCCTCTTATACTGACCACCAAACGAGAACCAGAAGTAAACAATAATGGTACTCATCAATTTTAAGTTACTAGTAATTTTTACCTTATTTAAGGATTTAGACATAGTCTTCTGCTTATTAACACTTGATTAAATTTCAAGTCATTTGTATATGAACTCCCGTTTCCTCACTTAAATAAGTAAGCTCATAATAAAAATTCATAAAGTTCACGGTGGAATAAAAAAAAAAAAAAAAAAGAACGTAAAAAGACCAAAAATGACACTTTGCCCAATTGCGCGTGCAACTACAACTTTTGGTAATATGTATTGACTGAAAATAAATAAAAAATGGCATTATAAGAAACCTATCCATCTAATTTTTACATCAATAATCAATAAGCTTACATTAGTTGCTAAATGCACCCACCAACCCCATGTACAACGGAACATGTTTTTATATGTTTTATGTATTCTTTCTCATGCCGTAATATGGACGTAAAGAAAAGTGGATAAGTGTATTTAACAACACTCAAGTAATTTATTGTCGATTATATAATTACTTTTGCCCTCCTGTAACAATTCGTTTGTCTATTTAAAATTAATAATTTTAAATATATAGTATGATAGAGTATCCAGAATTACATTTTTCCTTAGATGGGCTTTGGTACGATGGAATCTAATTTGCTTATTTATCTTTATGCTCTTTAGTTTGTTGTAATAATATTTTCTTTTTCTTTTTCTTTTTGATTTTCTTTCATGAACAAATGAGGAGTTGTTATGGAGCTCCTTCTCTCTCTCTCTCTCTCTCTCTCTCTCTCTCTCTCTCTCTCTCTCTCTTACACTATGGAGTTGTAATATTTAGATTGCTACAAAAATTGATGTCCCTTTGTGGTTTTTTTTTATTTTATTATACGTTGTGAATTGTGATATTTTTGACTTGTGAGTTGTGACTTGAAAGTTGTCATGTCCGTTCCAGAATTTCATAGTTTTGTCATAAATGATATGAAATTTTATGAATTATCATTTATATATGATAAATGAGGATAAGTGGTTGACTGTGGTCAATGGTGAGATGTCAGTAAGGACACGAGGAAATTGGTAATTGAGATTTTTATTGGCACGAGTAAATGACATTTATATGATTTAAATGTTATTTGACTTATCTGGTATTTTGTGAATAGTGAATTGTACCTGTGTAGTATAATTTCTGGTAATCTCAATATTGTTATATATCATTTTGAACACTGTGGTGAGAACGTGAGTGACACGTTAAATAAAAATGTAGGTTGTGTAGAGATTCTACTTAATTGAGTTTTCGGACGTTATTTTTTGACACAAACGAGACTTAGTCGAAAACTTCTAAAATTTATAATTTTCACTCGTAAAGTAATAAAATGGACGTGTGTAAATTTTCATGGATTAACTAGAAGTTTGAGAAACTTGCGGGGAGGTAAACACGATTTTCGAGAAGTTTTTCTATAAATAGTGGAGGATAAGATTTCATTTCTCCAAAAGTTGAAAAATATCTAGAGAGAGGAGAGAGAAAGGGAGATTGTTGCCACGGGCTTTGCGACGACGATCGGCGACCTTTCGTCCGTCAGTTTTTCACCAAATTCAAGATTTGAACTCGTGGAGGTAAGATCTACGTTTTGATACTACTTAGGCCATGTTTGGCTACTGTTTATAAAAAGCTAATTTCTAGGAATTTGAAAAAAAAAATAGGTATAAACTTGTAGAAATTGACTCAAATTCGAAATCCGATGATTTATTAGCCTCTTAGACGATCCTTGAAAGTTTGGGGGAAATCGCACGAGGTATGAAGTTCTAACTTGTGAAATATAGAGAAATGCATGTTTTATATTTCAACGACGAAATTGAGATCCGGGCAAAATCCATGTGTTAATTGTAGGCCCGTTAATTATGCAAGCGCTAAATTGTGAAAAGCATATCTAAATTTACGCGAGCACGTTGAGTTATCTATGTGGGTCAAAGGGGGGTTTTATACAAATTCATGCCGGAGTAAGCTTCTCGTTGTTTGAGAATTTTAGTAGCAACGGCTACTGTGCATGGTTTAAGGCTTGGACTTGCCAGGGCACTTGGGGGATGTAATGGTTGTAAGCTTGGACTAGCCATTGACATCGCGGTTTAAGGCTTGGACTTACCGCTACCGGATGAAGGCGTATTTTTCTCCCTAGAGACTATTGATATGATTTATGAGATTAAAGCATGTTTTGTCATATATTGCATATGTTAGACTTGTGCACTCAGCATATAGCTGAGCAGTGGAGATTTACTCCATTGCAGGTAAGAAGAAAGACAAGAAGAAACGTGATGAGTGAGGCCGAGGAATGTGAGTTTTGGTTTCTGTTAGGCACAGTCGACTGGACCCTAGCACAGTCGACTGAACCTCTGTTTTCAAAACTGTGTTCCTTTGGACAGGTTTCAATTGAGCAAAACTTTTTATAACTCTGGTTTTTTAATGGATTTTAATAATGTTTTCCGCTGCTATTTGACTTTAATGGAACTGGATAAGCCTTGATGGCGTGTCATGTGTCCTATTTCCGCGCGTAGCAGGATGGGTCGTGACAAAAGTCTGTGCTAAGAATCCTAAGTTGTGACTAGCTTGTGAGTTTTTGTTTATGTTGTGAATTTTGGAGATGAGCCTTAATTTTTTTTTTAAGTTTATTGAAAGTTCAATTAACAAAGTAGTGCAGTAGTTTTTACACCAAATTTTTTATATATATAAAAAAACCCACTAATCAAGCCGGGCTCATAATCGAGCTTGAGTTTGAGCTTGGTTCGTTAACATTAATCGATCCAAGCTTGAGCAGGCTAATATTTAATCGAGCCGAGCTCGAGTTGGCTCATTTACTTATAAACGAGCTCGAGCCGAGCTTGAGCAAGTTGCAATTCCTTCGATCTGAGCCTAGAAAGCTCGGCTCATATACACCCCTACGTATAGCATGACAGATTAACTATTTTCAATACAAACAAAGAAATAAAACTACTTTTGGAGTGTACCATAAGCAGATATGGTAAAATTTAATGTTTTGGGATATTGTAACAATGCCAAACTATAAGTTTGGTGTGAAAAATAACCGCCCTGTTTGTTGTAGATTAAAATAAGCTGAGAAGCTATAATTTCAAAAGCATCTAAAATCTTGCTTTTGATAAGTTAGCTTATTTTCCACTTTTAAGTTATTTTTTACTTAAAATAAGTTGTAAGCTAAACCAGCTTGTTTGGGGCAGCTTAAACTTATAATAATCTATAAACTGAAAAAGTCAGCTTATAAGATGGAACAAGCACCCCCAATATAGCATCTCCCTGTGTATATATCACATATATTTATATATAGAGTTGTATATGATTTGAGACGCTCAACTAGTCCTTGTGGACTTGTTTTTCAAAGGCTCGTCTCAACTCAATTAATAAATAAGTCAAGTTCAAGCTTAGATTTTTCGGCTTGTTTAATACACAACTCAAACTCAAACACACACCTTGGCTCAATGAGGCTTGTGAACACGTTTGAATAAAGCTTGCTAGTAGGCTCGAAAAAATCTCATAAATAGGCTTGATATATAGGGCTTGTATACTAGCCTACATATGTGTATCTTATAGAAAATGTAACAGCCTACATTTTCATTTAATTATTTGTATTTTGCATTTTCATATTTAAATTCAATTTGTATTGTCTGCTCTTATTAATTACAATTCTCATAGGTTAAATCTTATTATTGGTTTTATTTCATATTAAAATTATTGTTAGGGTCAAACTGCAAATTTTACAATTTTAGTAATACCTGTATTGGTTTTCAAATCTGTATTTCAAAACGGTGAAAATAATTTCTTTGGACTCAAACTGTATTTTTATAAAATCAAAATGAATTTTCTGTATTTTTGTGGTGAACACCACGCCGCGAAAATACCAATTTATGTTCAAAACGGTCCGTGTCATGTTAAACTTCCACAGATTTTGGAAGTGATGTAAAGCAAGATTTGACATATGCTTTACTTTCCATTTATGGCAAGTAATGATTGGGTAGGCTTTGTTTGGGAATGTTATTTGTGCATGTACTAACTTAGTATCATAAGCTACTTTAACCAAACACTCAAAGAGATTCCTAGGCAACTTGTTAGAGCCTTATTTGGCTATGCTTATTTTGGGAGTGTTAGTTTGTGCCATGAGTTGGATTTCCCAAACACCCCAATTTGACCCCTACACATCTATATGACCCTTAGCTGAAATAAGGAGTCCAAGTATTGTCTATATACGTATGTACGAGTGTATGTATATTATGCAGTTTAGTTAAATTGATAAACAACCAATTTGTTGAGTATAGGAGGTTATTCTTGATGCCCAAGTTCTCAAAATTGATCATCTATATAACTTACATACACTCTCACACATCTCACATTCTGCAAAACTGAATATTGAGTAAGGTTTAGAGAGAGTTCAGAGAAGGGGACTTCATAATTTCTAGAGAGAAGAAGAACTTCGATCTTCTCCATAGCTTGAGGCTTATATTGGATTCTTTAATTGGTTATCTTTCTCAAACGTTTTCCTATCTCTAATCATCAGTGAGTATTTAGAACTCACTTTGTTTGTAATTCATGCTTGTTTACTATTTATGTTTATGTAATTGTATCTCACCATTGTTGAATTCGTCCATCGAAACTCAAGCTTGAAAAATATGAATTTTTCCAACTTAACCAAAATTTGTTTTTAAAGATAAAATTGAAAGATTATGGTACATAGAGACTACGGTTTAAGTTATAGAACCTAATTCTTTATATCGCGACATATATTAAAAACAAAAATTCGTCACCTCTCGATTTTTCGTAAAATTTGAGAGCTACGGTTGAAATTAGTTAAAACTGATCACGTATTCACAATCCTTGCGGAAAAAACAGAGAGAACCATATATTACAAGTCATATTTGCATTCGGATTTGAAAATGGGTCAAAAATAGGCTTTGAATTCATAACAGGGGAGAAACTGATGATGTCAATCGATTGTCATATTTACCAATCGATTGGTATGATTACCAATCGATTGGAATCATTACCAATCGATTGGCATGTTTACCAATCGATTGACATTTTTCAGCACAGATGACATTTAGTAAAAACGGCTATAACTTTATCTAGGTAACTCGAAAACGCGCACCGTTTGAAACGTTGGAAACTAGACTAAAAAACCTTTCTTTTGATGTGTAATTTATCCACAAAAAGTATATCTCATTTTCGAGGGCATTGCTTCAAAGTAGACCCACTTGTGTTCTAGTAAGCGATAAAAGCATATTAAAACATTCTTTGATGAATTCACTGGTTGTTTCACATAAGATTTGTTTCTTCTCGTATATCCATGATTATCGATCACAGTGTTTTATATTTCTGTATAAGTCACATGCCATACATGAGGAGTCAGTTGTACATGCATGTGAGTTTTAGTCAGTGTGAAAATAGTATGTGGGTAAGTTGTGTGTGGACACTCCCTGGTAATTGTGTACCAAAGTGTGACGTTTTGAGATGGCGGCGAGAGTGTCTTTGAAATACGACAGTGACAAAACTGGACACTCCCTGACGCCCATGATAGCGTTAAAGTGTGTGACGCCGAACTTGGACATTCCCTAGCACCCATGGTAGTGCTAAAGTGTGGCCTACGGACACTCCCTGACATGCGTGGTATGGTCAAAGTATGAGGCATTGGACACTCCCTAGTACCCCGTACTAAAGTGTGAGGCAAACTGGACACTCCCTGGTACCCCCGTTACTAAAGTGTGGTCATCTTAGTGTTTCAAAAATACTGGTGTGAGAGAGTGGGTTGGTGTGTGGTCGAGAGAAAAGAGTCGGTAAGATGAGTTGGTGCATTGTTTTTATACACGGTCACATGTAACATGAAAGAAAGTTTTACTAATGTTATTTTTATTAGTTCATCATGCGGACCCACTTCTATGATATTAATCTTTTGAATAATAGAAAATGAAAAATAGTAAATGAGTATGTTTTACATTCAAGCATATGTTTTTAATACTCACCAGCTTTTTGAAGTTGACGACGTTGATACATCCTGGACATTCGTGTCTAGGCTTTTTAGGTTTTGATCAAGCAGGACCTTACGATTATACTAACTAAAACTTAACTACTTGGGAAGAAGAACTTATTTAATATTATATGTTTTAAATTATGAACTGGTTTTGTAATAAGGATGATTGTAATAGATAATAGATATTATTTTGTTTCAAGGCGGTTTCTGCCTTAGTTGATCCCGTGCTGTAATAATCATTAAATTAGAAAATTTTTGTAAGCCTTGATTGCTCTACTCTGATTTATATTAATATGTTGTTCGACGTTTGGGACGGAATCGATCCTTCAATCTGTCGCGACTTACGGGTCCAAAAAGGAAATTAAATGCTTTCCATATTTATGCTACGTCGGGGCGTGATAGAAAAACTATGTGAATTTTGGTATGCTCGCGAAAAAGCTCATGATAGACTTGATAAATGGTTTGTATACTAGTTTATATATGTATATCTATTAAAAAAACTACGTACTTTCAGATGACTCCTTTTTTTTTTTTTTTCTAGGCTGAAAGGGTGGAAATGGACAACTAACGTAGCAATCCCTTCTGGACGTGACCAGTAGGATTAGGGGTGGCAATCGAGTTGTGTCGGGTCATAATTGTGTCGAGTCATTATCGTGTCGGGTTATTGTCGTGTCGGGTCATAATCGTGTCATTCTTAACATGTCATAATCGTATGGGGTCATAATTGTGCTGGGTCATATACGGGTCACCCGTTTAACCTGTCTAAGCTGTGTAGGGTGTCATCGGATCGATTCGGTTCGGTTTTAATTTTTATTTTTTATTTTCAATTTTTTTCATGGTTTGAAAACTAACCGAAGTGGTCGATTCGGTCGATTTTGCCAATTTGGGCGGTCGGATCAATTTTTTAGTTGTAAGTAATTTTAAGAAAACCGACTGATTAGCTCGGTTCGGCTATTTAAAATAAGCTTACAGCCCTACTAAGAATACAAACAAGTCTTTCATCAAATGTATCAATTAGTAACACGTACATCTTAAATACCAAAATACTACAAATATAACAATATCCAACTATTATAAACATAACACCTAAGCACATCCAAACAAAATGAATAAGAAGAAATATTATTTTTACTAACTGTATAAAGAAATTTCTTCTCTTGCCATACATCAAGAATCAAGGTTAACAGTTGTATTTATCTAATTGACTAATTTGTCTCCCTCCCAATCCAACAATCCTAGCGGGTTTCCTCCCACTTTTTTCTTTCTTTTTTTTTTTTAAATTATTTTTTTTTTTATTTTTTTTATGCAATACTTGATGCATAAATGCTTCAGGCTCCAACTTCCTCCCTCCCTTATTAGTTATTACTTATTATTTTTTTTATTACATTAGTTATTAATTATTATATATAAATTTACTTGTTTGGTAAGTTGGTAACTACTCTCTTTTTTTCTGAGCAAAAAAAAAAAATTAGTTTATATATATATGTATATATATTTAAATAATTAATTTTTTAAAAAATATATATTTTTTATTTCTTATTTATATTATTTGTATTTTAGACTTCCAGATTATTAAAAATTATTTTTAGAATAAAAAAAAATGCCTCAACTGTACTTAAATACTTAATCGGGTCAAACGGGTTAGACGGGTTGACCCGTTTATTAATCGTGTCAAACGGGTCGACTCGTTTATGACCTGTGCCCTTATACGGGTCACCCAAACCCATTTATTTTCGTGTCGGGTTGAAAATTGCCACCCCTAAGTAGGATTCCCACCCACTATGAAATATACACTTTGAACTATAGCTACGGTCAGAAAGAGCGAGCTCCTTACCGTAGCGCCCTACCGGGGTGCTAGTGAACTCCAATCTGGGGGCCTAGAAATAATCATGAGTGAATCCATATTTAGATTCGAACCCAAAACTTACTAATCACCAAATCAGGTAAGAGTGAGGCTAAAACCACTAAGCTATCATCGACACTGGACTGGTGGTCAGACGAACTAAGCAGCTTGTAATCAAACTTAAATTTCAAGTTTGTTAATTAAATAAACCGATCAGCTCAAACACACATGAACTCCACTCGCATACACCCCGGGGCTACTGCCCTATATATATATACAACTTTCATACAACATTTTAAAAGATATGTCTATCTTTCTCCTGTGTCACTGTAGGGTCCAGTGACATCATAGGAGAGAGATAGACACATCTTTTTAAGAGGTTGTATGAAAGTTATATGAAAGTTGTCACCAAAGAATTACTCATATATATATATATACAAAGATTCTCTAAAGATGGCCACATCTCTTTATTAAAGAGGGGACCTCTGTTTTGGCCGTTGGATTGTGTTAAAAAACTGTGAAATGACAAAACTGTCATTAATGAAAACACGATCCGACGGCCAAAATAGAGGTCATCTCTTTAATAAAGAAAGGACGCCCTCTTTATAGCATGACTGTATATATATATATATATATATCTAGCATTTATAATTATTTGAGGTATATATTTCCCGAGTCATGCTACACCCACACAATGAACCACATACTTTTTCCACACACTTCTTTAAATGTTTATACCTTGTGCTGCTTGAATTTTTTACACTTTTTTGTGTCCCACTTATACAGCACAAGGTACAAACATTTAAAGAAGTGTGTGAAAAAAATGTGTGGTTCATTGTGTGGGTCTAACATTTTTCATATTTCCCGCCATGTTGAAGGAAGGACAATTGACAAAGTTGGAGGGGAATCCTCGAGAATCACAAATTCACAATGAGGAAAAGGGAGACAGGTCATGTGGTCCAACCAACAAAGGCGCTTGACTTGTGAACACGTTTCGAATAGGTGGTGCGCCCACGTATTTATGGTGAGACAACTAGCCCACGTTCCTCCCACCCTTACCCTTTTAGTCCCCACACCCCAACCCTTATATACACTCATATATGTATATACTCCGTACATGTTTGTGTGTATATATATATATGCACACATGTAAAAATGGTCCACAGTCGCGATTCTTTCAGATACGAAACCATTACTGTGACCGGTACAACTCAGCAGAAAGCAGCGCAGAGACAATGATAGAGACACATACATATACATTAATACATTTGTGTTTATGTGTGAATAATGTATTGTGTAAATATATAAAAGTGCACTTGGAAAATGGAAAATTCTTATAAATATTTTTAACCAAATATTTTTTTTAATGCTGAAGATACTTTTGATGTCTCCAAAAATGGAAAATTCTGAGACATTTTCTTTTTTTAAAAGTAATTTCTCTAATTCTATGACTGAGAATTTTTTTTAGATACATTCCTATAATAATGTCTTTGAATCCCAAAATTCGTACACATTTTTGTAGAAATGTCTCTGAAACCGAGTAATTCAAACACATTCTATGAAAAAAGTCTCTCCAAATGTTTATGATTCTGGAGAATTTAGAGACATTTAGAAAAAAATATATCTAAAAATTCCAAATGTCTCTAAAAAAAATTTAGAGATATTTCAAAAGTTGACGTCAAAAAAAAAAAAAAAATTGGATTAATGAAAGAATTTTGGACTATCATTTTGCTATTATTAGCCTAATCTCAAGAGCCTTATCCCAATTTTTCCCTATAGCAGGTGTTTTTTCGGCCAACAAAAAATGTCGAGAAATGCTAGGTATACTTAAAATATTCACTTAAAAAAATACAAGTTGACGTGAATCTTCTAAAATACTCCATGTGTTCATATATTAATTTGGTGACTAAAGAATATTTTAGAAAATCCACAACAATTTGTATTTCTTTTAGGTGTACATAGCATTACTCAAAAATGTCATATGCCTTCCACACTCCACAACTTTGCATGCGTTCGGCACTTTTGATAAATTATAATTAAATGTTTTCATTGTATAATTACAAAGTTAAAAGCCAAATGGTAATATTTAAGCCAAAACATAAACATCTTCAAGTCAAAAGCCAAAACCCAATTTAAACATCATTTAAGTCAAAAGTTATCAAGCCAAAAGTCATTTGTTATTAAGCCAATTAACCCTTAAATTCTTAAGTCGAACAACCCTACAGCCAAGCAACCCTAATAGAGAAGAAATATTAGAAATTGGTGATCTCAAATTGCCTAAAAATTTGAGTAAAATCTTGGTTAGGTGTGGACCAACCCAATGGTCATACTCAAATTTTTGTATAATAATATTATTATTTTTTTATTTGAGTATAAAATTTGAGTCAAGTCATCTATAATTCTTACTCAAGCTCACACCAAATTAAATTTGAGAACAAAAAAATCCTCTCAAGTTCTTACTCAAACTCATACCAACATTTGAGTCAATGAATAGTATTGTTTCAATTTGGTATAAAATTTAAGTAAAACTCAATTTAGTATGAATTTAGTTCTAGAGCTGGAGATCATTTTAGAGTGGTTTTGAATCAAATTTAAGTTTGACATGAGTTTAGTCATAGGATTGAAAATACTCTATTAAGTATTTATTACGTACATACATAATGGTGGTCCCTGATCAAATCCTATAATATATATATAAGAATCTAGCAGCTCAAATCTGAGTAGTTAAATACCAAATTGTCCTTCTGCATTTTCTCAAGACCATAATACCCCTTTATTATATCATAATTACGCACACATCATGATACTCATCATAATGATATATCAATTTGTTTGAGGGTAATTTTGTCATTTCAGATTATTATTACGTTCAGGTCAACTTTTAAAATTTTAATTAATATAATAATGAGGTTTCAATCAACAATCTTGTGCCTAATTAATTTTGGGTCAATAATTTTTGAGATATTTATTATTCACTTCAAAAAAAAGTCAAAAAGGGCTATTTTGGCAGCTATTTACAAATTGGTCACTAATATTTATATTCTGGTCAACTTCTTCTCACAAATTTAGGATTCATATATTATAATATCTCTAATTACACTGGGGTCAGTAAGTTCTTGGATATTTATACTTCACTTCAAAAAAAAAGTCAAATAAAGTGGCTATTTATGAATTGGTCACTAATATTTACATTCTGGTCAACTACTTCTCGCAAATTTAGGATTTATATATTATAATATGTATAATTACATTTATGCCAATATTCTGTTGCATTTTTATGATTCACTTCTTTTGTGGATTTTTTTTATACGTATTGTAACTTTTCCCCTATCCCGAACTTTGAGTATATAGAGTTTAAATTAATTCATACAAATATGCATACATTTTCGCTTATTAATTCTAGAACCAAATCCCCATCAAATTCCCTTTTACTCAAATCTCATACCCAATTGAAACAATGCTTTTCAAATTTTATACTAAAATGCATAGAAATGATGAACTTATTTCCCGAACTTTGAATATACGAAGATTAAATTAACTCATAAAAATATGCATACATTCTTGCTTAGTACTCCTAGAACCAAATCCCTACTAAAATCACTTTTACTCAAATCTCATACCAAATTGAAATAACACTATTCAAATCTTATACTCAAATGTATAAAAACAATGAATATACATCCTTCAAAATACCAAATGAAGCTTTTAGTTATTTTAGCACATAGATACAAATTTATTTCACACACACGCTTCTAAATTTAATTTTATTTTACACACATATCATTTACTATTTTAGAAATATTGTCTATTATGGATCTTTGAATATATGGAGACGAAAAAAAGTTAAAAAAATATTGTAGTGCTTTCTTTAAAAGAAAACAAAAAATGGTTGAAAACGCAAAGATAGACACATAAAATGGGACCACGTAAGGTATTGTGAAGTATGTTTTAATTCGGAACTATAGCTTACTCATTTTTCATTTCTCTGACCCTGTATTATTAGTTGTAACACTTAAATGCCATAAGATAATGTTTTTCAGTTATTTATTAAATTGTTACATAATTAGTACTCCAACAAGATTATAAATTGCCAAGCAAAAAAAGGACAACAAAGCAATAACACAACTCAAAGGAGAAAAAAATACCAATAATCTAGAAGAACTCACATTTTAAAAGTCACTAAGATAATTTGACAGAATATAATGTCTTCCTTTAGTTTATTAAAATTTTACACCATCGATATCACTTGTGCATCTTCTCAAGACCATAATACCCATTCACTATACCATAAATTTGTGTACACCGTGATACTCATCATAATGATATATTAATTTGTGTGAAGGTAATTCTGTCGTTTCAAACGAAATATTAATAATAATAAAAGTAGCCACATTGTCATATAATTGGAGAGAAGATAATGTCTTTTCATTAATTTATTAAATTATTACACACTTGATAAGAAGATGAAAAATTGCTGAAAGAAGTTAACGAAGCTAATACAAGGGAAATAAGCACAATCGCATAAACATTAGCATAGACAAACAACCTAGTTGCCTTGTATGCTCATATTTTGCTCTTTTAGTTATAATTTGTATGATAATAATTAACATTTTTGTATGGTGTTTTAATTTTTTTAAATTTGATTTCATACAATTGCATATGTTAATACTATACACACAAATACCTATAAATTGAATTGAAATCTTACAATTCAATTCTTATACTAAAATGTTTTGATGCATAGAAATAATGAACTTATATCCTTGAGAATACCAAATGAAGCTTTTAGTTATTTGAACATATAGATATAAATTTATTTCACACACACATGCTTCTAAATTTATTTTTATTACACAGACATATCATCTGCTATTTCAGAAATATTGTCTATGAAGGCACTTTGAATATGTGGAGACGAAAATTGTAGCGCTTTCCTCAAAGGAAAACAAAAAATGCTTGAAACCACAGAAATAGACACATAAAATGGGACTACGCAAGGTATTGTGGAAGCATATTTCAAAAGTGTGGCTTACTCATATTTCATTTTTCTGACCTTGTATTATTAGTTGCAACACTTAAATGCCATAATACAATCCAAAGAGGAGAAAATACCAATAATATATAAGCAATCACAATGTAAATTTGAAAGAAGATAATTTGACAGAGAAGATAATGCTTTTCATTAATTTATTAAATTATTACATATTTGGTAACAAGATTATAAATTGCAAAAAAAAGAAAAAAGAAAAAAAAAAAGGACAACAAATCTAAAACACAACTCAAAAGAGAAAAAATACCAATAATCTAGAAATACTTACATTTTAAAAGTCAATGAAGATAATTTAACAAAATGCAATGTAATATCTATCATTACATTTTCACACCATTGATATATAAATTAAAAATTAAAAATTAAAAATTAAAAAAAATAAAAAATAAAAAATAAAAAAACAAAAATAAACAAAAATAAAAAACTACTGTAATAAGAAGGGATTTACACACACGTCGGCTACCCTGATATATATATATATATGTATATATATATATATGAGAAATATTTGGGGCACTAACAACTTCTACTAATACTTACTAACACACTTTATCTCTCTCTTAGTGGTATTGTGAGATCTGCAGTGGACCCCGCAATATTACTAGGAGAGAAATAGAGTGTGTTAATAAGTGTTAGTGGAAGTTGTCAGTGTTCTTTATATATATATATCTATATATATAGATGAATGTAAATACGAGAGAGTAATGATTTGTGTAGGAGGTGCAAGTTGCAAGTTGTGGGGCGAGAGACAGCTGTCTCATCGCTGGTTTGAGGAAAACAGTAATTTCTTGCAGCAGTAGATTTTGTTTTTGCAAAGCAAAAAAGTGTTTGATTTGAAACATGACGTTTCACCGGCTGATACTATGGCCTCCGTACTATAGTTTTATTCTTCCACTATTGGAAAATTATTTTTTGGGAAAAATACCTTTTACTCATTTGTGGTTACACTCATTTTCTCATAACCCTCTGTGGTTCATTTTGTAACACTTAACCCCCTGTACTACGGATTAAAGTGAGACTGTTAACTTTTCTAACGGAAAAAAAGGAAATGACGTTAATACCCCCAAGCCCCTATACATACTCTTTAGGGAAAAATACCTTTTACCCCCCTATGGTTACACCCATGTTCTCATAACCCCCCTGTGGTTCATTTTTGTAACACTTAACCCCCTGTACTAATGACTGAAGTGGGACTGCCGTTACAAAAGTTAACAGTCTCACTTAAGTCCGTAGTACGGGGGGGTTAAGTGTTACAAAATGAACCACAGGGGGTTATGAGAAAATGAGTGTAACCACAGGGGGTAAAATGTATTTTCCCCTAATTTTTTCTTCCTAGATTCTCGAGTGCACCCCGTATCGTATGTTTTTGAGAGGTTCATTCCATTTTGGCTCACCATTATTTATTTATGTTTTTATGTAGTGATATGTGTCTCATTTCATTCACATTTTGCCTCTATACTATCAACATAATTAAAGTAAATTAAAAATTACACCCCTGTAGTTTAAGAGTTGTGATAATTTAGTCCCTATAATTTCAATTTTGGCAATTTACATCTTATAGTTTGAAAATTGTGCAACATCCACTCAATTACAAAATAAACAAGGGCACAGTAGAAATATCACATTATTTCTAGCCCAAAATGACCCTATGTGTAAATAGACTCAGGAGAGTAGTTCAACAGGACTAGTAGCTTATACGGGGGTTTTGAGACAATGCCCCCACCGGATTTTTTTTGGGTAAAAATAGTATAATTTTATGTAATTTTTTGTACAAACTAATTTATCCCATAAATAACTTATAATCTTTTAAACAATCCAATACAATTAAAGCTTATAATAATCTAATAATATCTTATAATCTTTTAAACCACATGCTAATATCTTCCAATGTTTTAAACAATATGATACACTTAAAGCTGGACACGCACTGCCACACAAATATCAAAGTGAAATTGATAAAAAAAAATAATAATAAATAAAAAATTAAGCTTAGAATATAAAATTTCTGTGAAAAAATTATGGGATAGATTAGTTTGTACAAAAAAACCCCGGAATTATACTATTTCTACTCCCAAAAAATAAATATATTGGCTCGGGGGGTTGCCCCCGATCCCCTATATAAGCTTCTACTCCCACTAAACTACACTTCTGGGTCAATCCCTGCACATGGGGTCATTTTGGGTTGTAAATAATGTGATATTCCCATTATGCTCTTGCTTATTTTGTAATTGGGTGGATTTTGCACAATTTTGATTTTGCACAATTTTCAAACTATAGGGTGTAAATTGCCAAAATTGAAACTATAGGGACCAAATTGTCACAACCCTTAAACTACAGGGGTGTAATTTGTAATTTACTCACATAATTACTTGAATGAGACACATGTCACCCAATGAAGGTCTAGGACTTTGGCTGCTCAATAGTGAACCAAAATTGGCTGAGCAAAAATGCTCTCTATATTTTCGTGTTTCATTTCTATACTTTTTAGCTGACCCAGTTTCTTTCTTTGAGAATGCTATGTTTTTAAGTTTAGATTCTAAATTTTGTTCTCAAATGTTTTCATATTTGTACCATATGTCGTGGTAGAGGTCCATGGTAAAATTTTTACCAACTGTTAAAATATTTGAGAATCAAATTTGGAATTTAAATTTAAGAAATTAATTCTAAAATGGTAGACAACAAGAGTATTCCGTCCGTCCCAAATTTACAGTTGATTTCAACTATTTAAGGAAACCATATTTTTTGCATTTAGTGGGGAAATTCTTGATATTGGCACTTTTGACTTCTAAAATAAAACTATTAATTTGGGATATCCAAAAATTGAATAAATAACTCTTAATTTGAGCCAGAAAAACTTTCATCCTACTTGTCACATATATGTATTCTTGATGATTTTAACTTATTCGTAGAAAAACAAAGAGAAATTATTAACATGCAAAACTCAAAATATTATTCCTCTTTTGTATTATATGTTTAGAGGCGGAGCTAACAATTGGGCAGCACTACCAGTATGACCGGCTGGGTATATGCGTGAAAATGAATTGCTATCCTCTAGGTTAAGAATGCGATCTCCCTTAATGGAGGTGAGTGACCCCTTTTATAGGTGCAAGAGACCACCCGCATAAGGCAATTGATTAGATAAGGAAGCTCTATCTAATTACAATTTGATGAGCATAAATCATGGGAGGTTCCTGAGCGGTAACATTCGAAAGACTTTGGGATTGGTGGGCCACAAGCGCCCATTCCGGATAGTCTGGGCCCTTCGCTGCTGACGTGGCGGTAGAATATTTCTGGACGTATCAGCTGCCCCCCATTTTTGAAGTTGATGTGATGTCCCATCAGATGAAGTTTGAAAAATAATGACTGCTTTCGAGGAACCGTCTGGTAGGAGGTCGAGACTCTACTCGAGGTGGGACCGATCGAAGTCGTCAGCCGGGGTATAGACCGAGCGGTGGCCCTATGGGCCCGAATCCTACTTTTGCCACGTGTCAGCTTATGACTGGCCTGGTCAGGATCAAACGATGCCAGCATGGATGTAACTGGGCCGTTTACGTGGTAATCGAACCGTCTCGTCATACATTTAATGCGCGCGCCTTTTGAGGAGACGCTTCGCGTGCCCAAGGTGACAACTGTCAGCCACTTTGGGCGGGAAAGCGTATGAGCCGTTGGATATATTTTGATCTGAACCGTCTGTGCTTCCTATATAAAGGATACTTGTCCATTTCTTCAACTCTTTGCTGCAACGACATAGATTACAGAGCGCTGTGAGAGCTAACAAGATCCCGAGTAAGATTCCCGATCCCTTTTTTGAGCTAAATTTTTTAAGTCTTTCCTTCCCAGCTTCAGTTCATCGCTCTTTTCCTTCTCTTTCCCCTTTCCTCTTCTTTTCTGAGCGAGGATGGAGAGAGCGAACCCACTTAGGTTAGAACGGGAGTAGGATTTTTTCTTTCTTAGATTTTGTTCTTTCTTTCAATCAGGAGGCACCTTAGGGCAGTTGAACCGAGCGGGTGTTCCCGAGGTAGTCTTGAGAGAGTGTCATCTGGTGTTAAGGACCATCTATTCTTTACCTTTTAGGTTAGTGATCCTGCCCCCTTTGTATATCAGACTCGGAGCTCCTGATCCATACTTTGGTCGTCCTCTTCTTCCAGGCCCAATCACTGAACCCCCAAAAATGTGTCACTCTGGTTTTGACTCGTTCTTCCGGTCGGAGGATGAGAGGTCTGGGTCAGAGGCGCTGGACACAAGTCTGAGTCTGCCATCCGCGTCCCCCTCCGATCACCATAGCGAAGGCAGAATCCTGATCCGTCTCTCCGATGATGAGTCGGACCAGGATGCCCCCGTTGCTTCCGTTTCTCGGGGTTCAGGTGACGAAACACAAGGGGAACCCGACCCTGAGGTAGCCTTCTCTAGCAAATTCATCCCGTCCACCCTGCGTATTGAAGATCTCGGGAGCATTAGGGATAGGTACGACCTTTCTGACCATTGCTCCTTGGCCGTGAATGTAGGTGGGGCCCAGATCTACCAGCGGGGTTTTACTACCCTACATGAGGACATCCGCATGGCTGGGTTCTGCATCCCCCTCCATCCGGTCTCTCGGGACATCCTGATATACTTGGGGATTGCCCCGGGCCAGTTGGCCCCGAACGGTTGGAGGTTCCTCATGGGATCTATCTCCCTATAGCCCCAAGTTTTTGGATACGAACTCTCCGTCCAGGAGTTCCTCTGGATGCACCGACCATTCCCCGGACATGTGGAGGTCGGTTTTTTCTCACTTGGGGCCCGGCAGGAGAGAAAAATCTTGGTCAACTGTCCGAGTAACAACAAAGGGTGGAAGAATAGGATCTTCCAAGTATCCACCCTTGGGCTTTGCGAGCCGGCCCTTGGGATCCAAATAAGGACTTCATGGGCTGGAGAGTTGAGGGGTAATCCAGTCCGGTTTCTCTTTTAGCTTTCTTCTTTATTTTGATCTAGCTTCTGAGACTAACCACTTTGTACTCTGCTTTGCAGCGGGATCAACCAACCCGCCGAGCATTCCCGACAAGTGACAGGCTAGGATAAGGAGTTTGGCAGATCGACCAACAAACATCTCAAACGTGTTGACTCAGACCGGCGACTTCTGAGCTACCGACGACCCGGCTCAGCCCACCGAAGCTCCTATATTCCCCGCAATTCTCCCTAGTAAGTGCTCGGACTCTGCCGTCTCCTGCAGTCGTCCTTCCCTGTCTCCTTTATTGGTTGTTAACTGTTCAATTTTCTTCTTTTTCAGAGATGGCTCCGAAGAGAAACATGGAGCACTTAAGGGAGAGGCAGGCTGCTGCCGTTGTTGCTGCTGCTGCTGCCCGGGTGGCGTTGGCACAAGAGAAAGGCCCGCTGCCGAGGCCCCGGATGGAGAACGCCCACTGAGGTGACTCCGGCACGGAGTAGAAAACTGTCCAGAGCCCGTGGGGACCTCAACACCCCATGTGGTGGTGGTTGAAGAGATTGCCCCCCGGGCGGGGGGTGTCGGCCGTGGCACCGATGGTTGCCTCGACCAAGATCAGGGAGCGGGTAAAACCCGGCCTGCTCCCCAGTCAAGTGGAGGCGTGTGAAAACATGTCTCCCGAGGTCTTCCAGAGTTGTCTGTACAACCTCTCTCACATGGTGAGTTTTTCCGTTTCTGTTTCTTTTTCTTCACTTATTTTGTAAATTGTGCCTGTTTATTGACCGGTCGGTTTTCACTTCTCGCAGGTCGGATGCATGGCCGCTGGCGCTGAGTCCTTCCTACCTTCTTCAGCCAGGAGGGCCGCTGCTGCTGAAGCTGTTCTGTCTGAGGAGTGAGCGACCTCAGAGGCCAGGGAGACTGCTCTAGCCATGGAGAAGGACAAGGTAAAAGGTTTGGCCTTGAGTCTTGGCGCAGCTCAAGCCGAGCTGGCTACAGCCCTGGCCGACCTAGAGGCCGCTCGGGCCAGTGCAGTAGCGGAGGAGGCACGGGAGAAGGTGCTAGTGGAGGCAACAACGGTAGGGGCCCGGGAGGAAGTTTTTGATGATGGCTTCTTCCTGGGCTACGAAGATCTGAAGCGCAGACTATCCCGGGACCACCCCGAGTGGGACATCTCATCCTACGAGGGGATCAATTTGGACTTCTGGTATATAGGTCCTACTGCGGGCGAGGGCCCAGCCGCTGATGCCGGCCTTGCTGAGGAGGCTGTCCCGGGCGGGGGCTCTGTCCCAGGAGGAGGAGCTGACGCAGAGGAAGAGGCAAGGGCAACAGAGGATGTGGTCGTGGTCGACGACCCTTAGTCCCTGGCCTGTTTTTATTTTTATTACTGTAGTTTTTTTTTGGGGGAAGGCTACTACAACTGCCCCCAGCACTGTACAGTTTTTGTATTTAATGAAAAGGCCTTCGGAGGCCACTTTTCCATCAATTGTTTACTATTTCTGTACTTTTGTGTGCCTGAGTTTGCCAATCTCCGACCGGTTTTTTATTTTTAGCTGACCGTTCTTTACCTCCTTGCCTTAGCAAAATGGTTTTGGATCATACTCGGTAGAACAACTGGTCTTCTTGACTTGTTTGAAGGTCTCGTCCGGTGTATTATAGGAATTTATCATGTTTTACTGACCAGACGATTTTTCTCTGGCCTCTGTTGGTACTTAGGAATGTTAGGATTCCAAGCCCTGTTAGTGACCGGTGTGATTTTCTTTTTCGAGTTTGGTGTATCCCCCCTGCCCCCAAACATTTGGCTAAGTGACAAGCGAGGGTATTTGTAAAATACAACCGCGCTAAAAGAAGAAAATACACTGATTTAGTCTACAATTCCTATATATATCTGCAATTTGGATTACAATGCCAGCTTTTGCATAATATGATTAATCTATGATAAGTTGTATTGTTTTAGATATAATTTGTGCAGATCACTGTTGGCTGTGTGAATAAATGAATAAGCAGGATAAAAGGAATGCATGATTCTAAGGAAGACAATTCAAAGATGAAAAATGAATCTCGAGCGATTAAAGAAGGCCCAAGTGATCGAAGTTTCGATCGATCGAAGAGAGTTAAAGCACTTGCAGATTCCAGAAGTTCAATCGATCAAGTGATGTTCGATCAATCGAACATGCCTTTTATCAGAACTTACGCGCACGCAGCGGAGACACAGTTTTTAACCCTAGCTTTAGGTTTTAGAATATATATATATATATATATTCATTTTGTTCACGTCCAAGAGGACGCCCCACTTGTTTTTCAACAGTTTATAGAGAGTAGAGAGTTTTGTTCTTGACATTTATAGGGTTTTTCAAGGATTATCGTTGTTCGACTTGGGTTTTTCATAAGTTTAAGTAAAGTTCTTCATTCCAGGTTACATATCATTGTGTTATTTACTGTTTACTTATAGTTTATTGTTGTTTAATCTGTTAGATCGTAGCTTTGTACATTAGTAGTGTTAAACTATTAGTTTTTATAGATTTTATGCTAAAATCACAACCAAACACAACTTTAATGAACTTTCACATTAAAAACGAATCTGTGACACTCCAGACCATGTCTGAGTAGTTCCTAGGTTAGAAGATCACAATGAAACAGTGATCTCCAACCTCTACTATGCAGCAGTATAAAACCTGCACTCGATCGATGGAAGTAGTTCGATCGATCGAAGCAGACACATGGTCAAGCGATCGAATCCATTTCGATCGCTCGAGAGATGATGATTTTCGATCGATCGAAAGTGCGTCAATCGATCGAACTGTCAGATTCTTGAGTAGTCCTTTTACAGTATTCCAAGACTTTTGCTTTTGAGATTTGTTATCAAATTGTCCCCAAATGCTCAGTTTGTCAAAACAGTTTCATTACTTTAAGCCTGAAGGCATTTTTCTTCAATAACTTTTGCAAACCATTTTGAATGCTAACACCATTCAGAATGCAAGACTTAACTATTGATTTAAACCGCTTTCATGTGTGTCGATTTAACTGTGATGATATAGTCCTGGCCATGAACGGACTAATGATTCTCTATTTTTTAGAAAATACGGAATACTATAGATAGACACACTCCTTAGAGCTTAAATGTAACTGCATGGTATATGGCATGATCGTTGCGGACTCGTGTGATCCCAACATTCACTTTATATAAAGAAAACCGTTTTTAAAATATTGCTTTCGTTAATTAGTTAATAATTAGTTTACTTTAATTGATCTAGTAGTTATAGTCTATAGAACTTCGTGTTCTACACCTTGTTTTAAATCTTGAATTTTCCTTTGCTTTTAGAGTTTCATATAAGTTTTTAGTTTAACACATTCCCTGTGGGATCGACCTGGTCTTAACCAGATTACTACTTGCATGATTACCTACACTTGGGTATAGCACACAAGCGCACACATTCTTTTGCCATGTCAAGTTTTTGGCGCCGTTACTGGGGAAGGCGATAAGTTAATACTTAGATAACCTTAATCTATCTTATCAATTTCTCTTTTCTTTTTCTTTGAGTTCTTTAGAATTAAAATCTCCTTAGGAATCTTTTCCTTTTCATGTCCGATAATTCCATTGAAGGAATTTTTGAAAATCCATTCTACTTAGCTGATTCCTCTGATTCTATTAATCCTGTAGCCATACCTACCGATTCAATGGCCGATAATCAAAGTAAAAATGGTGAGAATGTGGTTGTACCAATTGACGATTCGCTTTGTCCTTTGTGCGATCTCATGACACCTGAACACGCACCGACACTTTCTTGTATTCTCATTCCACCTCATGTTGGCGAATTTCAATTTCGCAACGGAATGATTCAACTCCTTCCAACCTTCTATGGAATGGAGAGCAAGAAGGCATATCTACATGTCAAAGATTTTGAGGATGTATGTAAAACGTTCTCACAAAATTGCCCTGTAGATGTGACACGCCTAATGCTATTCCCTTTCACCTTGAAGGATAAAGCAAAAGTGTGGTTGCTCACCTTGAAGTTGAATTCAACCTACACCTGGCATGCGATGAACAATGCATTCTTAAAGAAATTCTTTCCACCTCGCATGACCACCGAGCTAAAACGACAAATAAACTCTTATAAACAAAAGAGCAATGAAACCTTCACCCAAACGTGGGAGCATTTCAAGGATTTGCTTCTCTCATGCCTACATCACGGGTATGAAAAATGGCGAACCATAAGCTACTTTTACGTAGGGTTAAATGGTGAAACTAAAAGGTTGGTCGAAACCATGAGTTCATGGCCATTTCTTCGCAAAAACACTGAAGAAGCTGAAGCTCACTTCGAGTGGCTAGCTGAACATGCCCATGAATGGTCCAATTCTGAAGATGTCTCACGCTCACAGATATTCTGTGTAGAAGAGAAAAGTCTGTACCAATTAAAAAGTGAGGATCATCTAATGAACAAATATGAGGAACTAGTTAAGAAAGTAGAAGAGTTAGGAATGAAAGGAGAGAGTTCTAGGCAGGTTTTACCTGAAGAACCATGCGGCACATGCAACATGTTGGGACACACTATTCAATAAATTCCCAATGTGCCATACTTTCAAGAACAAGCCCCCATGGAAATGAATGCCATGCAAGGGTATAGGGGGTTGGGGAATTCCTATAATAATCATAATTCACAAAATAATAACAATCGATGGAATTACCCCGGTTTCAATTGGAAAAACGATGTTGGGACCCAAAATCAATACCAACAACAACAGCCCTACAATAACAATAATCACTATCAAGGGCAATACAATAGGCAGCCCCAACCATTCAATCAAAATAGATCACACAACTACAACCAAGCTTAACCCTCTAACAATCAGCAATCAAATGTTTACGTGCCACCTCACAAAAAGGTGCAAGAGGAAAATCCACTCTCTAATGCGAATTTAACGCAGCAGTTAATTCAGATGATGAGTAAAATATCCGCAACATTAGAGAGAATGGATGCACGACAAGAGGGGTCAAGTGGAACATTCCCTGCCCAACCACTTCAAAACCCTAAGGGATACAACAATAGTCCCGCTAATCATGAACAGGCAAAAGCCGTGACTACTCTGAGAAGTGGCAAGATTATAGGGTGCAATATACCCCTCTCTACTCCCGAGAATTATGAAGAGGAAGAAGTGGTACCAAAAAACAAACCATCCACTCAAGAAGAGGAGCCGTCTACCGATCATAAACTATTAGAATCTAATGATAATGCTCCTAAAGAAGTGGAAGAAGTTGAGAGAAGGCCCGGAAAGGAGCCTGTCATTAACGAATTACCTAAATGCCCTTTTCCCGCATCTTACCCTCAAACATTTAAGAAACCCAAAAACGAGGCAAAGAATCAGGAGTTCTTGGAATTGTTTAAACAAGTTAAAATCAATCTTCCACTCCTTGATGCAATCAAACAAGTGCCGGCCTACGCTAAGTGTTGGGTTTGTGCCCTCAAACCATTACTTTATGTATGAGACATTAGCATTATAATATATTGATATCAGCTTTACATTTCATTGTGTATGTTTCTTTCATGAGATGATTGTTTTATCCTTAAGTATCATAGTAAGCAATTCGTGTGTGTATGAGATACACACAAGTGAGATACGAATTACTATTCTTTGATACTTAGAATATGTCACAGTGGATGATGAGACTAGATACCTCATCAAGTCTACACTGTAGCATAATTAACTACCATTGGATGGAGTGATTAATCTCAATCACTAGAGTGTAGCTCTTAGTTGATATGCTAGTGCTTATAGTGCATTGACGGACCTGAGCTTTCCTATTGACGCTTAAGGCTGTCAACAGTCAATAGGAACTCATAACTTGTATAAGGTACGTGTTCTCAATCTTGAGATGATTATGAACACAGACTATGGATATGGCTGCTTTGACTTACCAATCAGTGAGGTCTATAGAAGATCAACACCTGGGTATCTTGGGTATGTCATGTCCATAGGGTTGTGAACATATATCGTCAAGATAGAATCTACCCTCTGATTCAGAGTAAGCATTCCCTTGAGAATGTCACCAAGTTGATTACTGAGTACTGCAGTCTTGTTGATAAGAGTTATCAACATGTTTGGTAATCATGAGTAGTGAATGGGACTCAAGGAATACAAGAAGTAATCATGATTCAGGTTGACAGTAACAGTTATCCGACTACCTGAATATGATTACGAATGCTGACGGTAGAGGGACATTAGTACACCATACAAGTCTAGTTATCGCTTCGGATATGTTCTTTTGCGTTGGAGTTCAGTTATCGTTTTATAGTGGAATAAACGTTAACTGACCAGTTAGTTAGTTTGCTGATCAAAGAGTTTGGTCATGGTAATTAACAAACTGGTCTGAGCCAACAATAAAGAGCCTAGGAGGTCCCACTCTTAGCTCCGCTAGGATGCTTGGAAAGACACTTGAGGAAGCTGTTAAGACAGGTTCGATCGATCGAAGTATGTTCGATCGATTGAAGTCAGCAGGTTCGATCGATCGAGAATGGTTCGATCGATCGAAGGTTCGATCGATCGAAGTCACTTCGATCGATCGAAGTCTAGGTCGGTTCTGGAAATCTATAAATAGGGCAGCTGCGTTCTGGAAGTAAGTGATCGTCGTTTTTATACGCAGAAGCTGCAGAAACTATCATAGTCTTCCCAAAACCTTCCTATCCTCTCTATTAGGGTTCCCACCAACCCTAGTCTTTCCGGCAGGCATCCGCAGGAGTCATAAGGGTGAAGATCATCTAGTGGAGGCTGCTGGAAGTTAAAGTTTCAGAATTGGGTTCAAGACACTAAGGTATAATTGTTGCACCTCCTTGTACGCATCTATGGAATTGACGAGTAGTAGATCCTGAAATACCAAAAGTTATATAACTTAACCTATTTCCGCTGCGCGTTTAAACTCTCACTTTAAACCACTTTTTCCTTCAATTGGTATCAGAGCCAGGCTCGTTTGGGTCTATAGATGCGTTTTTGGAACCCTAGTTTTGATTTGCATGTTGATTTTAGAACTGTTTTCGAAACTGCATCGTCACAGATCTGTTTCTGCAGTATTATCGCAGCAGAATACAAAACTGTGATTGCATAGGATGCAAGGTGGGTTCGATCGATCGAACTTGTTTCGATCGATCGAACATTCTGTTCTCAATCGATCGAACAATCTTCGATCGATCGAACCTTCTGGTATTCGATCGATCGAACGAAGTTCGATCGATCGAGATAGATACTTTGTCAGGTTCTCTGTTTCACAGTTTTAAAGTATTTTGAAATTAAAAACTTTAATTTTAAAATATTCTGTAAAATTTTCAAGTCATTCTGTGAAACAGAATGTTCAAGCGATTGAACAGTGTTCAATCGATCGAACGGTCTTTGATCGATCGAACTGTGACAGAGAAGTAAGATGCTGTTTTAAGTTCTAATTCAGTATGTAAAGTGTTTATATACTGTGTGAATCAATTAAGTGTTCCAATAGTTACATATATTTGTTATGTATGTGTGGATGCGTGTACGACTAACCCTTTTGCAGCAAAATAAGTCGCTATCTCCCATGGCACCAAGTTGTTTAAATATTTATATTTAAATTGTTTGAGATTGGTACATGTTGTAATTTAATAATGGTTTGGTTTTAAGGCGTATGTAAAGGGCGCTGCGGCTTCAATCCTACGAAAAGGAAAGTCGCACCGGTTTCCCTAGCCTTTTATTTCTTTTTTGCTATTTCCTTTTTCTAGATAAATTGTAAGCTTCAAAAGAAGCATAGGTCCAATGTAATAGAATTAGAAATTCCATGAAGATGGAGCAAGGAGCCGTTGTCCATAAAGATGGAGCCGGAGGCGACCAAACCAAGAAGGTGGTTCTATGGAAATAGAGCCATGGGAGATAGAGGCATTGTTTGAATGCCTATATTTCATTTTAGTTTTTTGTTTTATGTGCTTGTTTTGTGATTGGCGTATAATACATTGTTGCATGCACTTAAAACAAGTTTTCTAAAACAAAATTCAAAAACCGTTTTCAACACATTAGTAAACATTGGATGTTTATGGGTAGTGTGTGGAAACTTTTTTCAAAAGCAAAATCCTTAATTTACTAAATCTAGTGGGAGAGGGTCTTATTAAATAACACCCACGATCTTCCATTAACGGTTCATTGTAAGATGAGTAGTGTATTCTGTGTCACCTCGCCAGGGGTGATCATTCCATATGGAGGGTACACTGCTCATTGGTTACTAAATGTGAACTTCCTATGGATAGGATCAATCAGACGTGTTAGAGGGTGACCACCACACGGAGGCGCTACTTGAGACGGTTGTGATTGGATCCTAGTTAATGGTACACACTAGCTAAGCTATGGATAAGGGATCCCACACGGGGCATTATTCAGAAACTTTGAGATCAAATAGGTTCGGGAGTCATGGCTATTTTGCAAGAGTTGCATAGCGGATAAGTCATGATAAATCGAAAGATCGAACATTGACCACCACACGGAGGCTTTATCCTTTCGTTTCGATATTCCGGCGACTTTGTTTTTAAATAAGAGTTTTAAGGATTCTTTTATTTCAAACTGTCAATTCTGATATCTATATTTATTTTGTTTGTTTGATTTTCAGTAATCATAATGTCTGGATCTGCATTTAGTCCACTTGCCACCATACTCACTCAAAACAAGTTAACTGGAAATAACTACACTGAATGGAAACGTAACCTTGACATCGTTTTAACTACGGAGGATCACATATATGTCCTCACCACCCCAAGCCCTGAAGAACCCGCGGCAAATGCTTCGGCAGCTGCCAGACGCGAGTTCGACAAATGGAAGAAGTCGAATGGAATGGCCCGCTGTTACATTCTGGCCTCAATGGCTGGTGTGTTACAACACCAATTCCAATCGAACGATTCTGCCAGTGACATTATCACATCCCTGAAAAAGATGTTTGGGGAGCATGGCAGGCCTGCCAGACAGGTAGCCATGCAGAAGATAATGAGTGCAAAGATGTCGGAAGGTACTCCAGTCAAAGAACATGTTTTAAAAATGATTGGTTATTTAAACGAACTGGAGACCTTGGGAGCCAACATCGATGCACAGACCCAAGTTGATATGATCCTCAACTCGCTGTCGCCATCATTCGCTCAATTCAAACTTAACTATAATATGAATCAAATGGATTTTTCAATGAGCGAATTAATGAGTTCTTTACTGGCAGCAGAAGGGGTGATCAAACCTGGGGGCAGCGTTTTAAACGTTGAGAAAAGCGCTTCTTCTTCCCGATCTACACCGAAAGGTAAGAAAGGAAAGAAGAAGGCTGGCACTGGTGGTTCAAGTGTTGGACCAGTCCCTAAGATTGCAAAATCTAAGGGAAAAGGTAAGGGCAAAGGGAAGGTGGGTGGCCAAGGCAAAGGAAAGTGTTTCCAATGCGGTGAGAAGGGCCACTGGAAGAGGAACTGTCCAGAATTCTTAGCTATAAGAGTTCAAGGTATGATTGAATCACATGTGATTGAAGTAAGTTTTATTACGGATACTTCAAACACTTGGTGCATTGATTCTGGTGCGACTAACCATATCTGTAATTCATTGCAGGGGTTCAGATCAACCAGGAAATGCAGTGATGGGGAGATCGTACTTACTCTAGGTTCTAGCGCAACCATATCTGCGGTTGCTATAGGAGTCGTAGTTTTAGAATTTTCAGACAATAAAGTTTTGATTTTATCAGATGTACTTTACGTCCCTTTAATGAGACGTAATTTAATTTCAGTTTCTAATTTAACGAATAATGGTTATTCCTTTCATTTTGGAACTGAAGTTGTCATTAAAAGAAGCAGTTCTTTTATATGTTCTGGTGTTAAATCAAATGGTTTGTATGTGATTACTCCCAATATTTCAAAAGATTCTTGTTTAGAACTTAATAACTCAGTGATAACTTTACCATCTAAAAGAAAGGAACCTTCCACTAATCCAACAAGGCTTTGGCATATGAGGCTTGGCCATATCAATCTGAATAGGATTGGCAGACTAGTCAAAGAAGGGGTCTTAGGCGATTTGGTTCTCGAACCAATGGAAGTCTGCGAGTCTTGTTTGGAGGGTAAGATGACCAAAAGGCCCTTTCCTGCAAAGGGCAATAGGACCAATGCATTGTTGGAATTAGTTCATACTGATGTGTGTGGACCAATAAATATTAGAGCAAGGGGTGGTTATGAGTATTTCATAACATTTACCGATGACCACTCTAGGTATGGATATGTGTACCTAATGCAGCACAAGTCTGAAGCCTTTGAAAAGTTCAAAGAGTTTAGGGCTGAAGTGGAGAAGCAATCGGGCACACATATCAAGGCCATTCGATCTGATCGAGGTGGCGAGTACCTCTCTAATGAGTTTATTGATCACCTCGTACAGAATGGGATTCTGTCACAGTTGACTGCACCTGGTACGCCTCAGCAGAACGGTGTAGCGGAGAGAAGGAATCGGACTCTTTTAGACATGAATAGGTCGATGATGAGTTATTCAGAGTTGCCATTATTCCTTTGGGGTTATGCTTTGGAAACCGCTGCATACATACTAAATCTAGTACCAAGCAAATCTGTTCCCAGGACACCACGAGAGATGTGGATTGGGCGCAAGCCTTCTTTGCAACATCTCCGGATATGGGGGTGTCCGGCACATGTGCTCAAAGGAAAGATGAGCAAGTTGGATTCTAGATCGGAAGTATGTTACTTTGTAGGGTATCCAAAGGGTACTTATGGATGGTATTTTTATGATCCAAGAGAACAGAAAGTGTTTGTTAGTACAAATGCTGTTTTCTTGGAGGATGATTATATCATGAACCATAAACCTAAGGGAAGGATAGATCTTAGAGAGATAGAAGGAGAGCCCTCAGTCCAACCCGCAGTTGATAACGATGAAAATCAAGAAAATACCACTTCTTCACCCATTTCCGCACCGGTACCTCGTCGTAGTGGGAGGATTATCAGCCAGCCTGATAGATACATGTTCTTAGGAGAAGTTTTTGAAGCTGTCTCCATAGAATCTGAATCTGATCCTACCACTTACGAAGAGGCAATGGCTGATGTTGATTCAGCTCGTTGGATTAAAGCTATGAAGGCTGAATTGGAATCTATGGATTCCAATCAGGTCTGGGATCTTGTAGAACTTCCAGCCAATATTAAACCCATTGGCTGCAAGTGGGTCTATAAGAGGAAAAGAGGATCTGATGGAAAGGTTGAGACCTTTAAGGCAAGGCTTGTGGCGAAAGGCTACACTCAGAGGGAGGGCATTGACTATGAGGAAACCTTCTCGCCGGTAGCCATGCTCAAGTCCATCAGAATACTCTTATCCATTGCTGCATGCCTAGATTATGAAATCTGGCAGATGGACGTCAAGACTGCATTCTTGAATGGAAATCTTGAGGAGAACATCTATATGCAACAACCAGAAGGGTTCATAGCTGGTCGGAAAGGTAACTTGGTATGCAAGTTGCAAAAGTCCATTTATGGGCTTAAGCAGGCATCCAGAAGTTGGAACATCCGATTTGACCAAGCGGTCAAGTCGTTTGGTTTCATACAGAATCTGGATGAGCCTTGTGTATACAAGAAATGTGAAGGGAAAGTAGTGGCTTTTCTTGTGCTTTACGTTGACGACATTCTACTCATTGGGAATGATGTAGCGGCGCTGTCAACAGTCAAGGTTTGGCTAGCTAGTACTTTCGATATGAAGGATCTAGGAGAGGCGAGCTATATTCTTGGGATAAAGCTCTTTCGGGATCGCAAGCGAAAGATAATGGGATTATCTCAAGCTGGTTATATCGAGAAAGTGCTGACTAGGTTTTCAATGGATAATTCGAAGAAAGGTTTGTTACCTTTCAGGCATGGTTTAGCGTTCTCCAAGGACCAGTGTCCAAAGACACAAGAGGAGAGGAATCGCATGGCAGGAATTCCCTATGCCTCGGCAGTGGGAAGTCTCATGTATGCGATGTTATGCACTAGACCAGATATCTGCTTTGCCGTTGGCATGGTTAGCAGGTATCAATCGAATCCTGGTCCAGAGCACTGGACAGCCGTTAAGCACATTCTTAAGTACTTGAGAAGAACTAAAGGTTACATGCTTATGTACGGCGGTAGTGAGTTAATTCCAGTAGGATACACTGACTCGGACTTTATGTCAGATAAAGATTCGAGAAAGTCGACATCCGGACATCTCTTTACCTTGGGAGGTGGTGCTGTTAGTTGGAGGAGCATTAAGCAGAAATGCATTGCAGACTCAACTACAGAAGCTGAGTATGTGGCTGCTTGTGAAGCCGCAAAGGAAGCTGTTTGGCTCAAGAAGTTCCTTATGGAACTCGAGGTGGTACCAGCATCGTTGTCACCTATTACGCTATACTGCGATAATAGTGGGGCAGTGGCTCAGTCCAAGGAGCCAAGGAACCACGGGAAGGGAAAGCACGTAGAGCGGAAATATCATCTTATCCGAGATATTGTTCAACGTGGAGATGTGACTGTCACCAAGATTGCCACCGCTGACAATCTTGCTGATCCGTTTACAAAGGCCTTGCCACAGAAGGTCTTTGATCGTCATCTAGATAGTCTAGGTCTCAGATGTAATCCTATATGGCTATGAGTGCAAGTGGGAGTTTGTTGGGTTTGTGCCCTCAAACCATTACTTTATGTATGAGACATTAGCATTATAATATATTGATATCAGCTTTACATTTCATTGTGTATGTTTCTTTCATGAGATGATTATTTTATCCTTAAGTATCATAGTAAGCAATTCGTGTGTGTATGAGATACACACAAGTGAGATACGAATTACTATTCTTTGATACTTAGAATATGTCACAGTGGATGATGAGACTAGATACCTCATCAAGTCTACACTGTAGCATAATTAACTACCATTGGATGGAGTGATTAATCTCAATCACTAGAGTGTAGCTCTTAGTTGATATGCTAGTGCTTATAGTGCATTGACGGACCTGAGCTTTCCTATTGACGCTTAAGGCTGTCAACAGTCAATAGGAACTCATAACTTGTATAAGGTACGTGTTCTCAATCTTGAGATGATTATGAACACAGACTATGGATATGGCTGCTTTGACTTACCAATCAGTGAGGTCTATAGAAGATCAACACCTGGGTATCTTGGGTATGTCATGTCCATAGGGTTGTGAACATATATCGTCAAGATAGAATCTACCCTCTGATTCAGAGTAAGCATTCCCTTGAGAATGCCACCAAGTTGATTACTGAGTACTGCAGTCTTGTTGATAAGAGTTATCAACATGTTTGGTAATCATGAGTAGTGAATGGGACTCAAGGAATACAAGAAGTAATCATGATTCAGGTTGACAGTAACAGTTATCCGACTACCTGAATATGATTACGAATGCTGACGGTAGAGGGACATTAGTACACCATACAAGTCTAGTTATCGCTTCAGATATGTTCTTTTGCGTTGGAGTTCAGTTATCGTTTTATAGTGGAATAAAGTTAACTGACCAGTTAATTAGTTTGCTGATCAAAGAGTTTGGTCATGGTAATTAACAAACTAGTCTGAGCCAACAATAAAGAGCCTAGGAGGTCCCACTCTTAGCTCCGCTAGGATGCTTGGAAAGACACTTGAGGAAGCTGTTAAGACAAGTTCGATCGATCGAAGTATGTTCGATCGATTGAAGTCAGCAGGTTCGATCGATCGAGAATGGTTCGATCGATCGAAGGTTCGATCGATCGAAGTCACTTCGATCGATCGAAGTCTAGGTCGGTTCTGGAAATCTATAAATAGGGCAGCTGCGTTCTGGAAGTAAGTGATCGTCGTTTTTATACGCAGAAGCTGCAGAAACTATCATAGTCTTCCCAAAACCTTCCTATCCTCTCTATTAGGATTCCCACCAACCCTAGTCTTTCCGGCAGGCATCCGCAGGAGTCATAAGGGTGAAGATCATCTAGTGGAGGCTGCTGGAAGTTAAAGTTTCAGAATTGGGTTCAAGACACTAAGGTATAATTCTTGCACCTCCTTGTACGCATCTATGGAATTGACGAGTAGTAGATCCTGGAATACCAAAAGTTATATAACTTAACCTATTTCCGCTGCGCGTTTAAACTCTCACTTTAAACCACTTTTTCCTTCACTAAGTACCTTAAAGACTTATGTACGGTAAAAAGGAGGCAAAGTGTAAAGAAACACGCTTATGTCGCTTGTCAAGCAAGCGCAATCATTCAAAATAAATTGCCTTCGAAACTCAAAGACCCCAGTACCCCAACTGTCTCATGCCGAATTGGGAATCAAAGAATAGACAATGCCCTCCTTGATTTTGAAGCTTACGTAAACTTGCTGCCATACTCAGTTTATAAACAACTAGGGTTGGGTGAACTCAAACCTACCCGAGTTGTGTTACAACTGGCAGATAGGTCAGTCAAATAGCCTAGAGGAATACTGGTGGACGTTCTAGTGCAGAAAGATTCATTTGTCTTTCCGGTCGATTTTGTGATCTTGGACACTGACCCTATGTCCAATCCATGTTCACAAATCCCGGTAATATTTGGACGTCCATTCCTCAACACTATAGATGCCACAATCAAAATAAGAAGTGGTATTATGACCATTGCATTCGGGAACATGACTTTAAATGTCAAGATCTTTTCAAATCCCCGACCTGAAGAATGCGAGGATGAGCAAGAAATCAACTACATCGAAACGGTCATTGAAGATGAGACCGACTTCGTTGATTATAAAGACCCTTTGGAGGTAGTAGTGTCACAATTTGACACTATCTACAAACCTAACGATTCTACTCCATTGGACGCTGCTTTAAATCACACCTGCCTCATGATGGAAACGAAAGAGGAGGATAGAGCTGAATGCATGTAGGTAATACCATATGAACCCCTACCTCCAAAAACAAAATTAGTTATGCCCTTCAATTTCCAGTTTCTCGATTTGGAATTAAAGGAGCTTCCAGAAGAGCTCAAATATGCTTTCCTGGGGACTGAAAAGACTTATCCTGTTATAATTTCATCCACTCTCAGTCTCGAACAAGAGGGAAAATTAATCCAAATGCTGGAACATCATAGAGGAGCATTGGGATGGACTATTGCCGATCTTAAAGGCATAAGCCCGTCCGTGTGCACCCATAAAATACATCTGGAGGAAGACGCTAAACCTTTGCAACAAATGCAAAGGCGTCTGAATCCCAATATGCAAGATGTAGTAAAAAAGGAAGTCCTAAAACTTCTTGACATTGGGATCATATATCCTATTTCTGACAGCCCTTGGGTTAGTCCAACCCAAGTAGTGCCAAAAAAAGTGGGTATAACAATAATCTTAAACAAAGACGGCGAATTGGTACCAACAGGCATCCCCACCGGATGGCAGATGTGTATTGATTACCGAAAATTGAACACTGTGACCCAGAAAGACCACTTTCCATTACCATTTATGGATTAAATGCTAGAACGAGTGGTGAGTCGTAAATATTATTGCTTTCTGGACGGATATAGTGGCTATAATAAAATTGAAATTGCTCCTGAAGATCAAGAGAAAGCAACTTTCACATGTCCGTTCGGTACATTTGCCTACCGTCATATGCCTTTCGGCTTATGCAACGCACCTGCTACTTTTCAGCGGTGCATGTTGAGCATATTCAGTGATATGGTCGAACAAATACTCGAGGTCTTTATGTACAATTTTTTGGTATTCGGCCATCGTTTTGAAAATTGCTTAGACAATCTGGAACGTGTGCTAACAAGATGCGAGGACAAACATTTAGTACTAAACTGGGAAAAGTGTCACTTCATGGTGACCAAGGGAATTGTCCTCATCCATATTATTTCTGATAAGGGTATCTAAGTTGATAAAGCGAAAATCGACATAATCTCAAATCTACCTGTCCCCCGTACAGTCAAAGACATCCGTTCTTTCCTGGGACACGCGGGATTTTATCGTCGCTTTATCCAAAATTTTAGTGCAATTTCCCGACCACTGTGTCAAATCTTAGTCAAAGATGCACCTTTTGAGTGGTCTAACAACTGTCAAACATCTTTTGACGCACTAAAGGAACACCTTACCTCTGCACCGATAATAAAGGTACCCGACTAGAGTTTGCGTTTTGAGCTAATGTGCGATGCTAGTGACTATGCCATTGGTGCAGTCCTAGGACAAAGGAAAGATAATAAGCCCTATGTAATCTACTATGCTAGTCGAACACTTAACTAAGCTCAAATAAATTATACGACTACCGAAAAAGAGCTACTGGCAATAGTCTTCGCTCTAGATAAGTTCATGTCATATCTAATAGGGTCCCCTATCGTCTGTTTTATAGACCACTTGACCCTCAAGTACCTGTTATCTATGAAGGACGCGAAGCAAAGGCTTATCCGTTGGATACTCCTACTCCAAGAATTCGATATCACAATCAAGGATAAAAAGGGAGTAGAGAATGTGGTCATTGACCATTTGTCTCGGCTAACATTTACTGACAACACTGAACCCATACCAATTAAGGATGAATTCCCAGATGAGCAACTGATGGCTGTGTCGAGTTTGCCTTGGTATGCGGATATAATAAATTATCTCGTCACGGGAGAGACCCCGAGTCATTGGTTAAATCAAGATAGGAAACGATTCCTCTCATTCGCACGTCATTTTTTTTTCAATGACCCTTACTTATTCAAGTATTGTGCTGATTAGGTCATCAGGCGTTGCGTTCCAAATGAGGATATAACCGTGATTTTGGCATCTTGCCATTCTGAAGCCTGTGGAGGCCATTTTTCTTCGCAAAAGACCGCACAAAAAGTCCTACATAGTGGTTTCTGCTGGCCCACTGTGTTTAAGGATGCTCATTCTTTTTGTAAATCGTGCCAACGCTGTCAAAAGCTAGGTACAATTTCGAAAAGGAACTCTATGCCCTTAACTCCCATTATCACAATTGAAATATTCGATTATTGGGGCATAGACTTTATGGGCCCATTTCCGAAATCAAACAACTGTGAATACATACTCCTAGCTATGGAGTATGTATCAAAATGGGTAGAAGCGATACTGACAAGACATAATGGCCACAAAACGGTTATGTTCTTTCTTAAGGAACATATTTTGTTGCATTTTGGAACCCCAAGAGCACTTATAAGTGACCAAGGCAAGCATTTTTGCAACAGACCTTTGGAGTCACTCCTCAAGAAATATGGGGTAAGCCATAGGATTGCTCTAGCTTACCACCCACAAACTAACGGGCAGGCAGATGGCTAACCGTGAAATCAAACATATACTAGAAAAGACTGTTAGTTTCAACAGAAAGGATTGGGCATATAAACTGACCGATGCTCTATGGGTGTACCGTATTGCCTATAAGACAAACCTTGGGGATGTCCCCATACGGGCTAGTGTACGGCAAGGCATTTCACCTTCCTGTCGAAATCGAACACAAAGCATATTGGGCGACAGGCTCATTGAACTTCGACATTAAAGAGAGAGGTCATCTACGGAAACTCCAGTTGGCTGAACTGGAAGAAATACGTCGAGATGCATACGATAATGCTAAATTACACAAAGAAAGGTTGAAAGCTCACCACGATAGAACAAATTTTTTAAAATCATTCGAGCCGGGACAGAAAGTCTTGCTGTACGGCTCTCGCCTTCACCTATTCCCTGGAAAACTCCGTTCTCGGTGGACAGGACAGTTCATAGTCAAATTTGTCTTTCCACATGGGGCAATGGAACTCATAAATCCCAAGAATGAAGATTGTTTCAAGGTTAATGGCCAAAGTTTAAAACCGTTTTTGGAGAACTTCCAACTAGAAGCTGAGCACATCGAGCTAGATGAGCCCAGCTATTCCTCCACCTAAACCCTAAAGTGTGTTTACATGGTGTTGTTGTATACCTTCACTTTTACTGCACTTTATTTTGTTTCATTTATTTCTATTTTTTTAGTGTGACTTTGATTTTAATCTGCTATTCCATTCTATCTCTCCCCTGCAGCCTATTAAAAATATCAGGGATGACAACGTCCATTCAATCGGGTCATGGGCTGATTCAGATCCTAATCCTCCATGGACTACTGAGGAGATTGCATTCTGCTTGTATCCTTATCAAGGGCCAGGAGCAGATGATGTCATTGACTTGACCCAAGGGTACATCCCTTACGATCCTGTACTCATCCACATTAATCCCTTTGCGCATATGGACTTTCCTGAAGAGGAAGGTGAACCAGAGGGGTATTTTGTTGGGGAAGTCGATGATGCCCTCTTGGAACAATGGGAGAACGATTCGATATGGGAACCATGGGAGGAAGAAAATTTACAGGATGTGGTGCCTGAATGCCACAACGCTGTCTTCACTTTTGTTGATGACTTCTTTGTCATCGAATTGGTTCCGTACATTTATGTGCACATGAGTTACTTGATGTTCCGGCTGCAATGCCCTCTACCTGCTAGTGTACATGGTTATATCATGCCAATAGTGAGGTTAATTCCTTGTCACATTTCTTTTTCTTTTTGTTTTTCTGTGTTTATTCCTTTCTATTAGTTCTTTCGCTTGTTTTACTTAATTTCTTCCTTTTTTTTCCTTTGTCAGAATTTTCACTATGAATTAAATGTTATCGCCGCTGTTCCTTCTGCATTAACTGTTCCATAGATTTGGACCATACATAAGGTCCCCGGGTACTCCACTGCAAGAGAAAAGTCCATTGCGGTATTACACGCCGTTATCTTTGTCTCCATCCGGATCACCTCTTGCCTATGCAATCAATTCCGTAGAGATTTCAGACTCACTCGATGATGTCCTTGCTGCTTTCTGACTGTTCTAGGAAAGGGAATCATCAAGTTTGGAATCCACACTCGAAGATGTGGTGGAGAAAGAAGCAACTGCGGAAGATGGAATATTCATGTTTGAAAATTAGTGTTCCACTTCAACTGCATTTTGTCATTTGGTCTTTCTTTCATCATTTGAAGTGTAATGTTGGACAAAGGATTGTCAATTTTGCTTTTAATTTTTAGTTTTTCTTTATTAATAAAGTCTTAAGTACCATGGTTGCGGGCAACAATTTTGCAAAAGCGGATGCTATTACAAAGTTAAATCTATAAATTTGCAATTTCATATTACCTTGTTGATGATGATCTTTTTCTGGTTTGCATGTCCTGTAATTGAACTACTTTTACACTATTCTGTATGCCCAGATCAATTTCTGTTAGTTAGGGGTATACAGTTGTTCTGTACAAAGATTTCTGGTGATTTTCGGGTTGTTGGATCGATCGAAAACGTCCAATCCTCAAGCGCTTGAATAATTCTCAATTGATCGAACTTTCGATTGATCGAGACTGTTCGATCGCTCGAGACCTGTATTTAAAAAAAGCATCTAGCGTACACCTCTTTAGGTTTCTCTTTCTCTCCCTCACTCTCGAGCGCTTGAAGCCAGAGAGGGAGCCCGGCGATTTTCCTCTAACTTCCATTTCAATCATTCGAGGATCGCCCCTTGCTCATCACCAACTATCACCATCATCACCTCTACCTCTCCGCTGTGCTCAAACCAAGGTAAGGTTCCGAGAATCCCCTCCTATTCATTTTCATTCGAATTCTTGTGGGGGTGCTCCCCATTGGTCCTTAGACCTAATTATAATCTTAGAAATCTTAGGTTCTTGCTTGTTTCCTGTTATCTATGTTTATTTTATTTTTCTGCAAAATCTCGCTGTGCTCGATCGATCTAGCTGGTTTCGAGCGATCGAAGGCAGCTATATTTCGATCGATCGAGCTGGTTTCGAGCGATAGAAGGTAGCAAGTTTTCGATCGATCAAAAACTGTTCAATCGATCGACGTGATGCAGTGACAGTTTTTTCTTTTCTTTTTAGTTTCCTGTTTTAATTAGTTCTTTTTCCATTTCAGGGTTTCAGCTATGAATCCTGTCACGGGGTACCATAAGTCCAAGCCCGTAGACCTGGCTATACCTGACCCGGTACTAGATCATGGGCTCAGAAACAAGGAGGAATGAGTTTGGTACACCAGTTACTTCTAGGCACGGAAGGTGATGATGGAGCGCCCACTTGAGGCCGTGTGGCTTTCCGCCCTGTGGTTTCTTGCACGGATCCGTGCTATGCCTAGATGGTTTGAGATGTTGATGCAGTCTAAGAAAGTTAACATCAATTGGGTGCGGGAGGTGTGTGCGACCATGATTAAGTATCATGCGGCTCCGTTCACATACTGATCATTCTTCTGGGGTCACGAGATCATTTTCAGCCGAGCCACAGTTGCCGCTGCTTTGGGTGTACCGGAGACGCCCGACCACTTCTACCCTCACATAACTAGTACACCCAAGACTCTGCCCTTTGTCATTATCCAGGAGATTACCGACGGTGCGATCCAGATCTGGAACGGCATTTCCCTGATTGAGGACCATTTTCTGACCGAGCAGTATCATCTCCTCCACCTGGCGCTCGCCAATTGCATATTGATGACTTCTTACCACGAAAAGGTGGTGCCATGGTATGCTCAGGTTCTATATGCCATTGGGACAGGGTGGCGTGTCTGCTTGCCCCGACTCTATATCGACTTCTTTGTCCAGCTCAGGCGGTACATTGCCGCCAAGCACCATCTGAAGGGCGCTTGGCCCATCCATCGGGTGATTGAGCAGGCTGGATTGCTCCCATTGGCCACTGACACGATTTCACTGGCCTCGAGCCAGTTTGGAGAGACACCAGTGCACCATTCGGATGCGCAGAAGAAGAGGAAGCTGAAAGGAAAGGCAAAGGTAGGAGCAAAGAGAAAGAGAGGGGGCACCGACACAGAGGGTACAGCTTCTGGGACGCCTACCGAGGCTGAGGAGCTAGATTCAGATGATGAGGACCCCGTTGATATCATGTAGCAGTTCGAGTTGAGACAGCATTCTTAGGCTCAGGCACAGGGAGAGTCGTCTTCCGTATCCCTCCAGACTCTCCACTCATTGCTTATTGAGGAGAGGGAGGCACGGATACGGCTCGAGGGCAAGATGGATCAGATGACGACCTTGTTGGAGGTGATCTTGATACAAATTGGGGTAGATCAATCTGTTTACACAGCTTCACACCCACCCTCTGCCCCTTCTGCACCACCCACCACTAGTCCATCTACTTCTGTTCCGCCACCTTCTTCTGGTATTGCAGATCCATCCACATCCACTGCTCCGCCTGCTATTTCTGTTACTCCACCTCCTCTGCCTACTGATCCCTCTGCACCATCATCATCATCTGCACCACCTCTAGTCGTGGCTGACCCATCATTGTCTACATCAGCTGCCCCGATTGTGAGTGACCCGACAACGGCTTCTACTGTTGCTGAGGGTGGAGATGAGGATGATCATGCTACACCGATCGTGATTTTATCTGATATTGGTGACGAGTAGTTCATGTCCTTTGAGAGGAGGAGTTTTATTGTATTTTTGTTTATTATTGTTTCTCTCTTTTCTTTTAGTTTCTTTTAGGTTGTTTAGTATGATGGGACTGATAGATCTTATGGACATTTTTATCACTGTTCTGTACTTATATTGTTCTATCATTCCTGTGATTGGGTGTTTGTCTTACATATGGTCATTGCTTTATCAGTACCTATTATTTCATTTGATTTTGGCTGCTTAGAGTTTGTATGTCTTTATAGACTGCTATGCTTGTGGTGTTTGTTTCGTGTTATCAGGTGATATCTCTCTATTTATTTTGAAAATCAACTTCTGAGGACATCATAATTTCAGTTGGGGTAGAACATAGATAGATAATCACCTGCACATGTTTATACTTAGCAATCTGAATAACTTTATTGCATATATCGTACAATCTCTATTAGAATTAAATTAAACTCACATAAATTAAACTCACAAAATTAAACAAATTAAATTAAAAAAAAAAAAAACAATTTTGAAATTCTGAACTTTATCATTAGATCAACTTTGAATTTTCACTCCTATTTAGCTGTTATCAAGCAATGATACATTCATGTTAACCTCATCCTTTTATGGATTAAGTCCACGCATTTCTCTAGTTCTACTAGGATGATTGCATTTGTTAACCTTTCATGTATCCAACATACAATTGCACTAGTTGGTAGCTATGTTGAAAACCTAAAAACGAGTTAATATGACTATTGTGCTAAAAGAACGAGTAATAGAAACTATTTAACCCTTAGTGAGTTTTTGATCCAATCTTTATTTCTGATGGAATTTCCACATAAATTCGAATTGTCCTTCTTGATTACACATATTACATTCGTTGTACTAGTCTCAGTTATTTTTTCAATTTTGGCTGCTTATTAGAGGAGAACGTTCAGGATCTACCAACCAAACTCAATAAATATTGAAGTGTTGAAACAAAATAATTAAGAAAATGATTTAAGCCATCGTTACCCATTTCCTACTACCATCCATATCACCTTTACCCACAATGATTGAATAATACCTAATCCATTATGGAATATGAACCCCTAATCCTTCACCTTGACTCTAAATGACCTCATTGCGCATCCAATAATAGAAAATTGTCAAAGTATGTGATTGGAGGAGAGTAATTGTGGGAAGTGAATATCATTCATTCCAGATTAAAAAAAAATAAAAAATAAAAAAAAAGTATTATGAAGAAGAAAAGAATGAAAAGAAAGAAAAAGAGAGAATATGAAAGGATAACAATTGGTTGGAGATGTGAGAAGAATAAAGTAGGAATAAAATGAGATGATAAGCTCTATCATAAGCTAAAACACGCAATCTTTCCATCCCTCATCTGTATCTTCTACATAAGACCCAAAATTCTAAAGAGTTAATGATTCTTAAAGTCCTTAGTTTGAACACGAACGTGTAAGTTGAGTTATCCACGGTAGTTCGCTCCTCTAGTAAGTAGCATCTTTTACGTGAGACTATACACTCCAAATGTCCGTCTTTTGTGGAGTTGAGTATGAAAGCATTTAGTGTCCAGACATTCACTTTTATCCAAGCTTTCATACCACGTGCGATCATTATTAAGCTAGTTTCTGTGAGACGTTTATTTTGAGTGTAAACCTATGTGAGAATTGGGTTGAAATTACTGGTTATAGAGGTACGATGGTCCAAAACAACTCTAAAGGTTGGATGCATAGCTGTTAACTTCACACACACACACGGATACATAATTGTGATGTTTATGTTATGTCTATCTTGGTGGCATGAGGAGTATGTGGGTTTCTTTCATGGTTTGCTTGAGGTTAATATATTTTTGTGGAGCTAAGTTAACAGTTGAAGGGAAGAGAGTGTTTAAAAGTTTTTCTATGTTTTTTTTATTTTAAAATTGAGAATTTTGTGGGTATTTTCACTATAAACCCTCACGAGACAACACTCGTCCATTAAGGGAACCTAGGGGTTTAACCGCTTGTTGCATTTGCTAAATGCAACCGCGATTCCTGCAACAGTGAGTTAGGTAGTTTCTCTTTCTATTTTAGCTTAGTTTGCCTTAGTTTAATTTATTTTTATTTTAGTCGTTGTTGTAGCAGTTAGACTGTTTTTATTTTCGCTCTATTGCTAGGGACTAGCCAGTCGCTAGTTGGGGGTTGTGACAAGCGGGGGTATTTGTCAAATACAACTACGCTAAAAGAAGAAAATACACTAATTTAGTCTACAATTCCTATATATATCTGCAATTTGGATTACAATGCCAGCTTTTACATAATATGATTAATCTATGATAAATTGTATTGTTTTAGATATAATTTATGCATATCACTGTTGGCTGTGTGAATAAATGAATAAGCAAGATAAAAGGAATGCATGATTCTAAGGAAGACAATTCAAAGATGAAAAATGAATCTCAAGCGATCGAAGAAGGCCCAAGCGATCGAAGTTTCGAACGATCGAAGAGAGTTAAAGCGCTCGCAGATTCCAGCAGTTCAATCGATCGAGTGTTGTTCGATCGATCGAACGTGCCTTTTATTAAAACTTACGTGCACGCAGTGGAGACACAGTTTTTTTAGGTTTTAGTATATATATTCATTTTGTTCACGTCCAAGAGGACACCCCACTTGTTTTTCAACAGTTTATAGAGAGTAGAGAGTTTTGTTCTTGACTTTTGTAGGGTTTTTCAAGGATTATCGTTGTTCGGCTTGGTTTTTTCATTAGTTTAAGTAAAGTTCTTCATTTCAGGTTACATATCATTGTGTTATTTACTGTTTACTTGCGGTTTATTGTTGTTTAATCTGTTAGATCGTAGCTTTGTACGTTAGTAGTGTTAAACTATTAGTTTTTATAGATTTCATGCTAAAATCACAACCAATCACAACTTTAATGAACTTTCACGTTAAAAACGAATCTGTGACACTCCAGACCATGTCTGAGTAGTCCCCAGGTTGGGAGATCACAATGAAACAGTGATCTCCAGTCTCTGCCATGCAGCAGTATAAAACCTGCACTCGATCGATCGAAGTAGTTCGATCGATCAAAGCAGGCACATGGTCAAGCGATCAAAGCCATTTCGTTCGCTCGAGACATGATGATTTTTGATCGATCGAAAGCGCGTCGATTGATTGAACTGTTAGATTCTTGAGTAGTCCTTTTGCAGTATTCCAAGACTTTTTGCTTTTGAGATTTGTTATCAAACTATCCCCAAATGCTCAGTTTGTCAAAACAGTTTCATTACTTTAAGCCTTAAGGCATTTTTCTTCAATAATTTTTGCAAATCATTTTGAATGCTAACACCATTCAGAATGCAAGACTTAACTATTGATTTAAACCGCTTTCATGTGTTTCGATTTAACTGTGATGATATAATCCTGGCCATGAACGGACTATAGATTCTCTATTTTTTAGAAAATACAGAATACTATAGATAGACACACTCCTTAGAGCTTAAATGTAACTGCATGGTAGATGGCATGATCGCTGCGGATTCGGTGATCCCAACATTCCCTTTATATAAAGAAAACCGTTTTTAAAATATTGTTTTTGTTAATTAGTTAATCATTAGTTTACTTTAATTACTCTAGTAGTTATAGTCTGTAGAACTTCGTGCTCTACACCATGTTTTAAATCTTGAATTTTCCTTTACCTTTAGAGTTTAATCTAAGTTTTTAGTTTAACACCTTCCCTGTGGGATCGACCTGGTCTTAACCAGATTACTACTTGCACGATTACCTATACTTGGGTATACCACACAAGCGTACACATTCTTTTGTCGTGTCACTAAGGCAGGTGTCTAGGAAGGTAGGGACCATAGGAAACCGACCTGGAACATGGGTGGTTGTAGGGTCATTTGAGGCTTGCCATCATCAGCTACCTAGGAGGTTTTCCCCCATCGCTGGTTGGGCCTAAGCAAAGCCGGTGCCTCGGGGTTAGGACCGAGGTCTTTTATGCCACGGGTATGTTCCCGAGGTCTTGATGCCTTGGTTTTGAGCCAAGGTCTTCTACCTCGGGTGTCGGCCTGAGGTCTTTTTTGTTTTGTGCCTTGGTTCTGAGCCAAGGTCTTTTCCCTCGGGTGTTAGCCCGAGGTCTTTGTGCCTTGGTTTTGAGCTAAAGCCTTTTGCCTCGGGTGTTGGCCCGAGGTCTTTGTGCCTTGGTTTTGAGCTAAGGTCTTTAGCCTCGGGTGTTAGCCCGAGGTCTTTGTGCACAGAATACTGACAAGGGTTGCAAAGTAAGAGCCATTTTATTGCTTTTTGCAAAATCATAATAACTGCTCGAATGGAGCTACAAGTATCCTAACTAGTGTTAATCCACCCATGACTAACTGTTACTGATGGTACTTGCGGAGGTGTTGCACATTCCAAGGGTGAGATAGATCACGCCCCTCCAGAGTTTGTAACCAATAGGTTCCCGGGTGGTTTATCCGAGTAACTAGATATGGGCCTTCCCAGTTTGGCCCCAACTTGCCATGGCTCGGGACTTTTGTGGACTGATTGATGGCCTTAAGGACCAGATCTCCGACCAGGAAACTGCGATGCTTCACCTTGCTATTATAGTACCGGGACACTCTCTACTTGTAGGCTGCAACTTTTGGATACGCCCGGTCTCTTTTCTGCCCTACCAGGTCGAGCTCCACCCTGAGGGCATTTTCATTGTCTGGCTTGCTATAACTTGCCACCCGGTAGGTAGGTAACCCAAGCTCCGTGGGGACCACTGCCTCAAAAACGTAGGTTAGAGAGTACGGCGTCTCGCATGTTGCTGCCCGGGGTGTAGTGCAGTTGGCCTACAGGAGGGTCGGTAGCTCTTCGGCCCATAGACCTTTGGCGTCTTTGAGCCTCGTCTTTATTAACTGAAGAATAGTCCGGTTTGTAACCTCGGCTTGGCCTTTGGCCTGGGGGTGCTCGGGGGATGAGTAGTGGTTGGATATCCTGTAGCTCGAGCAAAACTCCTTGAATACCGGGGTGTCAAACTGCCTGCCGTTGTCACTAACCACAACCCAGGGGACACCGAACCTGCTGACGATGTTCTTCTCCATGAAGTTTTCCATTTTTTTCTCGGTAATTGTTTCCAAGGGCTCATCTTCTGCCCATTTGGTGAAGTAATCCACGGCAATGACAACGAACTTGACTTGTCCCTTTCCCATTGGTTGGGGCTCGACAATGTCAATACCCACTGAGCAAATGGCCAGGGGCTGAGGATTGGCGTCTGTAGCTCTCCCGGATGGTTGATCATGGGAGAAAACCTTTGGCACGTATCACACCTCTTGACATATTCTTGAGAGTCTCTGGCCATGGTCAGCCAATAGTATCCTTGTAGCAGGGCTTTATGTGAGAGTGCCCGGCCTCCGATGTGGTTCCCACACACCCCTTCATGGATTTCATGCAACACCCCTTGGACCTGTGTAGGATGGACACATCAGAGATACGGTATAGAGAATCCTCTTTTGTAGAGGATTCCATCGATACAGTGGTATCTTGCCGCTCGGTATTTAACCCGGCGGGCTTCCTCCTTAACTTCTGGTAACATGCCTATTGCCAGAAATGCTATGATTTGGTCCATCCAGCTAGGTCCTGAGGCGACCGGTTCTAACTCCATACATTCTGAGTTGATCACACTTGGCTCGGGTAGGTACTCTATCATTATCCCGGGCAAGTCTGACTCAGAGGATGAGGCGAGACGGGCTAATCGGCCGACTCTAGTATTCTCTTCCCTTGGTATATGTGTAAGGGAGAAACCCTGAAGCTTCTTTGAAACTGCTCGGATAAGGGCTAGGTAAGCTATTATGTTATCTTCCCGAGCCTCGTACTCTTGATTGACTTGATTTACCATGAGCTGAGAGTCACTATACCCTTGGACCTGCGATGCACCCATTGAAGCAAGCAGCTGTAATCTGGCCAAGGGGGCTTCATACTCAGCCTCGTTATTGGAGGCTCTGAATCCGAACCTAAGCGTGTACTCGAGCTGGATCTCATCAGGCGTGGTTAGGATGATCCTTGCTCCACTTCCCTATTTGTTGGATGATCCATCTACATAGAGTACGCAGGTTGGGATGTCTGATTGCAAACCTGGCCGTAGGACCGGTGGGTCGAGCTCTTCAACCGGGTCTTCTTGGTATGTGAATTCAACAAGGAAATCCGCTACTGCCTGTCCCTTGATTGTTGTGCGGGGTCTGTAGACCACTTCGAATTCTTCTAACTCCAAGGCCCACTTGACGAGCCTTCCGGACATTTTGGGCCTGCTCAAGATCTTACGGAGGGGCTGATCTGTAAGGACTACTATAACGTGGGCCTGGAAATACGAGTGCAGTCTCCGAGCTGAAGTGATGAGGAAGAATACGAGATTTTCAATGCGGGAGTATCTACTTTCTGCACCCTGAAGCGCTCGACTTGTATATTAGACCGGGAACTGTATCCCGTGCTCTTCTCGAATGAGTGCAGAGCTGACTACCGAGGGTGACACCGCCAAGTACAAGAGCAACTCCTTGCCTGGTACGGGCATTGAGAATAGAGGGGGTAAAGCCAAATATTTCTTGAGCTCCCGGAATGCCTCCTCGCACTCTTCTAACCACTGAAAAGCCTTGCGAAGGATCTTAAAAAATGGTAAGCACCGATCGGTTGCTCGGGACACGAACCTGTTCAACGCAACAACCTGTCCGGCCAGACTCTGTACTTCTTTAGTTGACCTGGGCGACCGCATGTTGATGACGGCCTGGATTTTCTCGGGATTTGCTTCGATTCCCCATCTGCTGACCAGGTGCCCTAAGAACTTTCCGGATGAGACGCCAAATGTGCACTTGGCCGAGTTCAACCTCATCCCGAACTTTCTCAAAATGTTGAAGGCCCCGACCAAATGTTCCAGATGGTCAGACTCGTCCCGACATTTAACCAGCAGATCATTGACGTATACCTCCATTGATTTCCCGATCAAGTCTTTGAACATGTGATTGACCAGGCGTTGATAAGTTGCCCCAGAATTTTTGAGGCTGAAGGGCATAACTTTGTAGCAGTAGGTCCTATGATCCGTGATGAGTGAGGTCTTTTCTTCGTCCCCAGGGTACATGCTGATCTGATTGTACCCAGAGTAGGCGTCCATGAACGAAAGGAGCAAATGGCCGACCGTGGAATCCACAAGGAGATCTATCCGAGGCAGTGGATAGCAGTCCTTGGGGTAGGCTTTGTTCAGGTCGGTGAAGTCCACGCACATCCTCCACTTCCAATTACTTTCTTGACAAGTACTGCGTTTGCTAACCAGTCGGGATAGCAGACCTCTCGGATAGATTGGGCTTTGAGGAGCTTCTCGACCTCCTTACATGCTGTCTTTTGTCTCTCGGGGGCCATGCCCGTCTCTTTTTCTTAACCGGCTAGGAGTCTGGGTCGACATTGAGCCAATGAGACATTACTCGAGAATCAATCCTGGGTATATCTTCATGGCACCAAGCGAACACATCCCGACTCTATTGCAGGAATTGAATCAGCTTCTCCCTAATGCGGGGGTCCAGCAGGGAGCCGATGCTAACCGTTCAATCTGGGAGTTGTGGGTTCAACGCTACTTGTTCCAATTCTTTGATCGGGCCCACTCTATCATTTTGATCCCTCAGATCCATCTCCTGGACGTTAAGTATTTTTGTGATGACTTCCCGGCAAAGGGAACTGACGTAGCAACTTCGGGCGGTAGCCTGATCTCCACGCAGGCTCCCGGGTCCATGAGGGGTCGGGAACTTAACTGTCATGCTATGAGTAGAGACGACAACCCTAGCTTTATTGAGTGTAGGCCTCCTGAGGATGACATTGTAAGTAGAAAGGGCCTCCATAATTACAAAGTTTGCCATCAAGGAGATCTGTTGAGGGTAAGTTCCCATAAGAACAAGAAGCTCCATGGTACCGAGCGGTTGTGTACTGAATCCATTGAAACCCACCAGGGGAGTGGCTATCGGAGGGAGGCGATCCCTGGCTATCCCGAGCTGATCGAACACTAACACGAACATGATATCGGTCGAGCTGCATGTGTCCACCAATACCCTTTTGACAACGTAATTAGCTATGGAGAGCATCACAACTAACGGGTTGTCATGGGGGCAGTGGATGCCCTGTGCGTCATCGGAGGTAAATGTCAATACATCAGTGAGCGGGGAGCCGGTGGATTGGACTTGCCAGACATCCGCCCGGGATGCCCGAGCATGCCTCTTCCTTGGCAACTGTGAGTCCCCGTCGCCCGACGTTACTCCGGCGATCACGTTGATTTGACCAAGAGGTTGTATTTGACCGGGAGCTCGGGCTCCCTACGCAGGCCGTCCATCTGTCGTGACGTATTATGCTAGATGACCCTGCTCGATAAGTTTTCCTATGGCTATCTTCAACTTGAAGCAATCCTCTGTGACATGGCCGTGGTCTCTATGGAAGCGGCAAAACTTATCCCGATTCCTCTTTCCGGGCGGGGCTTTTAGGTTTGCCGGTTGTTGAAGTAATCTCTGCACCTCGACGGTGGCCATAACCTCGTGGATTGGTCGAGACAGAGGCGTAAAAGCGATCTGGGGCTGATCCTAACCTCTTCTCTGCTGGTCTTGCCTGGGCTTTTTTACCGGGCCCTTCTCAGAGCCCTCACGCCTCCGCTTGGCTTTCGGGGACTCATCTCCCGCGAAGCTGGTGCGTTTGGACATCATAAATTCTTCCGTGTCTATATACTTTTCGACCTTCTCCGAGAGCTCCACCAGGGTTGCCGGTCGGTCTCGATGGAACGACGTAGCAACCTTGGTATGTTGAACTCCCGAGCAGAAGGCCATGATGGCTGCTATTTCATTCAAATTGTAGATCTGGAGCCTCTGCTGATTGAAGCGATCCATATACTCCCTTAGGGATTCGCCCTTGCACTACTTGACAGTCAATAGCTGAGTGTTCGGTAGCGACCGGTCGAGCATCCCTATAAACTGGCTAATGAATAGCTTGCTCAGCGTCTTGAAGTCATCAACCGTTCGGGGTTTAAGGGCATGGAATCACTACACGGCTGGCCCCTTGAGAGTGCTGGGGAAGGCCAGGCATAGTAATTCGTCGACAGTGATAACCAAAGCCATCTGGGCCCTGTAGGTACGAATGTGATCTACTGGGCTCCCTATCCCGTCATAAGAATTGAGATGTGGAGGCTTAAACTTCCGCAGGATGGGGAATCTGGTGATCCGAGCTGTATAGGACGACTCGGTCTCCGTGTTGGTATGGTCATGACGCTGCTTACGGCTCAGCTGCTCAATTTGTTTCTACAAGCCCTGGATTTGAGCATTCACTTCTTTCCGCTCGGGCTTTCTTTCAATGTCCGAGCGGTAAGTTGGATCAGACGACGAGGCTTCTTCTTTGAAGTGTGTTGACCGCGGGGATAGAATTCGGCTCTGGTTCCGGGTAATCGTATACCTAAGATCTCCCTGGCTCCGGGCCGGAGGGTCTTTGGCTAATTCCTGGGGCTTTGGCCCTGACCCCTCCCTCCTGGTGGCACGTCGCCTGTTGATGATGTCTCTGTCATTTTCCACCCAATAAGGATTGGTCCAAGCCGACGGGGATACTGGCGCAGAGTGGATATGGTTCCGGACTCTTGCGTGCTCCTGGTCGGGGGCACTCTTCCCGGTTTGGTTCTCTGATTGAGGGCGCTTCTCCTGTAAGGCCAACAACGCTTCAATTTGCTACTGGATTTGCCGTTGGCCTTCTAGAAGTTGCGCGAGCGCCGCTGTCACCTGCTCGGACGTCATAGAGGTGGCCTGCTATTCGAGCTGCAAGTTCTCCTGACTGACCAGAGCGGTATTTTTCTTACCCGTCCTCGGTGGCATGTTGATCAGTCAAGAATTTGTTGGTGAAAAACTTTACGTTTCCCATAGACGGCGCCAAACTGATGATGCCAAAAACTGGTAAGAGAGAGTCAGAGAGAGAGATATTGTAACACAATCAATTATATGTGATTTAGCCCCGTTAATGAGGTGACCTACGTTCACGGGTGCGTCAGTGCGTTTCACTAGCAGATCACCGGCGGGCCTGGTGAGCCAACAATTGGGCGGTACTACCAGTAAGACCGGCCAGGTGTATGCGTGAAAATGAATTGCTATCCTCTAGGATAAGAATACGATCCCCCTTAATGGGGGTGAGTGGCCCCTTTTATAGGTGCAAGAGACTACCCGCACAAGGCAACTGATTAGATGAGGAAGCTCTATCTAATTACAATTTGATGAGCATAAATCATGGGAGGTTTCCTAAGTGACTTAGGAAACTATACACTTTCTATTAGTCTTCTGATTGATTTAGAAAACTGCTGAGCGGCTTGGTTGTCAAATTGCACATCGTGGAGAGCTCCTGTGCTGCATGTCCGGGCTATACGAGCATCCCGAGCGGTAACAGTCGAAAGACCTCGAGATTGGTGGGCCACAAGCGCCCATTCCGGATAGTCCAGGCCCTTCGCTGCTGACGTGGCAGTTTGGCTTTAGCAGAATATTTCTGGACGTATCAGTAACCATTATCATAAGCTCCAGTATCTGCATTCAAGGGGACAGGGTATTCTGGACGGGGGAATGTCCAGGCAATAACGACCGTCAGCTTACTGAGAGCTGAGTGAATAGAAACTCACAAGGTATCAATGATATAACGTATAACGAGTTATTGAAGTGTCTAAGATATAGTTCTACTAAATAATATCTCCTCTTGTAGACACCCCAATTTTGACCAAATGTCGGGCAAAGGAGAGTATTACCTCCAAATCCAATGATGACAATGTTCGAACTAATCTAGGACTTCCAAGATGATTCAAGATCTTCCCCGACTCAAACAAAAAGCAGAAAGGAAAGAAAAAAAGGAAAATAGAGGCAAAACGGCACCTGGGCCCACAAGCGACAATCACGGGTTGCCGGTGCGGCACTCTCGGACTGTCGGAACGACATTCAGTGAGAACCGCACCGACAGTCATCAACTGACGCTAAAATGCATCAAGTGCCGCTAAAATTAGAAATCCTGAAAAGACGGCAGTTTATGGAGTTGTCTGCGGCAGTCAGTGAATGCCGCTGCGCCATTCAGTGAATACCGCGCCGACATTCACTGAGTGCCGTTCCGAAATTCAGCGAGTGCCGCTTCCATCTCCATTGAGTGCCGCATTTTTGTAACAGCCAGCTGTAATACAGCATATTTTGTAATACCAAAGGACAGTCCGAATTAGGATTTTTTGCTACGAAATGACCAAAATACCCCTTCAAATTTGTCTATAAATAGAGGATGAATATCCTCTTGCAAGGGGGTTGGAATTTTTTTTGAATCTAGAGGTTGTAGTAGTTCTCCATGGCCTAAAACTTTCAAAATTTCTTCTCTAAACACAATTAGAAGCTAGTTTTAGAAGAGTTGAAGAGGGTGGAAAGCTTGATTAGTCTTTGGAAGTTCTTCAAAATAAAAAAGTTGAAGATATTTTGGAGGTAAAACTTTGAATTAATTAGTCTTTCTAATCACAAATATACTTAGAGTCTTTGAATTTTCTTTTCCTCTCCCTTTTAGTCTTTGAGATTCATGAGACCCTCAATGTCTTACTTGAATCCTTAGACTTGAAAATCCTTTAATTCCTTCGTAAGCTCATGATTTACAAGGAGGTTGAAGTTGATATTAGTACACTTGATTAATAAATCTAAACCTATTTTCAATGGTTTAGGTTTGTTATGATTAGGTTTCATGAAATCTCTCCATATTTCTGTGAGACTTTCAAGATATGAATATAGTTAGTCTCCCATGACCATCAAATGGTAGGAGAGGTAGTGTGGTACAAGCCAAATTCCATGGCTCAAATTAGTTAACAAAGTTGTATTTGATAAATGATGCAGTGAGTTCACAATCTGTTTTTGATCATAGACTTTTAGTTAAACATTGAACCGCTGGAATTGAATGAAACCAACTGGAAAGTGTTTATAACTCAAAGTTCTACCACTGTGATTTTTTTTAAGGAGATTTCATGTTTAAATTGGTTTGGTCATGAGTTTTGTGAGACAACTACAATCTGTCCAGAGTTTCAGAACAGTAACACGTTTTTGAAATGAGTAAATCAGAGCCTTAATCAAGCATTCTTGACTCCAAATAAATTTTTCTGGGTAGTTTAATGTGTTAGGAGGATACCCTAAAAAGATCAATGTGTTTCTGATTTTTTTTTTTTTACTATTTTTAAAAAAATCAAATAAAATCTCTGGACAGAGAGTTGTACGTCCCTGAGTGATGTTTAGTGTTTGTCCGATTCCCGGAGATCTAACCGTTCAAATCTCGATTTTCTTTTTGGGTTAGAAACTAGAATCAAAGAGGCAACTTGTATCCAAAAGTCATCGAGATCAAACAACGGGAAGCATGCTTTTTATTTCTTTGAAATTCTGATCTACTCTCAGCAATTTTCAGAATTCTGTCATAATTTTGATATATCTTGCAAACAATGGTCCAAATGATCTTTCCATGACCTAAGGCTTAAACCATGTGTTAATAATGATTAGTTAAGCTTAAATACAGAGGTAAATGATACAAATCAAGGAATAATCTAATAGCTCATTCTTTTCACATCTATGTAATCATACACATTCATCCATATAGATTGGTGTTAGAATTCATAATTGTGTTATTTCTTCTACTTAATAGAATTATGCTAGACGTTTAGGAATAATTATTTGATACTATACATTCTTACTAAAGTATGTGGACTAACCTTTGTTTTGTAGCGCCCTTGAGGTACAATTTCTCAACCCTTTCTCTAGTTTATTTAATTCCCTAATTTTATTGATTTTATGACCTCGCGCGCGACACCTTAGAATTAGGTTTTGCCTTATGTGTATATGTGATTAGAGACCTCTTCTTAGGATCTTCATTTTTGTATGCATTGCACGTTTAATACCGCGGCTGGATCCCGGGTAAGTTCTCTTGTCCTTTGTTGCATATCATCTTGCTTGCTAAGAGAATTATGTGATTTTGAATGTTATTTTCACCATTAGTAATCTTACACCCTTTGGACATGCTTTTGTAATGTATATATACATTTATATTAGTTGAGGGCAAATTTAGATTAATAATTCGATTAAAAGGATGTTAAGTAGAGGCATATCGCGAGATAGAGTGAAATAGGGTGTTTTAGTCCGCTGGGCTCCTTCCTCTGTCATTCCATAATCCCTGGACCTAGTCAATCTCTGGTTTCTAAAAAGATCAGTTTGCTTTAAAATGGTTTCTTAATTTTCCTTTTAAAAATTAAGTGGTGACTCGTTTTGAATTTGAATTTGAAAAATGTTTTAAAAATTAAAAGCTGTGGGTAAGGAAAAATTGCGATATCCATACCTCTGTATTCAAACGTCGTAACCCAACCCTTATCGTCTTGTTATCCTGAGACCGAAAATCAACATACTCTTTCTCAAAAGAACAGACTCAATCGTTTTACATATATAGACATACCATCATTCTATCCATTGCTCGTTAAGGATATAAACCATCTACCACATTCATGGACACCACGTCAGTCCATCCCTTGCTCGTTAAGGATATAAACCATCCATCGCATGTCAGGGGTATAACGCTTTGAAGAATAGCATATCAATACTATTGCCACGACTTCTTCTCGCTGTATACCAGTGATTCTCCATCCACCGCTCGTTAAGGATATAAATCATCCACTGCTCATTAAGGATATAACATGGATAATCTGGTTACCTTAGGATTACATGGTCCCGCTCATTACTTGTTAAGGATATAAACCATCCACCGCATATGAACGCATGTTATAACCAAGCGTCTTCCCACGTACCATTTCCAGAATTTATCAAACCTACTTAAACTCAGTATTACTATCGACACATGACAATTCCCATGTGACCTGACTACTCGGATTGAAATGAACGGATATCGAACTCATACATAAAACGCATATTATCTAACATCATTATGGTAATCCATTATTCTTAATCATAATTATCTTTGTTGTCATATTCTCCCTCACTAACCCAAAATCGTATAATAGACGTCCGAATCGTGAATCGAGTATTCGAACCTCATATAAAATAAACTAAAGAACTAAACCATGTTCTACATGTCTTGATCAATTGAAGTCATTTCGGTCGATTGAGGTAAAATAATGTTTGAGCGATCGAAGTCACTTCGATCGATTGAACCTTCGATCGATTGAACTCTGTTCAATCGCTCGAGAATCGTCTTCTCTAGCAGATTCTGAATAGCATATATATAAGCGTCTTAGGGACATTTTAATACGTCTAATCATGCCAAAAAGCTTGTAAACATTATAGTAAAGATACTAAGTAATCAGTAAAAACTCACGTAGGGTGCGTTTGGCTTGAGCTTTGAGCTTAAAAGCTTCAATGGCCTCCAATGGCTTCTCCTTCCTCTCTCTGCTTATCTCTTCATCTCTGTCTCTCCCTCTCTTTCTCTCCTTCTGATTCTTCTTCTTATTCTCTTCCTATTACTCTCTCTGTCTCTCTCTCTCTCTCTCACACACACACACACAGAGATTATATATATAGATGTGTGTATAATATATGTATGTGTATATATATGAAACACAAGCATAAACTCTCTCTCTCAAACTCTCAAGTGTTCTGGACCTCACACACACACAAACTAATGTATATATAGAGAAAGAAGAAGGTGTAGGTGGCTGTTTCTGCGTGAAACCTGGAATTCTGATAATTACAAGTTCGATCGATCGAACTAAGTTCGATCACTCGAGAGCAGATCGGTCAGGTTAGATCGATTGAAGAAAGTTTGATTGATTGAAGTGAGGACCATATATTAAATTCAGGTCGGTAGGATTTCGATCGCTTGAACTTTGAAAATGCTCGATTGCTTGAAAGAACCTCGATCGATCGAAGATGAAATTTCCCATATGATTAAGGGAAGTATGTAGAATCTCTCTGCATAAATAATTATTGAAAATACAGAGTATTACACCAAGGCTTGTCCCCTGAGTTAAATTGGAAAAATTCCCATGTTGTATCTGTGCATTGCTGGATTTTGCTTCACATTGTGTTTTATAAACACTACTGCTTTCTTCTACATAGACATGTTCAAATAAATGTACAATACAACTAAACATTTGAAGTGGAATTTAGTGAATTAGTGAATTGATTTACTTGTTAGTTTAATATTAGAGGTTCTCCCTTGTTGATATACAATTTCCACCCATATTAAAACAGTTACTAATATGCCTCTTCTTAATTCTACACTTCTTTATTTGGCTGCCAATTATTCATCGTAATATTTAAGGCAGCAAATGATTAAATTTGTATTATTTTAAGATTGCTGCTTTGTTGGTTTGAAAGGCTATTTACTTATTTGAGATTAATTGTTATTCGTTGAACTCCATGGGGTCTACGGTGGAGGTCATTACTGGTTCTACAAGATTTCTTGCTGTTTATATCACATCTACAATTGCAAGTAAGCCCCAGAATCCCACTATAATACATAATGGATTTTCTTTTTTCTTTAATTTTATCTCTTCTTTCATCTTTTTCCAAGAAAACAACTCCATGGACCTCTGAAAAGTATTAGAAACAAAGAAATTTCAGCAACTTCAATATATAATTTCCGTTTCCGTTACATTTTACATATTTAGCGAAGCAGTTTGTGATCAGGTTGGATCCTTCACCATGTTTGTTGTAAGGCACAGAGACATGCTTAAACGTAGCAAGGCGGACTTGCAGCATATAGCAAATGTAATTGTTCTCAACATGGTACGTTCATCACTTCCATTTTAGATTGTGCTTTCTTTTAATGGAATGACTACGCTTCAATTTCATAAAATTACATATGCATATGAATAATGCTATGTTCCAAAAATTTGGGAAGCACCAAAACTTGAATTTCTGGACTTTTTTTTTTAAGAACTGTCAATACATGAAGTGTGTTCTCATAAAGAATCATTCACATACCATAGTACTTGCCAATTATTTATCCACTAAATGTCTACTCTAAAAGTTGTTATTCAAGGTTCCTTTCCTAAGCTGAGGCATATATCTAAGCATCACGAAGATGAGGTATTTCCTTTAATGAGGACAAAACAAAGTTTCATGAAAGACTTATATATTGCTGTTAGTATATTTGTACTAATTCATGTAGATCATACTTATTTTCGTAGAGGGGATCGGTTGTTTTAGGTACAGCATATAAGTTGCAATTTTTCAGTTCAACTTAATTCCCAAGAATTTACTGCACCCGCCTTCACCAGTGGTGGAAGTCCTTACATGGAAATTTGATGATATGGATCAACTAACTACTGAGGAAGACCGGTACGTATATACAATTTAAGTATAGGATGCAATCCTGATTTAGAGAGAGCCATTTACACAATTAAGTAAAACGCTGTCAAAAGATTCCAACAAATTTACCATTCAATCTATTTGGCTGCTCTTACTTTTGCTTGTTTGAAAAAGGAATTTTGTTTCCTGTCTTAGTTTAACGACTTTTACAACCAATAATTACATCTCTGGAACATCCGTTGGAATACAACTAACCCAAACTCAAACAGTTGGTGGTAAATTGTGGTAATTGAATGCATAAATATGAAACACTTGCAAATATATAGATACTCACGGGCCACGACCACCGAGCTGCCGTTACAGTCGAAACACACCCTAGATAGTACAACTTATTCTTATAACTCATTTACAACTATCTCTATCTCTCTCTTGGGTGGCAATGTGGGATTTGATTAAATTTCAATACACCCCACGTGCCACTTATGAGTGAGATAGAGGTGGGTTGTAAATGAGTTGTGAGAATGAGTTGTACCCCTAGCATTACCCTTTTAATTAATAGATTTTGAAAAGTAGCTATATATTATCATTAAATGCTATTTATAGTCTCTAAAAAATGCTTTTAAATGGACAAATTAATTGTGCAATTTAGTGATATAATAATACTTTAGTATATTTTACTTCAATATTAATATTTATTTACTGGACTATTTATAGAATTAAAATTAATTATTGGCATATTAATAACATGGAAATATTATAATCTAAGGGCACAATTGATATTTGTATACTCAAAATCATGTTCTACTATCATGGAACCAAACACATTCATAAGCAATTTTGACAACATAACCAGTTGCACAACATATCAACCAAACACCCAACCCATGGTAAGAAGTTCTATTTTTAAGGAGATCTACCAATCATGATCAAAATCGCATGGACATAAGTACAGACAAATGGGCTCTAATAGATACATCAATCTAATTACAATCATATGTCCCGTGCATCGCACGGGTTTCAAAACTTGTATATATATAAATATTTTCCCCCTTTTATTTCATATTGAAAACAAAAGCATATATTTTTTTTGTTTTCAATTGTAAAAATGCTTATATTTTTATAATTATATACAATATATATTAATATTGTTTGGTTTTTCGGTTCTGATCGGCTTACGTATAGGGTATAGGGTACCGACAACCAAAATGAAATTTGAAATTGGGTTTGGTTTTTAACCGAAATTTTTAACTGAAATAACCGAACCGAAATAGATATTTTAGTTTGGTTAGGTTCAATTTTTTTTTTTTTTGGTTAACCGAACTATTTGCCCACCCCTACTTCAATTTGGTTGTGTTTTAAGTGCAAACCCTGATGGTGTTAAGTTTTAATCAATCAATTAAAATAACAAATATATCTTTCATTTATTCACTATCAAAAGGGGGTTAAGTATCAAATTTTAAACCACATGAGTAATGTAAAAATGAGTCTAATCATTAGGTATAAAGTAAATTTAATCCATTAACTTTGATGGAAAAGTTAATTGTAATATCAACTCTCGCACATTCAAGAGGATAAAAACTTGCATAAATGCACCTTATTTTTCTTATTTCGCTTTAAGCGGCTTGAATAGGCCTTTTGAAAACACAAAATCATTCAACACAGCTAACAAGTCCAAGCAAAGGACACAAAGGACTATTGATGGTACCTACTACCTATTAACCACCAATACCATGGAGGTTAATTTTGGTCCATAAACCAAAGGTTCATTACAACGTCATACCTAAAAACATAGGAGAAATGATAGATGCACAAAAAATATGCACAACCAAATGCACAACCTGCTTAAAATTGTTGGACTTCGTGCTGAAAAGTCTGTACACACAAAAAGACAAAAAAAAGAGTGTACAATTTTTTCAGCACGATGTCCAACAATTTCAAACTGGTTGTGCATTTAGTTGTGCATTTTTGTTGTGCATCTAGCATTACTCAAAACATAGAGGTGGTGTATCAACCATGTCATACATACCCCAACACACAAACACACACTTACCATCCAATCCAAAAGGAGTGAAAGGACAAAACATATGGCAACAACCAATACAAAGCCTAACAACCATATTACATGCGCGCACCAATCGATATTTATTAATTTTTGTGTGACCAACTAACTAACTAACCATACGTAGAGGCCAACTTTTGGTATTTGCTTATGATAGTATCAAAAGACAAAAAGTCAATACATATGGTTACTTGATAGTGATCGAAGCTATGAAAAAATTGACGTTAGGGTTTAACAAAATCTTATGTAGTTGGCTACTTAGATTTATTTGGTGAGAGGTTGGTATGATTACATCTACCATTAAGCCTCAATATCCTTTAAAGCTAAGATTAATATATAACTAACGCACATGATGTATATGTATCGTTTGAGTCCATATATAGTTTCATGATGTGTATTCTTATCATTTATAAAAAAAATTTTTCTTATTTCTTTTAAAGAAGGTTTAATTTTGATTTTGATTTTGATTTTTTTTTTTTTTTGGTGCATGGGCGCAATACTTTATGTCTGAATTTAATCTTATGATTTAATGTTTGTCATTTTCAGTTCTTTATCATCATTTGAGGATGACCTTATAACTATAAATTTTATTTTTTTTTTGAAAAATCGTGTTTCATGCGTGTTTAATTTATGTTTGGGCCTCACATATTTGGAGGGTACTGCGGCAAGCTCAGCCATGTATGTTTATGTTTATAATATATATGTACATATGGGCATGTGCGAGAACTATCAATGAATTAGAATTAAATTATTTACGAATAGACAAATTTCAAATGAATTGATTCAAAATAGAATGATTAAAAAAATGGGATAATTTGTGCAACCAAACAGGCTCTAGATGTAAGATCCCACGTGGATTGGTTTAGGCATAGGCCTAGCTAGTTAGTGTGGGTAATAACCCCGATACTCTTCCTTTTGCAAGTTGCCTTTTAGGGGTGAGTTTTACTTAGTGAGTTCTTACAAATGATATCAGAGTTAGCGCCACGTACATAGTATGGCATGCGGTTCCACGGTCGGGTCACAAAAGGGGCAACCTAGAGAAAGGGTGACCTACAAAAATGTGAAGAGAACAAAGTGGCAATAGATTTTCAAAAAAAAAAAAAAAGAAAAAGAAGAAGAACAAAGAAGTAATTACACGGTGTGACGGTCAAATGGTATTATTTCTCCTAGTATATATATATATTTTTTATGGAATTATTTCTCCTAGTGATGAGAATATATTGCTGTGTATAAGAAATTGTTGTCAGCTACATGGTGAAACTATATATCTATATTTGGAATTGATACTTAATTTTATAGGTGGAAGCTATTATTTTTTGACAGCCTAGAGACTAATAGATGATGTACACAAATAAATTTTTACCAAATTAAGTATTATTTCGTGCTTTAATTTATGAATTAAGAAGGTGGGCGTCTAGGGTTGTCTATAATAATGGTAGTAATTAATGCTGGTTAAAAAGATGAAAATTTGCTAGAAACGCATAAATGGAAAATTAAAAGTTTAATGGTGGAGAATCATATATATCAATTTTTTTTCTTCTCTTCTTTTTGATTCAGTTTTTTCTTCTCTTCAAGTATGTGGGCCATGTGGCTAAAATTAGATGAAAGTAATACAGGTGAAACCTTAAACTCTAGGGGTCAATAAAGTTGAAGAGTTAGTGAATATATAGTAAAATTTTAAGAATTCTTTGATAGCTTTCTTTGTGCTAATAATGTTGTTATTTAAGTTAATTGTAAAATGATTCACGATGTTTTATGGAGTGATCTATGATGCGGGTCATGTTAGCAGCTTTCTCCTTCAACTAGTTTAGTCTCGAGCTACACCACAGTTAGTTGTACGTGGCTCAGAAGTTTGCTGCGCTTATTATTCATATATTTTTTTTCTTCTGTATGCTTATACTTGTTTCTTTTGGAATCTGTTTTTTTTTTTAATGCAAGGTTGCTCTTACTATAAAAAATAAATAAATAAATTGTATAACGATAAACATTTTCGAAAAAAATAAAACAAAAAGAACAAGTGCACTACAGGTGCGCTTAGTAGCTCCTAGGGGTGTCATTTAGAATAGAAATTTCGATTCTGATCCAAAAAATTTCGATACTGGCAACTAAATATGCATTCTGAATTACGTAAATTTTGGAAAAAAAAAATCGGATCAAAATCGAATGCTTTTTAAAATTTCAAAAATTCCAAAAAAATCCCCAAAACTATATTTTTTCGAAAATATTTTGAAATATTCTGAAAATTCCGAAATTTCAACAGTGTTCATCCCACATCGAAAAAACATAAGAGAGGGGATGTAGTGTACTTCTATAAAAGGCATGCAAGCCTCAAGTGAAATCCCATTAAGTTTGAGCTTGAGCTTGACTTGGTGTTGGTGGTATAGCTTGAGCTTAGCTTTAGCTCTTAGTTGAAAATTTCTAAATTTTTTTTTAAAAATTTTTGATTTTTTTTCTTTAAAATTACAAATTCAATAGGTTAAATTTTCGATATATAATTTCCAGTTTTATCAAACAGCACCTTAGTCTCTTGCATCAACCTACTAAATAAAAAAAACTTCTTATAAACTTATATGACATGGTCTTCAAAATCTTGTACTTCTACAAATTCAACATTTGTGTGGGTTTAACTTATGTAATTAGATCAGCTTAAGGCCGGTCCTGAGCACATGTCATCCAAGTAATTGCTTTTGAGCCCCCAATCGAGTAGGGCCCTCACTGGAACAACTAGTGCTTAACTAGTCAAAATGTAGAATTCAATTTTGGCATTTGGGGTGACCAAAAAGACCACTTGCGTCCGACAATTTGCAACATAAATCCAGGAACCGTTGCCCCAAGTTTCATGCGGTTAACTGGGCCTGGTGTTTAACCATGTTTTCAATTGATAGCTTAAACGTCCTAAGAAAAAATAAAATTGCTAAATCATATTCTAAGAATGTCTCTTTATCCATTTTGTATGCTTTGGAAATTAGTGACTAATGATATTATTAGAACTAGAAATTAAAATGCATACATACATACACACAAATACACAATTGTCTTGCAAGTGATCACTCAGGAACAATTTGAGCTAATAAGGGTTGATTCGACCTCAATTTGGAGAAAACATTCAATATGATGTCCTATATATAACAAGTTAATAAGATGTCGTTGCGTAAATATTTGCCTACCCTAAATTTAAGGAAGACACGCGTACATATCACCGAGCCTATGTCTACGAATAAGTTGATACAGATCATAGTCATCAGAACCGGCTCGAGCAGCAATAACCCAGTGACGTGACCGAGTGGATATGTCACTTGTTCAACCGTCAGATTAACTGGTTGAACCTGGTGTATTAAATATCAATTAAAATTAATAACAATAAAGTTTGGCCAAAAGAGATTTAAGAATACTTTTTTCCTACAATCAAAACATTGTCAATAAACCATATCAAAAAAAAAAAATGAAAAGAAAAGTCACTAAAAGTATCAAAACAAAAACAAAAAACAAAAAAACATTGTTAATAAAATATTGACATTTCTACATGCTTGAAACAAAATATTCAAAATACAAATTGATGATATTACAAAGTTTGCATGGTTCTTTGAAACCCGGCTGGGTTTCACGGGTCACGGTTCAACCGACCGGGTCGCACGGGTGAACACGGGTTTCTTCATTTTCCAGTAAAATATTCAACCCGGACTAGTTTAGTATCTGATTCATGCATGGGGTTTCCGATTGGACCACCGGACCGGGCCAATTTTTATAACTATAATACAGATGACGTGATTTCATCGTTATATTGAATATTTTCTATTCAAGTTGGCCCTCTTCATAGTCACGGTTGTTTTAAAGCTCGGATCTTTGCTTTGGTTGTTGGCAACTTTCTCCTTCAGACGACTCAGTGTTTGAGTTGCGCCATAGTTCACGATATCATAGTTTTAGAGATTGCAGTACAAACCAGAAGATTGATGTGATTTATCATGTATTTTTTACTTCTTTTATTTGCATTTGTTCTTTGTGAACTTACCTTTTGTGAAAATGGAATTTTCACCGTTTGCGATCAAAAAAAAGTTGACAAGCAGCTATTTCAAGAAAGAAGTAAGAAAAGGATAAGAAAATAAAAACACAAAAAGCATAGAGCCAGGGATGGTCATTCGGCCCATATAGTCCATGTCTCCATGAGCACTAATATTCTTTGGGCTTCCAGTGCAGTCAAGCTCTCTTAATTTATTTGTATTTCTTAACCAGAAATAGAAAATAAGTACTGTTGATTACTGGTAAACAGGGGTAGATTTAAAGAGGGGGCAAAGGGGAAATCCCCCCAAATTTTAAAAAAATTTATATACCCTAAAAAAAAAAGTATATACACTTAAACCCTCTAAAATTTCAGAAAAGCCTCTATTTTATGAATATTTGAATTTTTACGTTAATTTTTGTAGAGAGTATAATTCCAAGCCCACCCCACGTTGAAAAAAAAATGTATATTTTATTGCAGTACTAATTGTAATTCAACCCAAATTGATTTAATATAATTCAAGCTTCACACAAAATTCTACATGAAAAATATGTATAAATAGACCAAAAAAATTATCTCCCCCAATTACCATTTCTAGGTTTGCCCCTACCAAACCCTCAGCACCTGCACTTGACTTGAAATGACTAAATATAGGTGACCAAGTCATACATGAGTGGTGGACAACACTTGACGACGTGGACCCACCACATTTTAAAACAATACTACATGCACATAAAAAATTGTACGCATAAGGTTTTTTTTTTTTTTTTTTTTTGGCGTGCATCAACATGTCTAGTTGATATATAGCTCCAAGTTTGATCATCAAGGTTGGCCTACTATCGAATATCGGTGGGCTAGGGCTTGATTGCAATGGTTTATGGTTTAGATATTCATCTTCAAGGCTATTTAGGTAGCTTTAAAATCTGTAGTGTGGTTCAAAGAAGAACCAATATAGTTGCTTTTTATTTACTAAGGACTTCGTGTTTGGCTTATAAATATCTCACGAACAGGTTCTTTATCAAACCAATATATTAATAGTTTTCACAATATAGTTGCTTTTTATTTACTAAGGAGTTCGTGTTTGACTTATAAATATCTCAAGAACAAGTTCTTTACCATTTTCAAATTCTCATTTAATTCATAAAGTTTACATTAGAGTAAAGAGTTCTTTTTAGAATACAACCACAATATCATTTGAAAGCTATAATTCACATATATATGACCGTGTATGAAAACAATGCACCATCTCATCTTACCGACTCTTTCTCTCGACAAACACAACAACCCACCATCTCTCACCAGTATCTTTGAAATACTCCGATAGCCACACTTTAGCACAGGGGTGCCAGGGAATGTCCAGTTTGCCTCACACTTTAGCACGGGGTGCCAGGGAATGTCCAATGCCTCACACTTTGGTATCTAATCCGCCTCGCAAATACATCACACGGTATCCAGACTCGGGTACTAGGGAGTGTCCGTAGGCCACACTTTAGCACTATCATGGGTGGCAGGGAATGTCCAAGTTCATCTTCATACACTTTGACGCTATCATGGCCGTCAGGGAGTGTCAGTTTTGCCATCGTCGCATTTCAAAGACACTCTAGCCCCAATCTCAACCACAACACACTTTGGTACTCACTTACCAGTGAGTGTCCACAATACAATCTCAACCACACACTCTATACCACACTAACCAACATTCACACTCACATGCATGTACAACTGACTCCACATGTATGTCATGAAACTTTAAACATAAGGTAAATCACTAAAATATAGAAACAGCGTGCGTACGACGATTGATAAGTCGCAATACATTATTTTAATCGTCCAAACATAACCAAAAAGGATTCTGTTTTAGTAAATTTCCCAAACAGAGCTTTAAAAGTTCATAAAACATCACCCAAACAGTTCCTTAACATAAAACAGGTAAAAACCAGAAATTGTCCAAAGTCGCGCGCGCGGGTCGCTCGCGCGATATGCCCATTTTTCCTTTTTTTTTATTATAAAAATTTTCTATCTGCCAGAAAACACACAGCTCGGGCGCGCAGGTCGCTCGCGTAGGCCGCTCGCGCGATATGCCCATTTTTCGATTTTTTTTTTATAAAACTTTTCATTCTGCCTAGAAATACACAGCTCGCGCGCGCAGGCCGCTCGCGTGATCGCGCGTGCGAGTTCACGCAGTAGCTTCGTCTTCTTTGCTGAACCTCATCTGTTTCAGTTTTAAGGGATCTTTTTGACCCATTTTGAAATCCCGAAGTAAATAGCACATGTAATATATGATTTTCTTCAGTTTTTCGCAATGAGTAAGAATCTATAATCAATTTTACTCGAATCGATCCGTAGCTCTCGGATTTTACGAAAAACCGAAAGTTGACAGAAATTTCGTTTTAATCATACGTCGCCATACGAACAAATTAAGCTCTAATTTTACAACCGTATACTCTACATACTATAATCTTTCATATTTCATTCAGAAAACGAATTTTGATTAAGTTTGGAAAATCCATGTTTTCAAGCTTCAAGTTTCAAACGTAAGTCATCAATGGAGATTTTCAAATTAAGCTATTCAAAACAGTAAATACAATCTGAATTACATTCTAGGTGAGTTTAGAATACTCACTGAGATTAGAGATTGAAGTGATTGTTGAGATAGGAATACAAGAACAAGAATTAAGAAACTCCAATTCAAGCTTTGATAAATTTGAGAAGCTTTCTCTCTCTGAAACTATTTTATGTATAAACTCTCAAGCTCTCTCTTTTCTCTCTGTTTATTTGGTTCACAAAGATGTGCAGATTGTGTGGGTGTGGGTTGTATATAAAGAAACCAAACTCACACTACTTGGAGCCCAAGAACCATATCCAATACTTTACAATTGATTTTGTTTTCCATTTTATTATATACCAAAATATATATGAACTGATATATACTTACGTATGTGTATATGATCAGTTTATAGGGGCCAAAATAGGTGTATAGGGGTCAACTTGTATGTGTTTAGGAATTCAAGCTTATGGCACAACATAACACAAAAAAATACATTAACCAAACAAGATATAAGCAAATCATTACTTGCCATTAATAGAAATAAAGCATGTGTCACTTCATGATTGGTGGAGTATCCCATATTGTGGGAGATCATTGTAGCGCGGACAGTTTTGAACATAAACTGGTATTTTCGCGACGCGGTGATCCCCACAAAATACTGAAAATTCATTTTAACGTAAGAAATAATTTTCTGATTTTATAAAAATACTGATTATGTCCAAGGTAAATATTTCCACCGTTTTGAAATACAGTTTTAAAATCTAACATAGGTATTGCTAAATTTATAGAAATTGCTGTTTGACCCCAACAATAATTTTAAATATGAAGTAGCACCAATAATAAGGTTTAACATATGAGAATTGTAAATAAATAAGAACAGACAATACAATTTTGAATTTAAATATGGAAATGCAAATTTAAAATTAAATGAAATGCAGGTTGTTACACGTGGGTCTTACTTTTTTGCGTGGACTTATTGGCGAGTAGTTGCGGATTCGGAATATGGAACGTGCACGTGAGTCTCCGACGACTAGTATGAAATGTAGAGATGTGAATGCGAGCATGTTTGTCATTCATGTGCATATGTTGTTTTATTCACTAAGCGTTAGCTTAAACAAATCGAATATGTGTGGTTATTCAAATAACCATTGCAGGTATTATTGCTGGCGAGGAATCGCAGAAGTGAGCACGTGGGTTGGGAGTTCACTTAGAAGGCAACCTGAATGTTTATCTTGTGGTTTTGGATAATAGGAATGTTGTAATAAAGAATTGATTGTTTTTAGTTATGTTTAACTTAGTATCTTATAATGGATTAGTGATGTTGTAGTAGACACTAATTTGTTGCAATTATGTTTTGGTAATGTTATAATATAGTTAGGATTACTTTGGAGTAAGTTTGGTGTGTGTTAAATCCCTGAACGATTTCAGAAAGCGTTTAAACTTAGAAATTCTGCAGAATGTGTGATGCTGCCATAAATGAGTCGACTGGTTGAGAAAGCAGTCGACTGGAGCCTCTTTTTCAGTAACTCACTGCATCTTTTTATATATAGAGGATCAGTTTGGGTCCCCAACACAGTCGACTGGATTGTTTGTTTAATTCAGATATTTTGCCCAGGCTGGACTTCAGTCGACCGGATCGTACCAGTCGACTGATATTTGAAGCCCCAGGCGACTGAACCTAGAAAACAGTCGATTGAATTATGTATTAAATTCAAAGTTTCTGTTGGACCAGTATCAGTCGACTGGACTGCTGATTTTCAAAGTGATTTGTTGCGTGTGTTCTTAAAACTAATTTTTTGGGAACGTTAATGAATTGCTTTAATCTCGGTGGCGTGCCACGGACTCCGATTCTGCTATTTGTGGGACCGAACTATGACAATAACGAAACATGAGTCAAATGTTCCACCAAGTGGCAACAACCTGGACTTAATGATTAAATAAATGAATAAAAAATGGATGATTTAATGTTGTTCAGTTGGATAATGAGAACATTAACTGAATGTGCTCAAAATCAAATTGAACAAATAGTATTTGTTTGAAATTAGAAGCCGAACATTGCATATATGTTCGATTTTGGATCGCGGAACGAGTGTGTATACACTTCGTGACCTAACTTTATACACCTCAAGAGATCCGGAAAATTAATAAAAATACATTCAATGAACGCAATAGAACTCACCCTTGAAACAAAAATGTACATAAAATTCCAATTAGAAACAAGAAATCAGAGAATTACATGACAGTGTATTTGTCACACTCCAGAATAGCAAAAATAGAAGAAGAAAAAAAAATTAATAAAATTCCTTTTTGGATGCATAAAGAATGACTGGTAAAATCACTGAATTATCCACACCATGTAATTTTAAAGAAAAATTTAGTGGAAAATCCCATTCTACCAACGTTTGTTGTAATAGACCCACCATTTGGTACTTCCCAATGATAGACCCTATAATTGTAAATGTTGTTAGAGATTAGTCCAAATTTTCCTATTATAGAATTATTAAATGTCTTTTCTACCCCTAACCTATATATATACATATATACATATATTAATTCAAATTTAATGATTGAATCAGTTACCAAATCTGACCAAATCTTATCAAATCCCAATTGATATTGGTTACAATATATATAGAAATTTTATCCTAATATTTTAGGATATTACTTTACACAACGGTTACAAACGAATTTCATCATTTCTAATTCAGTGTATTGCATATTCAATCTAGATATCACATCATAAACGAGTCTTTCTGCGGGTATTGAATTTTACACTGCAAACAGATCATTTTTATACTGTAACTGGTTTATTAATGTGAAATTTTACACTGCAACTGGTTTATTAGGGAAATTTTACACTGCAAAATTTCACTGCTTTCATTAAACCGGATTTTGACTTGTCATATATACACATTAATTCTGGTAGTTATGATAGCATTTTGACTTGCCAATATCTCATTTTATATTAATATCCCATAATTATAGTGTTTTCCGTTTTTGTGTTTGTGCCATAAATCACATAGCTTTTGAACCAAGAACATGAGTGTTAATATTTACACTACAACCTTTGAATTGTGGAGTTGTTTTTGGAACAAACTAATTAGCATTACGTTGGAATGGAGATTCAATTAGCAGTTGACTCTTTTTAATTTGGTAAGCAGTCATCATTCAAATAATAAATTATAGTACATACTAACAGTATACAATTTCGCACCACAATATAGGAATCAAGAACATGAGTGTTAAATTTCACACTAGAATGAACATGAGCGTTCAATTTCACACTAGAATAATTAAACAAAGCCACACTCAGATTCAAACAACTAGCCTCCAAAGCCACGTCCAGATCCAAACAACTTCCAAAACACAATTAAATGAATTCAACTAAGCACCCCCTCCAAAGACTCAAAAAAGCACCCACTGAAACACCCCAAATTAAATACTGCTCCAATACAACTAAAATAGAAGACAAAAAACAAAAAGTCAGCAAACACCAATGAAAAGGCAAAATTGAAAAGCAAAGCAACATCACGAAGACAACGACTTCTCCCGCAAACCCGCGCGTGACAACAAGCTCGATCCCAAATGCAACACCCAAAAACAATCACCACCTCGCCGGAGAAAGACCATCGCAAGCTTTTTCTCGTTGAATAGAGTCTCCGGTTCATCCACATCACGAAGACAACGACCTCTCCCGCAAATCCGAGCGTGACAACAAGCACGATCCCAACTGCAACACTTAAAACAATCACCACCTCGCCGGAGAAGACCATCGCAAGCTTTTTTTCTCATTGAATGGAGTCTCCGATTCATCCTAGAGAGAGAGAGAGGTGGAAATCTTATATTTATATACATATATATAAATTTGGTGTTTAAAATTTGAAACCCTTTGATTTTGGGTGTTTCCAAATTAGATAAAGAGTTTGAAAAGGAATGATTCATTGATGGGCTTTAGGGGTAGTTTGGTCACTAAATAAAAATGTGGACCTATCACCAAAATATTGTTAGAGTTGAACCTATTATAACAAAGTTAGACTAAATAGGACATTATACTAATTAACTCAATTTTAAATAGTGAAGTAAGAAACAATATTAATTAATACTCCCTCCGTCCCATATTAAGAGTCTCTTTTGGGAATTCCAACTTATTAAAGGGACAATTTTGATTTTGGTGAGATTTTTAACTTTCCAATATTGCCCTTTTTTAAATTCAAAATTATAGTGTCAAATCAAAAAAAAAGAGGGAAGAGTTGGATATAATAAAGGACAAATTTGGAAAGTGTGTATTAAAGTACTTTGACTTTTCAAAGAGGACTCTTAAAATGAGACATCAAAAAATGGCATCAAAGACTCTAAATATGGGACAGAGGGAGTAACAACCGAAATCATTGGTCATAACAGAATGAGTAATATTTGGGACACAACTTTCATACAACCTCCCCAAAAGATGTGTCTATCTCTCTCCTGTGATGTCACTGGACCCCACAGTGACACATGAAAGAGATAGACACATCTTTTGAGAAGGTTGTATGAAAGTTGTGTCCAAATATTACCCTAACAGAATTTACTAATTAATACATCACATCATTTAAACATAATATAAAAGAGTCTAAAAACTACATATGCATTACCATAAACATAGTAGCATAGTCGGTAACCGACTTAGAACTAATATATATGAGTCTTTCAACTAGCGTATACTGTAACATAGCTGTACAGAGAGTTAGAAAGAGAAATGGTGACGTTAGTGGTAGCCACAAACACCGATCCGGCCTCAATCGGCCCTGCCTCCGCCCTACTAGCCATGCCCGATTGGCATCCTGGCCCCGCCTTCCAGGTTCGCCTTGTTCACTCACCCATGTATAATTATATATATATATATATATATATACATACACATATTCTATTTAATTAACCCACATACTGTTTTCATTGATGAATTGGATGAAAAGGGTATCAGAAGTTACAAAAATGGAGATGAGGTGAGATTGTTAGAGCACGACAAAGGCATTGTGGAAGAGGATCACTTGGACATACGTTGGGAAGAGACCACCGGTGAGGTCGTGGACGAGCTCATCTTCTTGAGCAAACACACCGCCGTCTCCAACCGACCTGCCCTCACCGTTCACCCCATTGGTATTTTATAATATTGTGTGTTTGTGTGTGTATACATATTATAATTTATATGTATCTATGCAAAAGTGGGTATGCTCCTTTGGCGCCTATTTGGGTTTTAGGCCCATCCATTGCATAAATTGAGTGTTCCCTTCCCCTTATAAGCAACATACAGAAACATTTCTTATGAGGAGTCCTCATTTTAACAAAGTGAGGCTTCTGTTTAAAGCCGTTGGATTCAATATATATATATATATATATATATATTCTGCTTCTTGTGCACAGACGTCCGCAATTAAATAAGTTGCGGATTTCTGTTTTCAGTTGTTGATCCAGCTTTCGTTAAGGGTATTGTAGTAATTTGACAGGATCTAGCGGCCGAAAACAGAAGTCTGCACAAGAAGCGGACTTTATATATGTATGAGTAATGTTTGGGGCAACCATTACACACCCAAAAGGCATCCACATCCTGAGGTGGACCAATGAGAAGGGAGATACTGAGGTGGACCAATGAGAAGAGAGATAGAGACTGCGGGGTCCACTGTTAGTCTCTTCTCATTGGTCCACCTCAGAGTGAATGCTTTTTGGGTGTATAAGGGTGTACCCTAGTATTGTTGTATCTATATATATATATATATATATGCACACACTCATTATTGTATTGGTTTGTGTCAGTGGCGGACCCAGGAGTTCGCACTTGGGGGGGCCAAGTTAGTAGAATTAGTAGACAAAATTTGTTAGTCAAAAAGTACGTACTAAGTTGTATTTATGTAAATTGTTGGTCAACTTTGGAATATAGATTTACAAAATACCAAAACATCAATTTTGGAATATAGATTTACAAAATACTAAAGTAGCAAAAAAGAACTATCTGCACCTATATCTAAACAAGTATGTCTTAGATACCAAAAAACTACGGCCAAAAAGATCAAGAATCCAAAGTTATAGTTGTGCCCGCCGATTTTTCAAAGCATAGAAATCATCTATGATTGAATCAGAATCGAAACTTTCAGCAATGTCTCTTTCAATGTAGACAATCATGCAATCTGCAAGAAACTCATCCTCCATCTTGTTGCGAAGGTCATTTTTAATAATTTTCATAACTGAAAATGCCCGCTCCGCAGTGACCGTGGAAACTGGAAGAGTCAGAACAAGACGAATCAATCTATCAATTAGATAGTATACTTCTGTCTTGTTTGTTTCCATCAATCCTTGGCACAATTCAGCCACTGAAGATAAACTCCTAAGCTTTGGATGTTGAGGCACATCAAGCTCATAATGTTGCAATTGAAATCTCAAAAGAACCCTCTCGTGTTCTGTGAAATCCTCAGGATAATACTTTTCCACAAGTTTGCAAATGTCATCAAAATTGAATTTGCTATAAGCATCCTTAGGATCCAAAGCTGCACTAAGAAAAAGAAGCTCCATAGTTTGCTCGCTAAATCTACTATCTAATTCTTGCAACTGAGAGTCTATTGCAGCAATGAATATATCAATTCGATAGTGATGTTCGAGTGTAATATTGGCCCGTTGGTGAAGAGACCGACCTCGACCTGTAATATATTGGCTACTTAAATTGGGTATATCTATGTCATGTCTTTCACAAAATGATTTCACATTCTCTAGAAAAGCAATCCAACCTTCTCTTCTCAATGTTTAAATGAGGTCTTTTGTTGTTGAAACCAAATGCATAGCATTCAAGATATCTATACTTTTTTGTTGCAAAACTTGACATAGTACATCGGTGATTCCCATAACTTCTTTTACTACATGTAAGATAAATATGAATTCAAAACTTGCAATTGTTTTAAGATGAGAATCAGCATCACTACGCAAAGAATAGTTGGATCCTTCTTTACTAAATTTTGCAAGAACTGAACAAGTTGCACTGTAGATCCTAATCAAGCTACTAACAGAGGAGAAATGAGAGCCCCAACGAGTGTCTCCAGCTTGGTGCAAAGTACCAATTTGATTTGCCCCTCGACCAATTTCAAGTTCATCAATAGATATCATGCGTGCAATTTCAACTACTTGGGCGGATTGTAATTCACTATTACGCTTGCAAGAAGCACCAAGAAAGTTAACAACGCTACTTAACTTTGAAAAGAATTGGTGCACTAGAACGACTTCTCTTGAAGCAGCAACTAATGCCAGTTGCAGACGATGAGCGAAACAATGTACATAATAGGCATAGGGGCAATCATTTAGAAAAAGTGCTTGTAGCCCATTCCATTCACCATGCATATTGCTTGCACCATCGTAACCTTGACCTCGAATGTTTTGAGTGCTAAGATTGTAGCGTGATAGAACACTTGATAACTCCCTTTTCAAAGTTTTTGAAGTGGTGTCTTCAACACATACAATATCAAAGAAGCGCTCTTGTATGAAACCACCTTTATCCACATATCTTAAAACAAGAGCCATTTGCTCTCTTTTAGCTACATCCCTTGCTTCATCAACAAGAATGCAAAACTTAACTTTCCCAACGTCCTCACGTATCTTGTTCCTCACCTTGTTCGCAAGAATATGCAAAAGTTCCTTTTGATTTTTTGGAGATGTATATTTAGCATTTTTAGGAGCCTTTTCTAACACAAGATTTGCAACTTTGTCATTATATGTTGCCAAAATCTTAATCATCTCAATGAAATTACCCCTATTTCTCGAAGTTGGGCTCTCATCGTGACCTCTAAAAGCACATGATTGAAATGACAACCATCTTACGGAATCAACTGAAGTTTTGAGCCGCAAGCGATTATTCAATTTTTCTGCTGAAGTTTGTGCGAACATAACTTTGTCAATATGCCTCGATTGATGCTTTAAATCCTCCCAACATCTTACTGCAACATTATGCGATGAAGAAGGATCTTCTCCCACATGATTCAAAAAGGCACATCTTTTGCCATCTCGCACCTTTTTCCAATTTCGAAACCCGTCAACAGTAAATGCATTCGATCCAGGACGGTCTGATCGCTTACTTGCAAAAATAAAGCATGGAAAACAGAATGCTGCATCCTTTGACGGAGAATATTCTAACCAAGGGAACAATCCAAACCAATGAAATTGGAAGTGCCGAAGATGTTTTTCACTTCCAGAAAGAGGGTATTTTGGAAGTTCAATGTGATATGGCCCTGCATTGAGATAGGCCCGTCAAATTTCATCGTGTTGATTTACAGGATGTTGCCATATCTGAAGACGTAGTCCTGGATCACGTTCTATAGAAGTAGCATCAACTTCTTTAGGTTCAACTCTTGGTGATTTAGGAGGACTAGACTCTTCATGAGTTGAAGCACCAAGATTAAAGTCCAAAGATGCATTGTTTGCAGGTCTATCAACATCTTTTCGCTTAAAGAATGAATCGATAGTTTTTGCTTTCTTGAGGGCTTGACGAGGTTGTGACATTGTAAGCTTACTAAGCTAAGAGTATAATTCAAAGTAACCTGAAAAAAAATTAATCTATGCATTATTGAGGGTTTTAGTTAATTATCTAATTAAAGAGTAATGTTATGCTTCCCAAATTTTGTATCCTAAATGTGGTTCCTAACACATTGCTACTTCAATATCTATAATGAAAATCAAGTGGGCATTGCCATGTCTTAGAAACCCCCAACATTTCTACTACCCTTTCTATTTTCTATTCAAGTTAAACTAAACCCCAAAAGAAAAGATAATAGACATATTTTTTAAATCTTATAAACATAATATTTTAAATCTTATAAACATAATATTTTAAATCTTATAATAACTTAATATACATTAGTCTTGCAGGTTTACAAGTTAGATTCAAAAAGAATATTATATCAATCTCGCACTAGCAAGCACAAAAGCACTGTAAGCACATTCAAAATTTCAGATTAAACAAATTGTTTTTCAATGCTTTAAGAACCGACACAATTCAAAAACCTATTATAATATTATATAATATAGATACACATATGACATATCTCTACAAGATTGCATAACTAGAGACTAGAGTCTAGAGGGAGAGAGGTAGAGAGACAGAGTCACAGAGACGAGAAATTAAGAATATTACTTGGACAAATTTGATGGTTGAAGCAGACCAAGAGGTGCTGCCAGATGTGAGTCGTGATGGTGATGCAGTCACCGTGAAGCAGACCAATCACTGGTAGAGAGGGCACCCTACACCAGCGGTCTTTGCTCGTTCCGTCGTTCGCCGATTGTATTCACCGATCATTATCAAGACTCGAGAGTCAAAGAGTGAGGGACGAGGTTGTGTACATTCTGATTTGGGTAAAACTAGGGCTATTTTATTTCCCTCAGGTGTATGTTACTTTGTAAAGTTACAAATTTGGGGGTCCATTATGTAATATATTTTCAAAGTCTAAAAATTATGTATAGACCCAAAAAAAATTTCAATTTTATGCAGGGGCCATGGCCCCCCCAGGTCTCTCTTCAGTTCCGCCCCTGGTTTGTGTTTATATGTATCTGCATATGTGGGTGGGAATTTATGCTGTCCATTTGTTTGATATTCTTGTTGGAATTTGTATATTGTATTATATTTGGGTAGGAGTGCCACATTTACGAGAAGGGGAGGTTCCACCACAGGGTGGGAAGCCTGGATGGGCAGCGCCGCCTTGTCCTAGGATAGCACCATGGCTGAAGCTCTTGAAGAAAATAGCTGAATCTTATAATCTAATTCCTGAGTTTGAGGTATATTTGTGCTTTACTATGCACATTTCAATTGCCTCACTTCTTTGTTTTATTTACTTGACTTCATGATTGCAGTTTTGAATGAGTTACGAATGGGAACTGTTGAAATTAAGCAATTATATCCGTGATTAGGAGATATTTTTGGGTCATGTTGACCATTATGATTTTTATCTTTTAATGTCTTGATGTTATTTCCTTTCTTGTTTTTCCCTTGTAACTCTATATAGACCTATTGTGTAAATAATAGAATTATCTTTTACCAAACTCTTTTTGGTATCAGAGCCAACCCTAATCACTACCACCGCCAACACCAATCCACCACCAGTCCATTACCACCATCCACTGCCACCGCCACCACCACCCACTCCTCTAACCCTAGCCCCAGCACCTTACCACCTGCGGCGCAGCCTACCAGCCCCTTCCTCTCTGCGGCGCAGCCCCCAAGCCCCTCGGCTGCTTCTTCTGCTCTTCGTGGGCATGTGAGTGATGTCCTAGGACTTTCCGTCCTCTTTCGTCGTCTCATCGGGTAACCACGTCTCCGGTTACCCCCGTCTAAGTCTGCCGCTGTCTACCGGCTGTCTTCTCCTTGAAGTTATTCTCTCTTACTGCTGCCATGAGTGATTCCGCTAAGTCCAGTACTACAACCACTGTTCCTACCCCTGCTCGACTGGATCCCTCTCATCCTACACCCGCTCAACGGGTGACTAGCGTCGTCTTGAACGGGAAAAATTTCCATGCTTGGTCCAATTCCCTTCGTCTTTACCTTGGCGGCAAACGGAAGATTGGGTGGTTACTTGGCAAGGAATCCCAACCAGCAGAAACTTATGCTAAGTATGAAGAATGGTTTTCCGATAACTGTATTATTTTGGGGTGGATGTTTAATTCGATGGAGGAGTCAATATACCACATGTTTATGTATCACACCACTGTTCATGGGCTTTGGACGGCGTTAAAGAAGATGTATGCCCATGCCCACTCTGATTCACGAGTTTTTAAGCTTTACCAGGACATCTCTCATGCCTCTCAGGCGACTTTAGGTCATTCTGTTTCTGAATTCTTTAGCTATTTGCAGACCCGGTGGGAGGAGTTAGCGCAATATGAACCCATCAGATTTCCCTAATGATGGTGATGTTGAAGTTATAAACGTCTCGACCGTCGGCATACCTACCAATTTTTGATGGGCCTAAAACCTGAGTTCGAGACCCTGCGTACCCAGATTCTAAACACTGTTCCTATGCCTTCTTTATTTGAGGCTTTTGCTACCGTTGAGGGTGACGAGCGTCGTCGTCGCATTTTAGCACCGCCGACTGTGCCTGCTCCTCCAGTCTCTGATCAGATGGCTTTTGCTGCCCGCCCGGGCCCACGCTCTCCTTTTGGTACTATCGGACCTCGTCCTCCTAGTGGTGCTCCCTCAGGTCCTCGTCCTACGGGCAATCGTCCATATTGCCAACACTGTTGTGTGCTTGGTCATACTATTGATCGTTGTTTTGACCTTCATCCTGAGTTAAAGCAACAATATAATAAGGCTCGGGGTGTGGGTCGTGGGAGAGGTGCTCCTCGTACTGGAGCTATTGTGGAAATGGTTCCACCGTCACCAGATTATACTGAGCTTCAGTCCCAAATTGCCCAGCTGCAGTCACATTTGGGCCTTGGCACTACCTCCTCCTCTGCTCCCGGACCTTCAGCTGCTATTGCCACAGGTACTCCAACTGCTCTTTATGGTAAGTCTACCCATCCTACTTGGATTCTGGACTCCGGTGCCAGTAATCATATGACTGGTGAGCTCTCTTCCTTTGTTTCTCCGTTTACTTCCATTGATCAGTCAGTTCGTATTGCTAATGGATCATTTGTGTCTGTTCACAGTCAGGGTGACACATATTTATCTCCTGATATTACTCTTTCATCTGTCTATTTTATTCCTAATTTTGCTTACAATCTTCTGTCTGTTAATCGGTTAGCCAAAGATCATAATTGTGCAGTCGTGTTCTTACCCAATTGTTGCTATCTGCAGGACCTGACTTCGAAGAAGATTTTTGGCAGGGGGTATGAGCGTGACGACCTCTACTACTTTGGTGATCCTCCTTCAATCAGGGTGTCCTCTTCCAGCCTGCAAGCTACTGTTTCTTCTAGTTTCAATAATTGTGTCTTACCAGATTCGAATACTTATGTTTTTTCTCTTAAAACTTTGGATTTGTGGCATGCCCGTTTAGGACATGCAAATTTTCAATATTTGTGTTGGTTATTCCCACCGTTAAATAAAGCTTGCAAAGATTATAATTTTAAGTGTGTGGTTTGTGAATTGTCAAAGCATACACGCACCTCTTACATACCTCGTATGCACCGAGCACCTAGTGCTTTTGACCTTATTCATTCTGATGTATGGGGTCCCTCACCTACCACGGCTTTGTCCCAACACAGATATTATGTCACCTTTATCGATGATTACACCCGTTGTACTTAGGTTTATCTTTTGAAGAAAAAGTCTGAAGTCTTTTCTCACTTTAGAAATTTTTTACAAATGGTTAAAACTCAGTATCATACTATTGTGCGTAATATTCGTTCTGATAATGGACGTGAATATATCACTGATGAGTTTAGGGCTGCCTTTAATAAGGATGGTATACTTCAACAACTTACATGTCCCTATACTCCAGAACAGAATGGTGTGGCAGAACGAAAGAACCGCCATATCATGTCTGTAGTTAAATGTCTCTTATGTGGTATGGGAGTACCTAAATATTTCTGGGACATGGCTGTTCTTACTGCTACATAGCTTATTAATCGTACTCCGAGCCGTGTCCTTCTTGGAAAGGCACCTCTTCATGCCCTTAAACCTGGTAGCACTCTCTTTCCTATTGTACCCCGGGTGTTTGGTTGTACCTGCTTTGTCCACAATAAAAGTCCTACCCGTACCAAACTTGATGATAAGGCAGTTCGTTGTGTTTTTCTAGGGTACTCATCCATGTCTAAAGGGTATCGTTGCTATGATCCTCTCACGCGCCATTTCTATAATTCTCTGGATGTTACTTTCCTCGAAACTGCCCCTTTTTATCCAGGTTCTTCCACTCTTCCAGCGTCTGTGGAATCTGTGGTGGAGGATATTTCTGTTCAACCTCGTCCGGTTCCTATTTTTGAGTCTCTTCCACCTGTTGTTTCTAGTGCTCCATTACAGGTTTACTCTAGGCGTCAGCACGCTCCTGCTCCCCTACCAGCTTCTTCTCCGGACTCAGGTATCTCCTCTTCTCCTTTAGTTTCTGATGTACCTCCTGATGTTGTTTCTGATATTGTTCCCCCTCCTCGTTATCCCACCCGTGTTCGCCGCCCACCTTCTCGCTTTCTTGTTTCTCATAGTACTAATCATCCCATTTCCCAGTATATTTCTTATCAGGGACTGTCACCAGGTTTTGGCTCTTTTGTTAGTACAGTTGACTCAATTCCAATCCCTCGGTCAGTTCATGAAGCTCTTCAGAATCCTAAATGGGTGGCTGCTATGAAAGTAGAACTGAGTGCTCTTCAGGAAAATCATACGTGGGATCTTGTTACTCTTCCTGCTGGTGAGCGTACTGTTGGTTGTAAGTGGGTCTTCACTGTTAAATATTTGCCAGATGGCACTGTTGATCAGTATAAAGCCCGGTTTGTTGCTAAGGGCTTTACTCAGGTTCCTGGTAAGGATTTTGGTGCTACTTTTGCCCCTGTGGCTAAGCTAACCACTGTCCGTCTTCTGGTTTCCCTTGCGGCGTTCTATTCTTGGCCTCTTCATCAGTTGGATGTTAAGAATGCATTCCTTAATGGCGACCTCTCTGAGACTATCTACATGGATCCCCCGCCTGGTTTTTGCCCTCAGGGGGAGTGTTATGGGAAAGTTTGTCGTCTCCGTAAGTCTCTTTATGGTTTGAAACAGTCTCCACGTGCATGGTTTAGTCGTTTCAGTGAGGTGATTCTTACTATGGGTTTTATCCGCTGCCATTCAGATCATACTTGTTTTATTCGACGCAACTCCCACGGACAATGTATTATTCTCTCAGTGTATGTCGATGATATTATCATCACAGGTGATGATGCTTCAGGTATTATTCTTGTAAAGCGTGATCTCGGGACGTCATTTGATGTCAAGGATTTGGGGTCTCTAAGGTATTTTCTTGGTATTGAAGTAGCTCGTTCTCGCCAGGGTATCTCCTTATGCCAGTGAAAGTATGCTCTTGACCTTCTTCAGGATACAGGTATGCTTGGGTGTAGACCAGCATCCTCTCCGATGGATCCTAACCTAAAATTGTCTGCTGAGTTAGGTGAACTGTTGCCGGATCCCTCGGTATATCAGCGTCTTGTAGGTCGTCTCATCTATTTGACGAATACAAGACCGGATCTAACATTTGCTGTCAGTGTTGTGAGCCAGTTTATGCATTCACCCCGCTCTTCTCACTTGGATGTTGTGTATCACATTCTCCGCTACCTTAAGACATGTCCTGGTCTTGGTTTGTTCTTTAAAGCAGGAGCGCAGGCAGGTCTCTCCTGTTTTACTGATGCTGATTATGCGGGCTCAAAGAGTGACAGACGATCTACTTCTGGGTTGTGTACTTTTTATGGTAATCATCTCATATCTTGGAAAAGTAAGAAACAGGCTATTGTCTCGCGTTCTTCCGCTGAAGCTGAGTATCGTGCCATGGCTCTGGGAACATGTGAAATTCTCTGGCTTCGCTCTCTCCTTGAGGAATTGGGCTTTCCTGTGAAGGACTCATCATCTTTGTTCTGTGACAATAAGTCTGCTATTATGTTATCATCAGATTCTGTCCTTCATGAGAGAACCAAACACATAGAAGTTGATATTCACTTTATTCGTGAAAAGGTTCGATCAGGGGTCATCTCCCCAATGTTTGTGTCATCACGTGACCAGATTGCTGATATGTTCACTAAGTCTGTTGGTTCTGGTCTACTTCAGTCTTCTCTTTGCAAGCTTGGACTCGTCGATATCTTCGCCCCAGCTTGAGGGGGAGTGTTGAAATTAAGCAATTATATCCGTGATTAGGAGATATTTTTGGGTCATGTTGACCATTATGATCTTTATCTTTTAATGTCTTGATGTTATTTCCTTTCTTGTTTTTCCCTTGTAACTCTATATAAACCTATTGTGTAAATAATAGAATTATCTTTTCCCAAACTCTTTTGGAACAACGGAGTCCATTTTATTTAAAATTTTTAAAGCATCTGCTCAAAATTCTTTTGTGCTAGATAAAGTTCTTCGTTATAACTATGATGGATTGTTAACCAAAGGGCATGGTAAAATTCTAGTCAATTTTGACAATATAGAGGTTTAGTCGCAGTGTACCATAATAATAACGGTGTAGGGGCTTATAACAATATACAACATTACTAATTCAAATAACAATCTTCGTGTGACGTTAAATATGTTGTATATTTCATTCTTTGCTTGTTATTATTCATGTGATGGCTTCTTTTTTAGTTACATAACAATATAAAATCTGTATGATTCCTTTCCATTCATTTTGTGTCATTGTAGATTACTCTTGAGGCCACACATCATGGACCTGAGACAAATAAGCCGGCCATGTTTGTGGAGATTGGTAAATTTTTTTTGCAAGTTTTTGATCAACCAATGAAGTTGGTAGATACATAAATTCACCACTAGATCTCTTTGGTACTATTGACTTATTTCAAGTGGATTATGTCATTTCATTGGAATAAATATGGTTACTTGTATGGAGTACTCTGGGGATACTATAGTCTGAACTAAATGATGGGAGTTAGGTTGATGTCCCTTAACATTGGTAAAGGTATTCTCTTCAATCTCCGATTTGTTTCGTGATAGGTTGGTCCAATACAATTTTTATATCTAACTACCTCGGGCTATAAATCTTTAATATTTAGTCATGTGCTACTAACTATACTACAATAGAATTCTGAACTGTATAAATTTGTCCTTTTTCTGGACGCAGTATTAATTTTCCCTCGTTTGCGGGCTATGGATCGTAGATCTTATTTAGTACCCCCAAGTAGGGCCTTTTAAGTTTCTCTGTTATGCTTGCAATTTTCTAGTGATGGGCAAGTGGAAGTGTCGATTATCCGGGGCATCGAGTTTTGTGAAGTGAGTATTGGCAATTCTATTTTGGTAAATTGGTTTCTTCTGTTGGTGCAGGTAGTACGGAAGAGCACTGGAGGAGGCAGGATGCAGCTCATGTCATTGCTCTAGTTGAGTACTAAACACTCATGACTTTTAATATTCTAAGAAGTATATATAGCGAGGCTATGTAGCATGGACACTTCCATTTGAGTTTCATGTTCGTGTCAAAAAATGTGTCTTAATTTTTTTGCGTTAGAGACACTTCGAGCACACAGCAGGTATGGCTGGACATGCCAGTGGGCACGACATGTTGGATTGTTTGAAAATGTTTTCAAATTTTGAGGTAAAAGTATTAATGCAATAAAATGGGAGATAAGTAATGAATTTATTTGAAAACTTAGGAAACAAAAGTGGACACGGCATGTTATATTGTTTAACTAATTAAAAGACAGTAGAATTTTACTTGCAGGGTTCGTGTTTTACATTTTTAGTATTTTCCATGTCCGTATCTTGTCATATCCATGTCCCATGTCCGTATCAATGTTACATAGTTCTAAATACTGTATCAGGAGGCCAGTAAGTATCTAAGGAGGGGGACAGTATATTAGCAATGTTAGAAGTGATTTCTTTACCCTTAATTATTGATTGGACCTAACAAATTGGCATTATTGGTGGCTTAAGTTAGTTTGGGAAGGACTTGGACTTGGAGGAGGTGCTTCTGTTGGTAACTGGAGCAGGTATGTTTATTTAACTGACCTATATCTCATTAGGCCTCTTTTCTAGCAACTTTATGTTGGAATGGATGTTTAAACCTGTTTCATTGAATGACATCTGGTTAGAACCCATTTGGCACAGCTTTCGGGGCCCAACATCTCTTGATAAGTGACTATTGAGAAAGCTGTGACCGTTTGGATTACCTTTTGCACAGTTTTTTTTTTCTTTTTTTTTTCAGAAAATCTGATTCATTTTTAAGCTTAAAACAGCTTTATTATTATTATTATTATTATTATTATTATTATTATTATTGTAATAAAAAAAAAAATAAATAAAAATTCTGCACTTTGTAGCTTTTAAGAAGAACTCTTATTCCTGAAAGTGATTATTTTAAAAGCTCACCCAAGCAAGCCCTTAGTCATGTAAGTAGGCTTGTTTCCTGTTTAGACTGTGTTTGGCAACTGTTTTGCACTTCATAAGCGATTATGGAACTCCAAAAGCTAAAATAAAACTGTTTGGCAACCTAGATTCTGTGATTCAATCGCAAAAAAATGTGAGCCAATTGCAGAAATTTGCTATTCACCAAAAGGTACTGATGCAGCCTTCATATAGTGGATCAGCTTGTATTTCTGCTCCTTTAGCATGAATCGCTGCTATAGCTGTTATGCCCATTGTCCTCTTGCATGCAATCGCTAAGGGGGGGTTTTTTTTTTGGGCTGGTAAATCACATTTTACTATAATCCGCACTTAGGTTATCTTCCTATTGAAGTTTCTCTCTCTCACATTGTTTGGAATTTTGATGTTCCAGTAAGAAAGATAGGAACAAAATCCTTCTTGGCATAGGAGGTGGACATTATGTACCTCGTCACATGGATATCGTTCTGTAAGTTGCGTGATCCATCTACTTCTCTCTTTCTCAATGATTATTTTAGAAACAGTTTATTACTTAACTACTTACCGGCTCATTGTTTTCCTGTGTGTGTGTGTCGGTGTGCGCGCGCGTGTGTAGTGGGGGGTACTACAAACCTCACATTTGTTGAGTAATAACTAGACTCAAGCCCTGGTAGTCTTCCTTAGTTTTATTGATTACTGCTTTTCAGGTAAGGAGTCTTTAAGGACATACTAGATGTACCATGTCTCTGTTTCCCAGGGGGAAATAAGAGATGAGAACAGAAAATTGGTAGATCTTTTTTCAGAATTCCGTGTTTTAAGTCAGTTTGGATCATCATTAGTAGTCATATAAATGTGTATATATATATATGTCATATAATACATGAAGGTAGTAGGATAGAATTGTGTTCAATTGTGATGGACAAGAAAAGTCCTTGTCTCACCTCATTAAAATGGGAGCAGTAAAGTATTATTGCAATCAGGTACTTTGTAAATTTACTTTGATACCATCATTTTGATGAGGTAACAAGGACTTTTTTTGTCCATTTGAAAATAAAATTTTTCACTTTTTAGATATGTAGTAGGTGTAGTAGGTTAGCATTTCCTATATATTTTATTACACGTGTGTACGTTTGTATTAATTCAAAAAATGTGTCAATTTTCAATTGGTGTGTTTCAGTATTTGTTGAAATTTATTTTGCACATCAATTATCTTCTCTCTTTGGAAATTCATGTACTTCATTCTGCTTTTATTCGGATTCTTTTAGTTGAAGAGTAGATTGAATCGACATATGTATGAGATATCCTGTTTCTTGTTAATCAATTTCGAATTTTCTAACTATAGGAAAGATGATATTTGGGTGGGCCATCTGCTCTCCGGATATTCGTTGCCTATGGAAGATCCAAGCCATTCACAATTAGAAACGAAAGAAGGTGGTGTTGGTGGGACCTGGAGAGACGCTATAAAAGTTGCATTTGAGGCTACAACAGCAGCTTTCCCTGGGGGCGAAATTTTGGCACATCTTGATCAGAAGTAAGTTCTTTGTGCACAACTTTCATTTAAGCTTTAGCATGTCATTATTCATTAATATGTCAATCCGAGGCATGTACTACTCTATGTTAGGGAACGATTAGCCTGCAAGACCATTGTCCTCCTTCAAGATGATCTATGAATTTGTTCAGTTAAATTATATCCCAATAAAAAATGGTCATTTTCTATTTCTTCCTTTTTTTTATTTTTTTCAATTAGAGAAAAGGTTTTTATATTGACATTTGCACAAAGCAGGAGCCATTAAATTTTGGGGGTATGGGGAGCCTTACCTCTGTGAATACTTTAAGCTCTTAGGGAATTTAAGGACTAAGGAGGAGTAGTTTGAACCTTTTGGTATAGTTATTTGAAGGGTAAAAGTTCCTTGATAATTTTTTCTTAAGTGTGGAACTCTAGAAAGAATGCAGTTAATAGTTTCTTTTACTACACCTTTATGCTTATTTTACCGTTAGAAGGGGTGTTTTGTGGGTATATATAGCATACTTTATACATAAAATAATTAAAATAAATAAATAAATAATACTTGTGGTTTCGTTATAACCTGAATTTGTATGAGAGAAGTAAAACAGAAAATGTTTTCGTTTATTTAAATAAATGGGTTGTGGGCGTGTTTGTAGGTTTTTCGATTCCAATAATATTGATGCATCACCACTATCATTGTGATATACTGATTATGAAGCATAGACACGGACACTGACACTGATATGATACGACACGGACACATCGACACAACAAAATCCTAAAAAATTGCACGTTGACACTCTAGGAAAAGTGTCCGTGAAGTGTCGTGTCTGTGTGCCGGACACGATACAACAGACGACACGTTACCTTCTTAGAATGTCGGTGCTTCCTAGTATACTGATAATTGATTGCAGGAGCTTCAAGAGCTGGCAAAAGAATGCTATAACTGAGTTTTTGGGTGAGCAGAAGATTAAAATTGGCAAACCAAGTGACTTCCACTATTGAAGATTGATTTGGAGATTACATTAAACACTACGGATAAGCTCGGGATTTGGCTTCTATTTCAGAAAATTAATGGATCTACATTATATCTTAGTATAGCAAAGAAACCGGCTAGCATATAGTTAGTTTTATGGGCGATTCATCAATATAAGAAATAGATGAATGCAACAGAAATGAACTTAGTATTCAGTATTTCCTTTTTCATATTGTAAGCTTTGGAAGATTATTGGATATTGATTATTACTTGAAGAGAGTAGAAATTGGAAAATTAGAGGCTATTAACCTTCTTATAACTATAACTATAGAGATTCTGTTTTAATTCCAAATCTGTAGCTACTTGTATTTATGTTGATAGTACATGGGGCAAAATAGAACACGTGTCGTCCACCCCGTGAAGCCAGGGTGAGCAATGGTAGACTAAAAATGGGTGAGCAAAAATACTCTCATAAGAAAATAAGCCTAGATGTATGGACAAGTAGCTTCAATGGTGTACGTTCCTGACAATGCAAACTTGAGTGGTGTGTATCACTAACTATTTGAAGGTCGTCTTTTTTTTTTTTTTTTTTTTGGGCTAAGGTTAATATTGTTAGAAAAAAATCTTTGCCGTTCAAACAATTAAAAAAGAAAAAGAAAAAAGGTAGTCTTCCTCTCTAATTGCAACCTAAAGCCAAGACTTAAAAGCAAAGATCGGGTTGTGTGTGCCGAACTATCAATCAAAGTAAATCAGTAATCATAGATTTTAGAACTTTGAAGCACAATCCTCAACAGAATCATTGGATGCTAATCAGACAAAAGGAATTAAAATTTTTCATAAAACATGGATGAAAAAAAAAAAAAGAGAGAACAAGGAGTACATGCTTGGAATGAAAAATAATAACAAAACAAACACTCATTTATTTTTATTTGCATCTTTATTTGGAAAGCAACAAAAATCTTGAATCATAAGACTTGGGAGGATTAGAACTTCAATCCAGACCCATAAAACTTCTGCTCACTGATCCGAGCCATACGGTCCACCATGTCGGCAGTCAGATAATTTTTCCAGTCTCCGACCTCGCCTCGCCGGAAAAATGCACTCTTTTCCATGCCTGAATATGACAGTTTTCCACTCTTGTTCACCTCCAAATTACTCAAACTGTCAATGCTACAGAGTCTTAAGATTTCATCCACTTTCTCTTCTTTCTCTTCCTCTGAAGAAAATGGACAGCCCAAGAACTCAGCTATTCTCTTCAATTGAACAATGGGTTGTTCTTTCAACTCTTCATATTTCACGAAAAGTACCTTCTGAGGCTTTTCCAAGCTTTGCTTCCAATAACACAGTACATGATCCCAAAATGGTCCACATAAGCTCACTCCCCTACAGAACATATCAAACATGTCTTCAAGTTTATTACTCCCCAGACTCTGGGGCCTTGTCTTATTTGAGTAGTGCCAAAGTGAAACAAAAGTGTCCATTGGATTCCTACATAGGTAGACAAGCTTGGATTCTGAATCCACCACCGACTTTGGCAGCGTAAAGACCGGCATATGAGTCCCAAAGATCCTCGGAGAAGTGATGGAGGTGAGATCAGGTAGCTGATTATTATCGACGTAGAGTTTGAATTCCAAGAAAGGAACAAGATCATGAGGACTACTTGTGATCAAAGGGTGATTATGGGTTTCGGGGTAATCCTTACGGTGGACTAAAGCATACAAGATCGCTTTCATCCAGGTGGTGCCTGATTTGGGAGTGGTGACGAGGATGATATCGGTGTTGTGAGCTTGGAAGTGTTTTTGACATGTGAGTACTCCTTGGAGCTGCCTACCTGAGTACCAAAAACCTTGGTATTGATAGAGATGGGATCCAATCCACCCTCTATCTCTGGGTAAGGAGGACAGTAAGTCCTTGCATTCTTGGGTAATTTTATCTTCTGATATATATTTGGGAAGAGAAAGAGGAGGTTCAGATGATGACATGGTGGTTAAGGCCCTAATGTATAGATTGTTGATGGTGTGAGTATATAGTTGTACTTAATTTGATTTGATTTTGTCTTGTATATATAGGTGTGAGTCCTGTAATCAAAAGAACCAAGTGAGAGAGTACAAATGTAATCCACACAACCTTGCGAGGCAAAGTTATTGAGGCAAAAGCATATAAAGGTTCATGCGAATCTGCCACACCCAATAATATTTCACGGGCTAAATTTGTGTGGCGCATATAGAGAATATTACATATACTTACATAATATTATACAATATGCAATTATGGGAGACAAAAGAATCCCAGGGGGCCTTAGATTTTTTTTTTTGGGTAAATTACAACACCATCCCTTGAATTATGATCATTTTTCACTAATACCCCCTAAACTTTAACATTGAATAGACTCACCCCTTCAACTATCCAAAATGAGCAAACTCACCCCTGAAGAAGTGGTTTAGTGTCAACAAATGATAGTTTATGGGGTAAGTTTATTCAGTTTTAAAATCTAGGGGTTATTAGTGAAAAACGTTCATAGTTCAGGGGGTGTTACTATATGATATGCATAAAAATATCCAATGAGAGTACCACCGCCACCTCAGCAAGAAATGTCAAATCACCCGGTAGTTGCGACTCATTGTGTGACCATCCCGGGGATGGTACCCAGGACCGCCCGGTATATCCCGACCTGCAATTAATGGATTGGGAATACGATGCGGGCCCCTCTCGTGTCAGTGGCTGGCTATCCACATCACATAGCACGACCTAGAAGGTTCTAGACATTTTCCTACCTCAGCTACAAGACTAATGGAAAGAGAGGGGTGTTTCCTAATCAGATTAGAAAACTCCCACAATTTGTGCTAATCAATTGTAATTAGATCATACTGCCTAATTAAGCTACTTACCTTGTACAAGTGGTCTCTTGTATCTCTAAAAGAGACCACTCACCCTTCAGAAAGGGGGCATTCTTATTCTACAGAATTGTTACATTGCATTGCACACACGCACGTTATGCTCGGTCGGTCTCTGGTAGCTCCAAGCTCTTGTTGGTTCACCAATGACCCCGACGACTTTCATATCATAGTGCAAGTGCTCCGACATACAACATGGACGTAGGTCTCTTAATTAACAGGGCTGAACCACATACGAACTCACTTATCGATTTTTTTCTTACTCTCTTACCCAAATTTTGACATCGTTACTGCAATTTATCCCCCCCTCCCCCCCTTTTTCAACTTTTATGATGATGATAATCATGAGTGTATATATGTATAATTATATATACTAGAGACTAGAGAAATTAATAGGGTAAATTACACTGACACCCCTTGAGGTTTCGCACTTTGTTATTTACACCCCCTGAGGTTTTTTAGGTTACATTGACCTCCCTTCAGGCTTGTGGGTTGGTAACATAGACACCCCCTGCCATTAACTTGCATTAAAATTGGCTGACATTAACAAAGCAATTTTTCAAAATGGCCAGAATGCCCTTATCTTCTACATCTTTCACACACACACATACACACGCATATATGTACACACATACACAAAAAAAACTCTCTCTCTCTCTCTCTCTCTCAAGCTCACCACCACCGGCCGGACCACCATTAAACGAATGCAACCGGGCCGTCGACTTCTCCGATTCATTTCCCAGCTTCATCCAACTGTTCTGAAACACAGAGAGTCTTGAATCGGATCATTCTTCTTCACAAAGTTTGAGGTTTTGTTTTTTTTGTTTTTTTTTTTTGCTCTTCTCTACCACTTCTCTCTCGCTCTCTCTGTATTTTTTTGAGGCCAAAGGGCTGAAAGAGTAGAAATTTAGGATTTTTCTGTCTTTTTGTTTGCTTTAGAGTGGTTGATCTTGAGTACCCTACCCCAGAAATTTGAGCTTCTACTTCAGTTTCGAGCAATTTTGGGAGCTAATTTGGGTTTCTCAGGTTTAGGTTTGCATGTTATGGGTTTCTATCAGATTTTTTGTAAGCGTTTTTTGTGTTGCCCTCTTTGATTTGAATTTCAAATATTATGTGTTACATATCTGCTCCAAGATTTAATTCTCCAAATCTTCGCTTTTGTTGTTGGTAAGGTCTTCCTAAATGAATAAATTGGAGTGCGAGAGAAACAAGATGTTAAATGGAAATGGGTTTTGTGCAATTTTTTTTTTTTTAACAAAAGTCAATTTTGATTGGAATTTTTTTTTTCTTTCTTGGGTGTGTTCCGGAATGCTTAGAGTTTGCAAGATTGATTTGGGGTTTTTGATTTAGATGAAATTTAATGAGTGTGCCGATTATGCTTGGTATTTGGTAGAACTTCAGTTTGCATGTTAAAATAAGCTTGAATTTTGGGGTCTTTTAGATTCTGATTGGGTGTATGTTCTCTCTCCTTCGTTGGTAAACATATCCACCAAGCAAAGTTTCAATGTTGATAAATAGTTAGTATTGCAGGGAATTGATTTGGGCATTTTTTTTTAAAAGAAATTTTGATTTTGGAGCTCTAGGAGTCTAGAGTAGATAGATGCCAATACACATGAACATCCACTTTCTCTATGTGATATATCGTAATTCAAGGTTTGGAAATTTGACCTTGAACGTGAATTCTTGAATCAATAATGGTGTAAAGGGAATTAGCAAGGTTAAACCAAAATCTCTCTCTCTTTCTCTCTCTCTCTTTCTCTCTCTAGATTTTGGGTTTTGGGTTCTCTGAATATTTAGAACAAAAGGGGCTTGTTAGTGATTCTGAATAGAGGGCATAACAGTCTTTTTATTATACACAGTTAAACAGCGTTAAGGGGCAACATTAACAGAGGTGTCAGTGTCATGTCAGAAATCTCAAAAGGTGTGAGTGACAAAGTGTAAAACCTCAGGGGGTGTCAGTGTAATTTACCCAAATTAATATGATCAAACTGTTACCACAAAAATGTTTTGTTTTTTTGTTGTTGATTGTTATAGGTCTTCCAGTGACCTAAAGTCACCAGCCTAGACTAAAGGCCAAAATATAGGGACCCCAAACACGATGACTACCCTGAACAAGCAATAATGCATTGAATTATTGAAAGGAAAACCATATCGTAGAATCCTTTGCTGAGGCAAGGACATTATTGCAAGGGAAATGATGTGTAGCCTTATTTCTAACTAGATTTATACTTCCTCTGCCTTTTTTTTTTAGTCCATCTTTAGTCCATCTTTGGGAATTTAATTTTTTAAAGGGATAAAAAGAATTTATATCTATTTTTCATAATTGTCCCTAATGATTACAATAACTTTATTAGTTTTGTCTTGGTGTAGATTTCAAGAAATGGTAGTTTTGAAAAGTAAGTAAAAATTGTATATCAATTTAAGAAAATGGACACTAATTTTGGGACATTACAAAATGAAATATAAGACTCAAAAAAATGGATGGAGGGAGTAAGAATTAGTCGTCCATTTAGGACCTATAACAGATTAAAACCAATTGTGAAGGTGAGTTTTAAAATTGATTCTTTTCTAAACCATAATTCATGAATACTTCCTCCCCCAATATTTTTGATTGATTTGTGGACTTATATGCCCTTTGTCCACTTTTAAAGATATTATTTTGGAAATTATCTATTATTAGTTAGGATAATTAGTGGTGCTGAATTCCAGGTGCAATGATAATTGTTTAAAGGAGTTGCTGATTTTGAGGGAAGTGGAGTTGTGGCTCCAACAATCATGTTGATTGGTTAAAAAGATTTGGGCTCAAATCTTGTATTTTAGAAATCAAAAGTGTTCGCAGATTTGGTACTCAGTTTGTATATCAGATTATGATTAGTGTAATTCTGTTATATTTACGGAATAACAATAAATTAGCATTAAATCATGGTCCTCACCAACTAGTGTACCGTGATTATTTTCCATTATATTGCTATGAACTGTAAGAATTTATCACCATTTTGTTTGCGTTTGGTTCCAGTGTGTATTTGGATTGAGTTTGTTCTAGCAGTTCAAACAGAGGTGAGAACATTTGTTGATCATATTTTTGTATTCATTGTGTGAGAATTTCTCATCTGTCCTGAATAGAAAATCAGATTGTTGCCCTATGTTTTGGTGGTGAGACATTTGTAATCATTGTGTCAGAGAATATGGGGTACGTACTGGGATTTAGTGTGTTATGTTGTTGAAAGGTGGTGTAATATCAAACAAGAGGAAATGACGTTGTCTTTTAGAATCACAGGGTACACTATGTGTTTGTTAGAGGGTGATGGAGATGTGGAGAAGATGATCATATTGTGTAAGCAGGTGAAACTATGTCGTTTGGATGTCCAAGTGATAATAATGGAGTCTGATAAGGATTCAATTGATGGCGAGGATGATGTGAATCAATTTCGTGGTGAGAATTTCTCACACCTTAAGTAGTCCTTAGTGAGAAATTCTCACCATTCTAATGAGGTTAGTGATTATTAATTTGAATTTCTCACACTTTAAGTAACCATTAGTGAGAAATTCTCACCCTTTTAGTGACAATGTCAACAATTAGTGACAATATCTCACGATATCAGTGACAGTTTCTCACAATTTTAAATTATTTATTTTTGAATGGGGTCCTTTGCAGTTCGTGTATGTGATCTCGTTGTAGTTTAATGTAACCGATTGACTTGCCAAATCCTTCTAAGCTACATCGAAACTTTCGATTTGCTGCTGTTCGTAGCCATCGTCTACCTTTACTGCTAGATTGGCTTGCACGAGCTGAGAATAAAAGATGGACATACATAAAAAAAAAAATCTATAAATTTCCATAGATTGATATAATAAGCTATAATGTATCGAATACTATATTTTTTAGTAGTGTGAGCATGAATTATGTATTTTAGTTAGTGAGAAGTTCACATATTCAATGAGCAAAAACTTGTCACTCTTTTCAGTAAGTGAGAAATTCTCACTTTACATGAGGTGTCGGTCACTAGGATAATCTATACTTAATGTGTTTGTCACTATATTCTTGAGAAGTCAGAGCGTGAAATATGTACCTCAGGTATTGAGATTCCTATATTTATCTCTCTTTTAAGTAAAAAAAAATTTCTCACTTTAACAAAATATGTTTCTCTCTAGGTTAATTAAGTGTTGATTTTCGCTGTGATTTTGATCATATTAACATTCAATCATAGACCCAAGTTTGTTTCACAATTATTGATTATTTTTTAAATTTGTATACTAAAATCATAATCCGAAAATTGCAAATGTTACATTGTGTTTGCAATTTTGACCTATATTATGTGGGTTTAAATATCAAAATCTCAAATATTTACCAGTTTAAACACAAAGATTTGTCACAGTTGTAATTTGAACCAACAAATTACAAAGATTACGTAAATTTTTATCAATTAAAATCTCAAATCGAGTGAGAAATCCAATCATTATCATTAAAAAAAATTGACAATAGCAAAGTTCTCACTGAAACCCTGACTTCTCACTCTACTTTATTCATAAAATTGTTGATAACTATAAAGGTGTAATGCTTCAACATCCAATTTCTTGTTGAAATTGGTTGATGAAAAACACAAATTTCTTACCTTTTAATGCCATCGGATCTTCGATTTTGCGGAGTGGACGTCGTCATCGACGAATGGAGTCGCACTGGAAAGCGACGATGAGAGATCTGAAAGTGAGAATTTACACCATTTTTCCATACTTCGTCATCTGTCTTCGATTTGCTTCAATTTTTGGGAGAGAGTGTGTATGTTTTTGTAACTGGTGAGAGATAGACACATATTTAGGATGTTGTGTGAAAGTTGTATGAAAGTTGTGTCCCAATAATTACTCATTTGGGAATCAGTTGGATAGAGTTTTAGTTTGGTTTGAATTTAAAACCCCATTAATTCCGACATGAGTGATGGGATTTAAATGTCAGTAGATGATGCTATTTAAAAAGAGTAATACTTGGGACACAATCAAAAGACACAATCTTGAGACACAATATCTATTTTGTATCTATTTCTCTCCTGACGGGCCCCACAGTGCCAGTGGACCCCACAGTACCCACTAGGACCACTAGGAGAGAAAGAGAAACAAAATAGAGATTGTGTCCCAAGATTATATCTTTTAGTTGTGTTCCAAAGTTGTGTCTTTTGGTAAATATTACTCATTTAAAAATAATAGAATGTTGTCAACTCCTAAGAGGATATTTTCGTCATATATTTTGTTGAAGGACTAATCTTTTAGTTGACATTCTAACTTGGACTTATTTCATAAACAATAGACCTAAGAGACTATATACTAACTTACCCCTATTTTATGCCGAGTCCATGTCAGACCCACAAAAAACTGGGTCAACATGAAGCCAACTGGTTAGACGGTTGGGTGATCCTTCTATAATGAATGCGGTCCCACTGTTTGTGTTTATTTCAACCACAAGTAGGGAAACCGACCACTATTGTTTAGCAGAATCTCCGCATAGCAATTCACACTTTTTCTGTACATACTCTAACTTAAAATCATCACAATCCTACCAGCAAGTAGCATCATACATGATGATGCCAAAAATTGGTATCATCATGACTCCTCTAAGCTCCATCTCTTCCAGACAATGGAAATAAGAGGCAAAGATGAAATTTAGTAGCAGTCGTCCTAAATGCCGCCACAGATTTTGACATGGCCCTCCATTTTTTGTCCTTTCTGTTTGGGCCATTTTTGTTTCATTTGGTTGCCCCACATCCCTGCATTGTTTTGTCTTATTTTCTTTACGATATCTTCTGGCTTTGTTGTTCCTTGTGGATGGTTGGGATGTGTTTCTCTCTTTATTTTTTAGTTTTGATAGTCTCCCATCCATGATAGTATAGGTTTCTATATATTTTTTTTAAGTTTATTATTTATTCCGGAGTATGCCCCTTCTACATTTGTACATGCATCTTTGGCTTTTCTTTTATTGATAACTTTTTTTCCAAAAAAAGAAATCTATATAATATAGGAGAAATGACTTTGATTACTAGGACACAAGTTAGATCTAAGGGTCTAAATTTGTTCCTACTCTTGACACCTTTCTTAAATTCAAATTGTAAAATTTTTTACAACTTTTGCATCTCTCTCTCTCTCTCTCTCTCTCTCTCTCTCTCTCTCTCTCTCTCTATATATATATATATATATATATATATACACATACATCATTCTCCCCGTCTCAATACTCGTTTTCTCTTTTATATATCTAGTTATTAATATCATACTACGAGTTTTTATATATATATATATATAAATATCGTTAATTTAGGTTTATAGAAACTTTTTTTGGATTGTGCTCATGGACAATGGACATGGGCAATTTATAGTAACACATTGCTTGAGAACTGATGGTATGTGTTTCAGTTCAACAAATATGCTATGTGTGTGTGTAAAATGTGTGAAATGCTAGTTTTTCACACCGGTCTTTGAGTCTTCAGCCCAAGAAAATGCATTCAAAGGGTTTCACCAGCTGAGAAATGAGCCCAATTGGTTGGGCCCTTTCATTGCAAATCAAAGTCAATACCTCTTTGTGTCTGAGTCTCAAAGTACCATATTGTGGCTTTTAGAGCCTGGAAACTGGAAAGGCCTGCACAAGTATGAGCCCATTTGTTGTTGTTTATTTGTCCATTTTAAGCCGGTTTGCTGTTTTTGATTTATTTATTAATTTCAGTAAAAAAAAAGTAAATCTGGTCATAAAAGTAGTTAGGCCATAAGCAAATGGGGGATTTTCAAAATTATTTTTATATTTGATCAATTTCACAAAATATCAACCAAACATCTATGCCTTGATCAACTTCTGGATGCTTATACATTCAAAATATGATTACTACGTCAATTATCCATTACCATCATCACACAGTCATAGGTGACAATGTTCAAAATGCATGAACCCATTTGAAAAGCAAAAAAATAAAAACATATATCTACTAACCAATAATTGCAACATAAATCACATGAATTAAAAAAAACTTACCGCAATCATCAAATCTTTATTACTATATGTTGAGATTGTCAAGTTATAATCTAACTACTCAATGTATAAGTTCAAAGGACTATTCCATATATTACTAATTAGTTTTGGGTTGGATGCTCCAATTTTATTTGACTCTGATCCCATGTTAAATTACCAACTATGTACTCCAAAAGATATTCTTATCTCTGGGACTGATTCTGCCCTTGCGCAGCAGAAGCGTGGTGGGCCCATAACCCACAGGTCCCAGGATTGAAACATGGCTTTGATACCATATTAAATTGAAGCATTCAACCCAAAATCAATTGGCAATGGATGGAGTAGCCCTTTGAACTTATATATTGAGTAGTTAGGTTACAAGTCTATGATGTGAAACAAGCAATCTCAACATGCCCCCGCACGTGTGGCATGATTGAGAGCCAAACACGTGTATTACTGAGATAGGGTGACATAGAACACATATGGACAAGTTGGGCCCAACCATAACCTGCTCTGATACCATATTGAATTGAAGCATCCAACCAAAAACCAATTGGTAATGGGTGGAGTAGCCTCTTAAACTTATATATTGAGTAACTAGGCTATAAGTCCTTGATGTGGGACAATCTCAACACGCCCTCGCACGTGTGACATAATTGAAAGCCAAAACACATAGATTACTGAGATAGGGTGACGTAGAGTGCACGTGGACAAATTGGGCCCAACAATAACCTACTCTGATACCATGTTGAATTGGAGCATCCAACCCAAAACCAATTGATAATGGGTGGAGTAGCCCCATGATCTTATTTATTGATTGGCAATGCTTTAAATTCTTGATGTGGGATTATAATCTCAACACCCCCCCACACGCGTGGCATAACCGAGAGTCAAACACGTGGATTACTGAGATAGGGTAACATAGAGCACATGTGACCAAACTGGGCCTGACAATAACCTAGGGGTGATCAAAATGGCCTGCACACCCTCAACCGATCGACCTGACCCCACCCGATCATTTTGGATGATTTTTGAAGAGCTTGGATGGAGTCAAGGGTTTTCGAGTCTTAAAACCACGGGTTTGGTTCAGATGTAGGTTCTTATGATGCCACACCCGAATTCACCCGACCCGATTTGACCCGACTCGCGAAGCTTTTGAAAAGAACTATTTTAGTATAGATATATATATATATATATATATATAAACACATTTGGAATACATATACTGATATACGTATTAAACCATAACAAATCCCTAAACCTATTCTCATCTCAGCAGCCTCCACTCTCCAGTCCACCCATCTCTCATATTCATCTCACTACTGCCACCACCCACATCTCTCATCTTGTACATCATCACTGACGCCTCTAGTGATGGCCTCACGATCTCACCAGTGGCCTTTTCTTCTTCATTTCTTCTTCGATCTTCTATTTTCCCTCAAGATTCTTATTGACCTTAAGAGTTTGTGATTCAGTGTATGAAGGAGCTGCACATGGTTGGAGGTTTGGAGCTTTAGAAAGTGGTGTGCACAACAAAGGTAAGTAAGTTCTTGATTCCCATGTTTGTTCTCTCTCTCTCTCTCTCTCTCTCTCTCTCTCTCTCTCTCTTCTTTTTCTTCTTCTTCAAAATTTTGCCCTAATTTGTCCCATTTTTGATGCATTAGATTGTGATTGAGTAATACATGTAGGTATATATGTATATAATAGCCCTAACTTCTCCCCTCTTCTATCAGAATTTGAGGGTTCTAAGCCATAATTTGTGTGCGTTATGTGAAATTGTGTTTGATTTGTCATTAATAAATATAGTCAGTTCTCACCCAAAACCGACCCGACTCACCCAAAACTGACGAGTCGATTTTACCAGACTAGACGAGTGGATGACCTGACGTGGATGCTCTGTCACGCCCTGGAGCAGCAAAAATAGAGAAAATAAATTTTCTTTTTGGGTCCATAGAGAATGACAGGTGAATGTCACTAATTATCCACACTACACAACACCAGTCCACAAGATAAACAGGAACAGTAACATAATCAACTAAATATTACAATTCCATTCATTACAAACATCAGAGTGGTCTGCAGGATCACAACAGGTCTAGAGACAACATATGCCCAAGTACCCGTTACACTAAAGTTCAACAGAAATAACAGAATATAAACTAGATATAACTATCTTCAAATCTTCAGCTGGTGTAAGGGTAGTTGTCAGCATAACAGCCTTCTCTGGCATAACCAGCATCAGTGGGCCATCCTCTGCATATCCTCCTTCAGGGTAGTAGCCATCACCGTAGGTTTCATCTCCTGCATTGTTAAGGATAGGGTAGTCTAGACGGGGAAATGTCCAGCCAATAAAGGCCATCAGCTTACTGAAAGCTGAGTAAGAACTAACTAACACAGTCTCATAGAAATAAGGTAATTACCAGTCATGAACGATATATAGCAGTGATATTAATAATATCTTTTTCTCTTTTATTCAGACACATCATTAACCGATTCTCATCATCTTCCAACTCTAAGATTGGATGTACCAATCCCAACTGACTATACCGAACTGATTATATCATCACGACATACTAGTACTCTTGTTCACCGCTTTTAAGAACTCTTACTGTTCACTGCTTTTACGAACTCGTGCAAACACTATACATCGATCTCATATTGTCACGCCCCGGATCCATACATATGAATCTAGGTTACGTGGCACGCCATCAAGGCTTACCAACGATGATTAAAGTTCCCAAAACAACCTTAACAAAAGTTTTGCTCCAATATAACCAACTTCCAAATAGTTTTTCATAGGTTATATTAAACACGTGTCCAAACACGCCTTAACGAGTTTCGTTTTCAAAAGTTACAGTTTCATAGGTCAAAGGGTCCCCAAAGGTACCCCCATGCCTAGTTAGAAGTTGTTCCGAACATTGGAAGAAGGAGTTAAAGAATTCTGGCAGAGGGTATTTCAACCGGTCGAACGACCCCCTTCGACCGGTCGAATGACCCTTTAGCAGAATCCTGGCCAAAGCTGCAGAATTTTGCTAAGGCATCACCCAACCTTCACCCGATGCAACCCTTCAAACATGTTCCAAATCTTATCAAACCTTACCAATGTCTAAGGCATCACGGTGAATTAGCACAAATCCCCCTTTAACCCACCCGCAAGTTCTCGAAAACATCAAAACTCATCAAATCACACAACCGTTGGTCTCAGGTTCAGGTTTATCCTCATTACAACCCCTTGTAATAACAACCTCCTCTACAAGATTCTCTATAAAGGTCCTCTTATATTGATGATATCCAAATATCAACTCGATTCCTCTAACTCTCCTATCACGTTCAATCATTTACGCTTGTCCTTCGCCTTAAGTCCTATAGTCATACATCCTTTGTTCTTAATCATAGTCCTATCACGTTCTATTCCTTTGACAAACCATACCTCAAAACACCAAGAAACTCTTAATCATATTCATTTCCATTCCTTTAATCTCCATCAAGAAGTTCTACTATTTTTCCTCCGACCTATGTCGTCCTTATCGTTACATTCATACGCACGTAATCATCAAGCCTAAGCAATCACTCCCGAAGTATGTCATCCATTAAACTTCTATCAACTGTAGTTTCAAACCGTCAAAGCATACTCTATCATTTTCATTCTTAACCCCTCGTCTTAGGTTAATCCTTAAATATCACTTCCCACTTACCCAATTAATCCGGTAACTTCCGTTACTAATCCTCATACCGTGTCCAAATCCACTTATGGTACCACGACCACTCGAACCCAGGTTCAGTTGAGAGATTCCTCAACAACCATGATACTCACAATACGTTGAGATATTCCTCAACCCCCAATACATACCGTAAGATAGGTTGAGAGATTCCTCAACCGTCCAACATCTCAAACTGCATACCATACTTTGAAAGATTCTTCAACAACTATAATACTTACCATTCGATAGGTTGTTCCGAACATTGGAAGAAGGAGTTAAAGAATTCTGGCAGAGGGTATTTCAACCGGTCGAACGACCCCCTTCGACCGGTCGAATGACCCTTTAGCAGAATCCTGGCCAAAGCTGCAGAATTTTGCTAAGGCATCACCCAACCTTCACCCGATGCAACCCTTCAAACATGTTCCAAATCTTATCAAACCTTACCAATGTTATAAGGACAAGTATAACAACTTGCCTAAGTTTGGAAAACGTTAACTAATTAAGTTGAGGGTTCGTTTGGATCAAAATCTCATAAGTGCTCCAACAATTTATAAAACATGAAATTCAACTTGTTAAACATCAAGACGCGAACTCAAGATTCCAAGTCGCTTCCAACCAACTTAAAAAGGTTTTCAAAAGAATATTACATCAATCCAAAAATAATACAGAGCTTCTATAATTCGGTTACAAAAATGTTCTATACACCAATTCCTCCGATTGATCCCCAACGGCCTCATTCCTCGCATTCCATCTTTCATTTCTTCATACCTGTAATGGAGTAAATCTCCATTGCTCAGCTATATGCTGAGTGCACAATTTCTAACATATGCATATATGACAAATCATGCTTTATTCTCATCATAACACATAACTAATGGTCTCTAGGGAATAAGTGCACCTTCACCGATCCAAAGTCTTTCGACTCAACCATGACCCATGCCCCTTCGACATGTCACGTAATGCCTTTCTCGGCCAAGTGACCGTCGTCACTGCTAATCCTCCCCCTTCGAGAGGACGCCTCACGGTGAATTAGCACAAATCCCCCTTTAACCCACATAGGCACATAAACATACTCATTTAACACATATACGTTTTCAAAAGTAACAGTTTCATATGTCAAAGGGTCCCCAAAGGTACCCCCATGCCTAGTTAGAAGTTGTTCCGAACATTGGAAGAAGGAGTTAAAGAATTCTGGCAGAGGGTATTTCAACCGGTCGAACGACCCCCTTCGACCGGTCGAATGACCCTTTAGCAGAATCCTGGCCAAAGCTGCAGAATTTTGCTAAGGCATCACCCAACCTTCACCCGATGCAACCCTTCAAACATGTTCCAAATCTTATCAAACCTTACCAATGTTATAAGGACAAGTATAACAACTTGCCTAAGTTTGGAAAACGTTAACTAATTAAGTTGAGGGTTCGTTTGGATCAAAATCTCATAAGTGCTCCAACAATTTATAAAACATGAAATTCAACTTGTTAAACATCAAGACGCGAACTCAAGATTCCAAGTCGCTTCCAACCAACTTAAAAAGGTTTTCAAAAGAATATTACATCAATCCAAAAATAATACAGAGCTTCTATAATTCGGTTACAAAAATGTTCTATACACCAATTCCTCCGATTGATCCCCAACGGCCTCATTCCTCGCATTCCATCTTTCATTTCTTCATACCTGTAATGGAGTAAATCTCCATTGCTCAGCTATATGCTGAGTGCACAATTTCTAACATATGCATATATGACAAATCATGCTTTATTCTCATCATAACACATAACTAATGGTCTCTAGGGAATAAGTGCACCTTCACCGATCCAAAGTCTTTCGACTCAACCATGACCCATGCCCCTTCGACATGTCACGTAATGCCTTTCTCGGCCAAGTGACCGTCGTCACTGCTAATCCTCCCCCTTCGAGAGGACGCCTCACGGTGAATTAGCACAAATCCCCCTTTAACCCACATAGGCACATAAACATACTCATTTAACACATATACGTGCTCGCGTAAAACTTAACATGCTTTTCACATTTAAGCGCGTGCATAATTAACGGGCCTAAGATTAACACATGGATTTTGCCCGGATCACAATTTCGTCATCGAAATATAAAACATGTATTTCACCTATATAACATAGGCTAGAAATTCATACCTCGAGCTATCGTCGTATAACTTTGAGGGAACGACTAGAAGCCCGATTAAACACCAAATCTCCGATCCTACGCAAAACCTACAAGTTTACACGTGTTTTTCCCAAATTCCTAGATTTAGAAATTTATAAAAACTTAGCCAAACATGGCCTAAAGACTATCAAAACGTAGCCCTTACCTTGGGGAGTTCAAATATGAAGTTTGGTAAAATTCAGTCGGACGAAAGGTCGCCGATTGTCGTCGCAAAGCTCGGAGAACTAAATCTCCCTTTTCTCTCTCCTCTCCCAAGATATTATATGAGTTTGCAACTAATGCAAACTCACCCTCATCTATATATAGACAATCTCTTCGAAAATCGCGTTTACCTCCCCGCGGTTTCTCAAACCCCTAATTAATTCCTGAAATGTCGCACACGTCCATTTTATGCCTTTACGAGTGAAAATTATAAATCCCAAAAGTTTTCGATTAAAGTCCCGTTTGGATCCAAAATTATGTCTGAAAACCCAATTATGTGGAATCTCTACACATCCTACCTTTTATATAACGTGACACTCACGTTCACACCACAGTTCTCAAAATGATATCTAACGGTATCAAGATTATCAGAATTTACTCTACGCAAGTAAATTTACTATTCATCAAAATGCCAGTAAGTCAAATAACATTTAAATCACATAAATGTCATTTAGCTATGCCAATGCAACATGCCTTTCCATGTTCCCGTGTCCTCTCTTGACACCTTCCGAACTGCCTTTAAGGCCAAATATTGGGTTCTCAAAAGACACCCTCCAACAACTAGTGAGTCATCACTCACTTCACACACGTTAATTAATACAACCGTAAGCATGCTATGCATGCTAAAATGATATAAATAAATACCGCAGGAGCGGGTATGACATCCTCTCCCCCTTAAAAGAAGTTTGTCCCCAAACTTTCAATACCATCTCATCAAGCTACAAGACTTCTCACAAGTACTTCCAACGTTGGTCTCATTACGACCTGTACATCTCCTCCAAGAAATTACAATCTCACGAGGAAAATAAATCCTCAGGCTCTTAAGGAAAATAAATCCTTGAAGCCCTCGTCTCAACCCGATTGAAGATTCTCTTCGATTACTAACAACACAAAAACATCTCGATACATAAGAACATCAATGCTTGAGTAAAACATAATCAATAGTCAATCTTGACATTAAATCATATCACGACATCACACGTCAACCTACACATACATTCATTGTACTTGTCACATCTTTTTCGAACTTTAAAGTTCATCCCAATAGCCAAAACAAAATCAATAACTAATCTTTCTTTTCGACTAACTGTCGTTTTCAACACGTTTCAACTGGTTAACAACCATACACAATTCTTCATCTCGAAGTAATCAAAATTGAGTACTATCATACATTCATCCACTGTCGGTAAGTCAATATCTCAATCAACTATTTCATATACCATGAATTCCATCTCTTATCCTGTTAATCATGGAATACCCATAGAACGATAACACGTTTTCAAACAACTCTCATTCCTTATCAAATTCCATTTCGGTTTACTCCAATCTCGTATTTTAAGTCAATCATACATGACTTGTAAGACATCATTCAGATTCTCAATTGAAAATTTTACATCGTTTTAGTCCGAGGTTACCTACTATCCCGAACCACTCTCGGTGAGGTCAACACACTTGTCATTTATCTTCCACTTCTGTACTCGAACTGCCGTCGACTAACGTAGAAGATTTCACTTTACACCTTAAATTTAAAACTTTTAACAAAGTCAAATACATATTCTTCCTTTTTATTTTTAAAACAAATCATTTTAAAATTTTGCATAATACTTTCCCAACATAATAACCCCAATGTTCATCGTAACCAATAACGTGGTTAACCCAAATTGACTTAGTCAATCATACATGTACCACAAGGTCCATCATGACGCATTTCCATGCTCAGACCATACCTTGTTCCTGTCCCAAATCTTTGACCCTTCATAATCTATTCTATTCATATAGTGTACACACACCCTGAGTCAATTACTTTTCTGTTGAAGATCACAATCCCATAAGTTTATGATATATCACTTTCACCTTTACACAAGCCCATACCAATCGTACTCAGGTATCTCAACTCTTACTGAATTTCTGATAGCCCTTTACACTGAACATATATTCCTTGTATAACATCTCAAGGCTTCATGCCTTATTTAATGATTTAATATTTCGTAACTCCAGTCAACCTGACTTAACTCCAATTCAGATTTCTCTAATCCTTTATCTTTGCTATTCTGATCCCAAATTCATTATTCTCGAAGAACCTGTTGTTCAAGTATTCATACTATTCTTGTAACCATCTAAAGACAACTCAGTAATTTAATCTTCCCAATGAAGTACTATAGTCTCACTGTGTTCAATAAATTCCCTAACAACTCCCAATTCACATACCTTTCGTGTCCATACTCAAGATCACTCATTCATAACTATTGTCTTTAAGTGCTTCACACTTTACGAATTCATCAAGTTCCTAAACGTTCAAAACTTCAAATCATTCATAACCTCAGGTTATTCAAATACTTAAAACAAGATCAAGTTCCCTTTAGAGCAATACTCAAGTCAACTTGTTAGTAGCACTTCATCCAACTCACTAAGTCCAAGTGTTCAACATTTTACTAATCCATTACTTTAGAATTTTCAACCTTATGACCTACTCATGTAGAACTCATTCATTTGTCAAACACTGTTGTGCCAAGCACTAAGCATGCCATATCTTTCCACGATACTCGTCCTCCAAAGTTTACTTGATACCTTATTACAAGTATATAATAAAATTTTCTTACTCAAATAAAAGTTTGATTTTTAAAACATTTTAAACACTTTAAAATTTCCTTGGGATGAAATCTGACATTCTCAAAATTCTCTAACCTTGTTGGAATCCAGGACAACCGAGATAGCATTCCACTACATCCATCATTGCCCTCTAACCGATTTACAGTTCTATTATCATATCTGATAATGTACTCAACGTACTCCCAAGTCTTCATCCCACTTCCACCGTTCTTGTTCACTTACCCATTGAAGCTTCATCTTCCCAATTTACATTTTCACTCTTGTGATCTGACTTACCCAAAGTCACTTTACTCTATCCATTTCCACAGCTGCTCTTGTTCAATATCGTAATACTTCTCATGCTCCAACCTCCCGTTGATAACCACTCACTTTAAATACTCAACGATGCTTTACAATCATTAAAAGATCTTTCACTTTGTTTGAAATACAATAATTAGCAAAGAGAGCATGGATTTAACATCTTAAAACAACTTTTCTGTGATAAAATAGCCCAAGGGCAAAATGGTCATTTATAAAGTATGGCTAAATTTTACACCAAAAGATATCTCTTTGAGTCCCAATTCCAACGCAAGAAACGGCGCGCGAATCCGAATTTTTTACAAAGAGTTATGCCTGTTTCCGTAAAAGTCGACGAAAATTGTTTCCGGAAACACTGTTTGGATCAGAGGGGTGTTCGACCGATCGAACCGCCCCTTTCGACCGGTCCAGTGCCCCCTGGACCATATTTTTCTTCATTTAACACCCTTAGAAGTCCCCAAACTCACAAGGCATGTAGGGGCTACTTCCCGACCATTTTAGAACCACCCGCAAGTTCTCGAAAACATCAAAACTCATCAAATCACACAACCGTTGGTCTCAGGTTCAGGTTTATCCTCATTACAACCCCTTGTAATAACAACCTCCTCTACAAGATTCTCTATAAAGGTCCTCTTATATTGATGATATCCAAATATCAACTCGATTCCTCTAACTCTCCTATCACGTTCAATCATTTACGCTTGTCCTTCGCCTTAAGTCCTATAGTCATACATCCTTTGTTCTTAATCATAGTCCTATCACGTTCTATTCCTTTGACAAACCATACCTCAAAACACCAAGAAACTCTTAATCATATTCATTTCCATTCCTTTAATCTCCATCAAGAAGTTCTACTATTTTTCCTCCGACCTATGTCGTCCTTATCGTTACATTCATACGCACGTAATCATCAAGCCTAAGCAATCACTCCCGAAGTATGTCATCCATTAAACTTCCACCAACTGTAGTTTCAAACCGTCAAAGCATACTCTATCATTTTCATTCTTAACCCCTCGTCTTAGGTTAATCCTTAAATATCACTTCCCACTTACCCAATTAATCCGGTAACTTCCGTTACTAATCCTCATACCGTGTCCAAATCCACTTATGGTACCACGACCACTCGAACCCAGGTTCAGTTGAGAGATTCCTCAACAACCATGATACTCACAATACGTTGAGATATTCCTCAACCCCCAATACATACCGTAAGATAGGTTGAGAGATTCCTCAACCGTCCAACATCTCAAACTGCATACCATACGTTGAAAGATTCTTCAACAACTATAATACTTACCATTCGATAGGTTGAGAGATTCCTCAACCATCCAATCATCCCATATACCGTACTACATGTCAAAAGATTCTTCAACTACCCAATACACACCGTATAAGATAAAACCATAAGATAACCCGTGCAATCACACCGTAGGTTAGCATCTTAGGATAACACCGTAAGAAAAGGTGAGAGATTCCTCACCTACCCCATACATGAGCAATACACTCCGCTGGACTATCTTTTTGTCATAAACCCCAACTGTCCATCTCTATTCTCTCACGTCACGACGTTTAGCCCATATTTGAGACGGAACTCTTATCAATCAATCTCCATTTCCAAAACTCGACTACGAACAATCACTTTTCATTCTCAACTATAAGGAAATCTTCCCTGACATTCACTACTCAACCTCCGTTCTCAGTTAAAGCCCTCAAAGAGCACTTATTACTATCAATTTAAATAATTACCGATTCGATCCAAAAATCATTTCATTTTTATTTGAAAATTCAACTATTTGTCACAATCAGGATATCATCTCTCCCTCGTATCATCCCACAAGTTCTATGATAACCCACAGAAAACTTCATTTCACCACACGGTTCTACGTCCGCACGATTCCACCGATTCACGAGTGCATAAATACTATGCATGTATGCCAATAACATAGTCATGTATGTATAACAACATGCCATATGCATCAAACATCTCTACAATATGTGGATGCATTCTAGAATATTTATCAATTCACTCAACACTCCACTCGACGTCGAACGTTCCCAAAGTTTGTTACCTATTACTCTGATACCACTAGATGTCACGCCCCGGATCCATACATATGAATCTAGGTTACGTGGCACGCCATCAAGGCTTACCAACGATGATTAAAGTTCCCAAAACAACCTTAATAAAAGTTTTGCTCCAATATAACCAACTTCCAAATAGTTTTTCATAGGTTATATTAAACACGTGTCCAAACACGCCTTAACGAGTTTCGTTTTCAAAAGTAACAGTTTCATATGTCAAAGGGTCCCCAAAGGTACCCCCATGCCTAGTTAGAAGTTGTTCCGAACATTGGAAGAAGGAGTTAAAGAATTCTGGCAGAGGGTATTTCAACCGGTCGAACGACCCCCTTCGACCGGTCGAATGACCCTTTAGCAGAATCCTGGCCAAAGCTGCAGAATTTTGCTAAGGCATCACCCAACCTTCACCCGATGCAACCCTTCAAACATGTTCCAAATCTTATCAAACCTTACCAATGTTATAAGGACAAGTATAACAACTTGCCTAAGTTTGGAAAACGTTAAATAATTAAGTTGAGGGTTCGTTTGGATCAAAATCTCATAAGTGCTCCAACAATTTATAAAACATGAAATTCAACTTGTTAAACATCATGACGCGAACCCAAGATTCCAAGTCGCTTCCAACCAACTTAAAAAGGTTTTCAAAAGAATATTACATCAATCCAAAAATAATACAGAGCTTCTATAATTCGGTTACAAAAATGTTCTATACACCAATTCCTCCGATTGATCCCCAACGGCCTCATTCCTCGCATTCCATCTTTCATTTCTTCATACCTGTAATGGAGTAAATCTCCATTGCTCAGCTATATGCTTAGTGCACAATTTCTAACATATGCATATATGACAAATCATGCTTTATTCTCATCATAACACATAACTAATGGTCTCTAGGGAATAAGTGCACCTTCACCGATCCAAAGTCTTTCGACTCAACCATGACCCATGCCCCTTCGACATGTCACGTAATGCCTTTCTCGACCAAGTGACCGTCGTCACTGCTAATCCTCCCCCTTCGAGAGGACGCCTCACGGTGAATTAGCACAAATCCCCCTTTAACCCACACAGGCACATAAACATACTCATTTAACACATATACGTGCTCGTGTAAAACTTAACATGCTTTTCACATTTAAGCGCGTGCATAATTAACGGGCCTAAGATTAACACATGGATTTTGCCCGGATCACAATTTCGTCATCGAAATATAAAACATGTATTTCACCTATATAACATAGGCTAGAAATTCATACCTCGAGCTATCGTCGTATAACTTTGAGGGAACGACTAGAAGCCCGATTAAACACCAAATCTCCGATCCTACGCAAAACCTACAAGTTTACACGTGTTTTTCCCAAATTCCTAGATTTAGAAATTTATAAAAACTTAGCCAAACATGGCCTAAAGACTATCAAAACGTAGCCCTTACCTTGGGGAGTTCAAATATGAAGTTTGGTGAAATTCAGTCGGACGAAAGGTCGCCGATCGTCGTCGCAAAGCTCGGAGAACTAAATCTCCCTTTTCTCTCTCCTCTCCCAAGATATTATATGAGTTTGCAACTAATGTAAACTCACCCTCATCTATATATAGACAATCTCTTCAAAAATCGCGTTTACCTCCCCGCGGTTTCTCAAACCCTAATTAATTCCTGAAATGTCGCACACGTCCATTTTATACCTTTACGAGTGAAAATTATAAATCCCAAAAGTTTTTGATTAAGTCCCGTTTGGATCCAAAATTATGTCTGAAAACCCAATTCTGTGGAATCTCTACACATCCTACCTTTTATATAACGTGACACTCACGTTCTCACCACAGTTCTCAAAATGATATCTAACAGTATCAAGATTATCAGAATTTACTCTACGCAAGTAAATTTACTATTCATCAAAATTCCAGTAAGTCAAATAACATTTAAATCACATAAATGTCATTTAGCTATGCCAATGCAACATGCCTTTCCATGTTCCCGTGTCCTCTCTTGACACCTTCCGAACTGCCTTTAAGGCCAAATATTGGGTTCTCAAAAGACACCCTCCAACAACTAGTGAGTCATCACTCACTTCACACACGTTAATTAATACAACCGTAATCATGCTATGCATGCTAAAATGATATAAATAAATACCGTAGGAGCGGGTATGACACATATAACGACTAGTCTATGGACGTACCCGTACTCTTGTTCACCACTTTTCAGAACTCTTATTGCTCACCGCTTGCGAGTACTGTACATACATAGCTCTGGTAGTTACAAACTATGGGCGTGCCACAACTACTATTGTTCACCGCTTTTAAGAACTCTTACTGTTCACCGCTTTTGAGAATGCTTTGTTAAATAAAAGTTTCAGCAAGAGTACTGTGCACCCATAGCTTCTACAATCCTAGTTAAATACTTCTTTCTCACTTATCGGATTCAACTTGAGCGAATCATCAGCTCGACTAAACACAACCCTGAGAAACTAATACACCCCTGACTCCATCACCAGGTCATTCAATGCTACCCACCGTTATATCTTAAATCCTATCTTATTATCGCGTCATATTTATATCAACATTCTGAACCCGACTACATTACTCACCGTAGTTAACTCAATCTCATTATCGTATCTCATTACCTCCGTAACCCATAATAACGCATAATAGGAACATGGAACATCAATTAAACAACTAGCCATTATGAATAATAAACTTAAAGGAAAACATCCAAGTTCTGTTAAAGTTCGATCGTATTGAAGTATTCTCGATCGATTGAAGTGAAGGTGTTCTCGATCGATTAAAATCATTTCGATCGATTGACGAGCAGTGTGTTCGATCGATTGAACCATGTTCGATCGCTCGAACTTCGTCTTCTCCAGATTCTGGCAGTGAATGTCCAGAATCTGTTAGGGCGTATTTGGGTTAATATTAAACGTCCAAAATATGTAAAATATTATAACTAAGCTACTGAGTGAATTTGGAACTCACCAAACATCGTAAGGGCGCGTTTGGCAAGCTTAAAGCTTCAAAGCTTTAATGGTGGCCTCCTCTCCCTTTTCTGCCTTTGTCTCTGTTCTCTCTATATGTCTCCTCTACTTCTTCTTCCCCTTCTTCTCTACTTCTCTCTCTCTCTCTCTCTGAGTACATATATGGATATATGTACATATATTTATATGGATGTGTATATATAAATATAAACACATACACTCTCTCTCTCACTAACAAAGCTTGGGCACAACAGACGTCACACACACCACGAGCACAATGCATTTATAGAGGGGAAACGATGTAGGTGGCTGTCTTTGCGTGAAACTTGGAATCCTGATGATTACAAGTTCGATCCATCAAGGTGCTTCGATCGCATGAGAGCAGATCGGTCAGGTTTGATCAATTGAAAATGGGTTTGATCGATTGAAGTGTGGACCACGTCATAAATTTGTGTCGGTAGGGTTTCAATTGATTGAACAGGGTTCGAGCGCTTGAACTTTAAAAATGTTCGATCACTCGAATGGACTTCGATCGGTTGAAAGTGAAATTTCAAGTTTGGTCAAGGGAAGTATGTAGAAATCTCTCTGTATTAAATAATTACTAAAACTACAGGGTATTACATGCTCAACCTGATGGGGGTTTGGGTGGATGAATGGGTGGAGGTCAAGCCCGACTCACCCGACCCATGAACACCCCTACAATAATCTACTCTGAGACCATGTTGAATTTGAGCATCCAACCTAAAACCAATTGGAAATATTTGGAGTAACCCCTTGAACTTATATATTGAGTAGCTAGGTTAGAAGTCCCCGATTGAACACGCCCCTGCATGTGTGGCATGACTGAGACTCAAACACATGGATTACTGAGATAGGGTGACGTGGAGTACATGTGGACAAATTGGCCCAACAATAACCTGCTCTGAACCATGTTGAATTAGAGCATCCAACCCAAAACTAATTGGTTATGGGTGGAGTAGCCTCATGACCTTATATATTGAGTAACAAGGCTTTAAATTCCTGATGTGTGATTATAATCTCAACATCAACACGCCCCCGCACGTGTGGCATGACTGAGAGCCAAACACGTGGATTACTGAGATAGGGTGACATGGAACACACGTGGTCAAATTAGACCCAATAATAACATGCTCTGTTACTATATTGAATTAGAGCATCCAACCCAAAACCAATTGGCAATGAGTGGAGTAGCCCCTTGAACTCATATATTGTGGAGTTAGTTTATAAGTCCCCAATGTAGGACAATCTCAACTCGCCCCGCACATGTGGTATGACTGAGAGCCAAACACGTGGATCACTGAGATAGTGGAACGTGGAGCATACGTGGATAAATTGGGCCCAACAATAACCTACTCTGATACCATGTTGTAGAGTATCCAACCCAAAACTAACTGACAATGAATGAAGTGACCCCATGATCTTATATATTGCTTGAAAACGCTTTCAATTCCTGATGTAAAATTATGATCTCAACATTATCGTTAAATAATAAATGGTAAGATTGAAGTTGTGATTATAGGCCGAGTATTAGACTCCCACCCCTTTCCCTAGTGATTAAGAGGAAAAAAAAAAAGACTTAAGCTTTGATATCCATCTAAATTACTGATAGGGAACGTATAACCACCACATATATGAAAACAAAGAATTGTTTCAAAATTTGTTAGAAAACCCTGTGTTACTCAATTATTAAGTTAGGCTGAGTTGACCCGTTTCAAACAAGTAAAGAGTACTCTGTTTTAACTAATATCTCAAGAAAAAACTCGAATAAATCCTAGTTTTAACTCCGACTCTAGTTAAATCACCAAGTTAAAGAGTACTCTGTTTTTCTTTTTCAGAGAAAGGGTCACAAGGGAAAGTCAAAGTGTTATTCGTGTTTATAAAGTAGGCCCTTATAGCATTTACAATGTAAAAAATTATTTTGTATCTTTCAAACTTATATTTTAGTAATGCTGTAGTGTCAAAAATTTATAATTTAACAATTAAAGTCAACCTAAATGTCATTTTTTTGGCACAAAAGCTATTAATTTAGAACATTGGACAGTGCATTTTGTACACTAGCATTGAAAATTGGTGAAAAATAGTTGTTGGGGAGAAAAAGTGGCAGCTTGCACCTCTTTTTTTTTTTTTTTTTTCATTGTTCATGATGGGGCTCATTTCATTTGACAAAGCCATTTCCTCTCTCAAATTTGAGAATATGTTTGACTTTGTTATTTTTTGATGAGCAATGATAGATGTACAACAAAAACCCACAACTAATTGCACAACCTGCTTAAAAATGTTGGACTTCGTGCTGAAAAACCTGTACACACAAAAAGACAAAAAAAGGAATGTACAGCTTTTTCAACACGAAATCCAACTTTTTAAAGCAGGTTGTGCAATTGATTGTGGGTTTTTGTTGTGCATCTATCATTCCTCTTTTTTGATAGGTAGTATAGTTGTGCATTGGAGTAAGCAAATGAGTGGTAGGTTCTCATTCTTTGACTTTAGCATTGCATTTGACCCATACGTTGGAACTGCTATTACCTGCGCTCTCGACAACAATGCGCCTTAAAATTAAAAACTAACAATTAGTGCTTAACATATTCATGATATTTATCAAAAGAAAAAAAAATTGAATTCTCGTACTAGTAAAGCATCTTATATATCATATATTAATGACAAACAAAGATTCTCTAAAGAAGACCACCTCTCTTTATTAAAGAGAGGGCCTCTGTTTTGGCCGTTAGATTGTATTTAAAAACTGTGAAATTACAAAACTGCCATTAATGAAAACACGATCCGACGGCCAAAACAGAGGTCCTCTCTTTAATAAAAAAGGGAGACTTGGTGTAAGGCTCCTAAAGTTGGGTTAAGTTGGACTAAAGGACAAGTCATAATCAAACACCCATATAAGGACACACTCTAAAAAAAATTTCCCTCCTAAAGTCTTTTAAAATTTAAACTATCTCTCTTAGTCCTACAAAATTTTAAATTTTATTCTAAATGGCAAAATTGTCCATGGAATCCTAAGAGGCCACCACCACCATCTCTCTTCTCTCTCTAACTTTCTCTCTCCTCCATAGCCACCACCACCAACATCTCTCTCTCCACCATCTCCATAGCCACCACCATCACAACCACCACCACCATAGCCACCATCTTCTCTCTCCTCCCCCACCATAGCCACCACCACCACCACCTTCTCTCCTCCTCCCTCCATAGCCACCACCATCACAACCACCACCACCGGAGCTGTTGCCGTCGTCGCCGGAGCTGGAGCCGTCGCCGTCGCCACTACCACCAACTCTCTTCTCTCTCTAACTTTCTCTCTCCTCACCCTCCATAGCCACCACCACCACCATCTCTCTTCTCTCTCTAACTTTCTCTCCTCCTCCCTCCATAGCCACCACCACCGGAGCCACTACCGAAGCAGTCCTCGTGGTCGCCGGAGTCGCTGCCAGAGCCGTCGCCGGAGCCGTCGACGAAGCCATCGCCACTACCCCAACTCTCTTCTCTCTCTAACTTTATCTCTCCTCCCCCTCCATAGCCACCACCACCACCATCTCTCTCTCTTCCCCCTCCATTGCCACCACCACCGCCGACCACCACCACCGCCGGCCACACAAAAATCATGGCCAAACTGATCTCAGTCATCCTAAGAGAACTTTCTCTTACGATGACTGATCTCAGTCCACCTCCACCACCACCACTACCAGTCTCTACCGCCACCGTCCCTAATCCACCACCACCACCAGTCTCTACCGCCACCACCACCACCATCACCATCGTCCCATTTGAATAGAGAAATTTCTAAGACAAAGATCACTTAGAATATATCCTAAGACAAATTTCACTTAGGATATATCCTAAGTCAAATTTCACTTACTGAGTGGTCGTCGGAGATTGAGAGGGTGGTGGTCGCTGGAGATGGCGAGGGTGGTGGCTGGAGGTCAATCGAGTGGTAGGGAGTGGTCACTAGTGGTTAGGAGTGGCGTTGTGGTGGTCAAAAGGTGAAAAGGAGGTGGTCGCCGGAGATGGCCATGTGGTGGTCACCGGAGATGAGGGTGGTGGTCGCCGGAGATAGCGAGGGTGGTGACCGGAGGTGGCAGGGGTGGTGGTCGGAGGTGGTGTGGAGTAGGGGTAATGGTGGCTAGGGTTTGTTTAGGGTTAGAGGTTGAAGGTGAGGGTATTTTTGTCTATGGACATTGGGAGGACTCATACCCAATGTGTATTTTAAGTTGTCCTTGATCCCAATAAAAGACAACTTAATGACCTTTTAGCCAATTTTCCCAATAAAAAAAGGGCGCCCTCTTTATAGCCTGACTGTAATAACAAATATTGATACTTATGCATATGGGTGAACTGAGTCTCAAATTTTGCCTCATTTTTTTTTTTTTTTTCCTTTGAAGTTTTGAACTTTGAACTTTGGAGCCTTAAGAAGGATGCATTGTCATGCCAGCCAAAACTAGAATTGCTAGAAGTTAATTGAACACAACTCATTCATCAAACAACAATAATATTTGGTCAACTCTTGGAAGTCAAAACAATCCAATGGCCAAAGTTTTGTTACTCCATTCTTGACTATATTGCAACCTTTGGGTGAAGGTGCCACCCTTTGGATAAAGTTTTAAGTCAATCAGTGGTATATATAGATACATAGATTCAAGAAATATATGTAGTAGATGGTACATGTCTATGAGCATATTGGAGTTTGGACTGTATTTGTAGCTAGGTTTGTCTTTTATATAGGTGGGCATTATCTTTTTCTTAGTTTTTCTTTCAATAAATCCAAAACTGCAGACCCAAAGAAGAAGAAGGGAATAAAGAGAGATATGACTCATAGCACGGGATGTACATTTGTTGGATTTTGGGTAGCTATAACCATTGGCCGACCGTGTCCCATCACAGTTGGGTTGGTGTTCCAATTGTCAAATAATGTTGAATTTTGTAACACCAAACAAAAATTTGGCCACATGTGGCCCCCATCACAAAACTTGGATTTAGAAGGAGAACAATATGTCACACCCATACATACCATATATATATATATATATATTTATTCAAAATTACTCCCTCTGTCCTTTTTTTTTTGTGTCTATCTTTGGGAACTCGACTTATTAAGGGGACAAAAAGAATCTACACCTACTTTTCACAATTATTCCTAATCATTACAATAACTTTTTTAGTTTTGTCTTGGTGTAAATTTCAAGGAAGGGTAGTATTGGAAAGTAAGTAAAAATTGTATATTAATTTAGGAAAGTTGATACTAATTTTGGGATATTCCATAATGGAATATAGGACTCAAAAAAAAGTGACGGAGGAAGTAGTAGATAATCTCAAAAGCTTAGAATATATATTAAAGAATATTGGACCCAAAAAGGAAAGGCATTAGCTTGATGAAGTAGTGAAGACTATTGTAACAAATCATATTAGCGACTTGGTGATTGATTAATTTCACAGTTGTTAGAGGTGGAGATAGGTTTATGGACAGAGGACTATTCCTATTGCTCGGCCTCGGGGCTAAAAGAAAAAATATTAATTCGAAAATAAATAAAAGAAAGAATAAAATAAAGAAGAAGGAGTAGTAGTATAAACTAATAAATTAACGTATTGAGCTATATATGGTCAATCCTTCAAATTAAAAATGAATAAGTTGTGCAGCTTCAAGAAAATGATATTAAGTAATTTAGACCATGTTGGATGCCAGTAATCCTGGTTGAAAATGGATGTCTCTTTCCTATTCGTATAATTATTATGTTTGGGTAATATTGTATTGATTTGCAATTGAGTAATGTATACCCATGAAGTACGAAATTCCAATAAGAGTGGGTATCTCATTCCTTTGATCAATGTTGGCATTGCATTCTGATCACCATTGAGATTAGCCATAATTCACCCAGAGGAAAGAATGCATTTTTAGTTGGCACTACTAAAATCATATGTAGATATGGTATTTTGCATTAAATGCATTTGACTAGCTTGTATTTTATAAGAAAATATTTTTGCTCACCTAAAATGTGGTACACTAATGTTTACTTAAACATCTTATTGGCCAATGCAGTGGGATACAGGATTAAACAATATTAATTTTGGGTCTCACTGCATTGGTCAATGGGATGCTTGGTTTAGCATTGATGTGCTATTTTTTAAGTGAACAAAAATACTCTATTTTATAATGAGAAAGCGGTAGAATGTTTGACCCAATTACTGACCATAGTCAAACAATAATAATTGAATTACTATAGTATTCAAAACTTAATTGGGCAAATCATTATCAATAAGGATAGCGCCAATGTCATCCTTAATTACTTTCATCCAAACGAGGCCTAAAGAGAGCTAGCCTCTGGACATGAAAAAGGTTTGCATAACTAACAGTACATGACTGGCAGTTTTTTTTTTTTTTTTTTTTCTTTTCTTTTCTTTTCCCCTCAAATTATATGCATGCTTGTTTGTGTGTGTACACATGCACAACTAGTGCATATTGTCTATTTTTACGTGACAAAAATGTTATGATCTCTCGTCAAATGAAGAAAGAGTCAGAACCCCAATAACATAGCGTATTTACATAAGTCATTCTCAAATACAAGTTTAATATTAACACTAATAAAGATAGAGATTTTGTCTAATCTCAATACATAACTACTAATTAAGCTAGTGTTGCTATCAAAATAATAGTAATAATAATAAAATTAAGCTAATGTTAATCAACCCTAGTTTCATGGTACCCACTTATTGGAGGATTTTTTATTATAGGGTGTAATTAATTAGCGAATGCATTTTTGGTCACCCAAAAATTAGTCACCCAATGATGATCACCTAACTCTCCTATTGACCAATGCAGTGGGATTCAGGATTAAATTAGAATTAATTAATAGTGTCAATTACTGGGTCCAACTATATTGACCAATAAAAGAATTGAGTAAGCAATTAATGAATAATATTTGGGTGAGCAAAAATATTGTCTTAATTAGCTAGCTAGTAAGGCCTTTGAATTTGTATGTGGAAGTCCAAGTATTTTCTATTTTTTTTGTCTAGCTCCTGCCTTGGAAGAAGCTTCTTGGAAAGTTCAAGGAGATTAGTTAAATTATAGGTGGGTAATTTAAGAATTGATTTTTTGGTTCAAAGACGATTCTGTATTAAACAGTTTGTGTAGTCGCTTTTCAAGTACATAGAAATTTGTGTTAGACTTAAAAATGAGTGAAAAACTAGTTCCTAATCAAATTATCAAAATATTAGTTTTTCCATCAGAGCTAATAAAAGTAAAACTCCCTTTGAATCTGGACATATTTTTTTCATTTCCAAACAGTTTTTATTGTCGTATATAGAACTTATATACATGCATATACATGATGTGCTGAAACAATGCGCAAACTAGTCTCACTCTCATGCAGCCATGCTTAATCAGAATGGGAAAATATAGTCTCGTCCAGAATCATGACCACGGCCCAGTCCCAGCTAGGGATGGCAATGGGGCGGGTTTTTCGGGTTTCCCGCTCCACCCCGCCCCTAATAGGTAAAGTATGGGGGTGGCTTAATCGGGATAGGGGCGGGTATGGGATAAATTTCTTCAACCAGGGCCGGATTCGGGTCGGGGTCGGAGGAAGGGTGAAATTTCCCGAACCCGTCCCGATTATATATGTATTTTACAAAAAACACCCTTATAATGCTTGAATTACCTAAAAATCTGGGAGTATATAAGTATATTAGATAAACTATTACTCTTGTTAGTCCATTGTTTTATTTTATGAGTATAACTTCAGGCACACCCATTTCCACAACTTTACCCCCCACAACCTGATGTGGCAATCATGTAGTGGGAGTATCATATGTGAGTTTATTTTAAATGGTGGGTCTCATCCCACTATATGATTGTCACATCAGGTTGTGGGGGGTGAGGTTGTGGAAATGGGTGTGCCTGAAGTTTTACTCTTATTTTATTTGAGTTTCTTCACTTCCTTCTTGGGAATTTATTTTCTTACCGGGGCGGGGGCGGGTTTCTGTTTACGGGGTGGGGCGGGACCCATGTCTCCTCATGGCGGGGCGAGGTCAAGGGAAGGGTTCACTCAACCGGGTCGGAGTCGGAGTACGGGAACCACGTCCCATACCCGCCTCGTTGCCATCCCTAGTCCCAACTACAAAGAGACTGTCATATATCCAAGTTATTGGCCAATGAAAAACAACTTGACCACACAATAATCCACTGTTGATCAAGATCACCACGTGGCTTATAATTCGAGACCATATAAATGAGAAGAAAATGTCTATTAATTGCTTTCTTTTTTTGCCAGGTGGAAGCTAGGATACTTCGTGAAGAATTTAAACTTGACACTGCAGGGGGAAATATATAGTTCAGCAATAATATAATAATAGGTGCACAACGAATTGCACAAATGTGTAGCATAGGGTTGGATCTTGTGCTGAAAAATCTGTACACACAAAAAAGATGTGTATAGATTTTTCAGCACAAAGTCCAACCATATGATACACGTTTGTATAATTCATTGTGTACCTATCATTACTCATAGTTCAGCACCTTTTAATTTACATTTGGTACTATCCCAAGAAACTATTGATCCATGTATGTACTACATAGGAATATATGTGCCATGCCGATCAATTGTAGATAGAAATCAATCATATTTCAAAATATTAAAAAAAAAAATATCCAAATAAATGTATCGTAGGAGTCCATTTGAAATCTACGAGGAATAACTAATAGTAAGAGATTTTTTAAAAGAAAATTGTTTAGCATTGGGAATTACTATAAAAATTAGAGATTTTTGAACTTTCTAAAAAGATACGGAGTATTCAATTTGGTGCTTTTAAACTAATATCTTTCTTTAAAATAAGATTTTTGAGCAAAAAAAATTTTTGGTTGCCACACATGCACTCACTTATCAAATAATTGGTTACCAAACGGTCAGTAAGCATATCTTTATATTATTTAGAGTAACTCTTTGAACATAAAAAAATTTTGCAAAAATAAAAGGGTTAATTACACTTACACCCCCTGTGGTTTGCCCGATTTACACTTACCCCCTTATAGTTTAAATTTTTACACTAATACCCCCTGTGGTTCAAACCTAAGTGCAAAAGTTAAATTTTCCATCCAAACTAACGGAGTGGACTCTCATTTTTGCATTTACACCCCCAAAATTTCTTAAGTTTCTATTATGAAATCCCCCAAACATTCCATTAACTACCCAATTATCTAATGAGTGTTTGTCTAAGTCTCGTATGGGTCCCAACGTGGTCCCAAATATTTTGTGAAGTTGCTATCTCACCTACTAATTATAAATCTTTTCAGTTATACCCGTATTTGGGTGTCCAAACTAATACCACTTGCTAACACATATATCATCAAATAATATGAAAGCATTTAAACAAATAATCATTTAAGCATATAAATGCATTAATGTAGATATTATTATTCTGCCCTTCACTGGATCCCACTCCAGTATCTGTCCCACCTCACTAGGGGACTTTTTTCAGCTAGTGTCCTTTTCTGAACACTTTTCACGGACAATTCGAGGGGTAGTATGAAAAATTGGAGGGGTAGTATGGCAACAGCCGTAAGATTGGACTCATTTCTTCCAAATTCCAACAGAATGTGTAACACCCGTACCCGGGAAAATGGTTAATTATCATTTTTATATATATATATTAATTATCATTTTTATTAATTAATTAATTATATTAATTAATATACATATAAAAATGATAATTAACCCTTTTCCCGGTTACGGGTGTTACACATTCTGTTGGAATTTGGAAGAAATGAGCCCAATCTTGTGGCTGTTGCCATACTATCCCTCGAATTGTCCGTAAAAAGTGTTCAGAAAAGGACACTAGCTGGAAAAAGCCCCCAGTAAGGTGGGACAGATACTGGAGTGGGATCCAGTGAAGGGCCGAATAATAATATCTACATTAATGCATTTATATGCTTAAATGATTATTTGTTTAAATGCTTTCATATTATTTGATGATATATGTGTCACACCCGTTCCAGAATTTCATGGTTTTAAAATATGCATAAATTGAGATTGTGGAATTATTAATGTTATTAATAATTTGATTGAGTTGAGTTGACGTGAGTCAACGGTGAGGTGTCTAGTGGAGACACGAGGAATTGGTAACACCTGTTGCATTGGCATGATTAAATGACATTTATATGACTTAAATGTTATTTGACTTTATCTGGTATTTTGTGAATAGTAAATTTTATCTGTGTTTGGTAAATTGTAGTAATCTTTGATATTGTTATGTATTGATTTGAGAACTGTGGTGAGAACGTGAGTGTCACGCTAATTAAAAAGGTAGGTTGTGTAGAGATTCCACAGAATTTAGTTTTCAGACGTTATTTTGGACCCAAACGAAACTTAGTTGGAAACTTTTGAAATTCATAGTTTTCACTCGTAAAGGCATAAAATGGACGTGTGCGACGTTTCAAGGATTAATTAGAAGTTTTGAGAAACTTGCGGGGAGGTAAACGTAATTCCTCGAAAATATGCCTATATATAGATTGAGATGAGAATTCATTCTCATCCCAAAACCCCTAAATATCTAGAGAGAGGAGAGAGAAAGGAGATTTGTTTCTTCGGGCTTTGCGACGCCGTTTGACGACTTTCCGTCCGTCAGTTTTTCTCCAGATTTCAGAATTGAACTCGTGGAGGTAAGATCTACGTTTTGGTACTACTTAGGTCATGTTTGGCCAAGTTTTTGTAAAATCTTAATTTTGGACTTTTGGGAAAAATCAGGTAAAACTTATAGGAATCGTACCAAATTCGAAATCCGACGATTATTTATTCCCCTAGACGATCCTTCAAAGTTTGAAGAGATTCGCACGAGGTATGAATTCTAGATCTATGAAATATATGGATTTTCATGTTTTGGACATCATTTTTGATATTCTTGGATCCGGGCGAAATTCATGTATTAGTTAGGCCCGTTAATTATGCACGTGAAATTATGATAAAAGCACGTATAACTGTTTATGTGAGCATGTTATGTGTCTACTTGGGTCAAAGGGGAGTTTGGTGCAAATTCATTCGGAGTAAGCTCCTCGAACCTTGAGGATTGTGATCTTGTTGAAATTGGAATTTGTGGTGGTGTCTGGATTGGAGGTGGGCCCAACCAGTACACGGTACCTGGTATGGAGGAAGGCCCAACCAGTGTACGAGATGCGTGGGAGAGGTGGGCCTCCTACGGCATCGACCGGATGAATGCGTACCACTCACCCCAGAGACTATTTCTATGTGTTTTAGATGCTTAAACCATGAACTGTCATATAAGCATACATTTAGAATTGTACGCTCAGCATATAGCTGAGCAGTGGAGATGTACTCCATTGCAGGTAAAAAGAAAGACAAGAAGAAGTGTGCGGAGTGAGGCCGATGAACGCCGGGGAATCGCCCTTGTAAATGTTTTGTTTTTAAATCCTAAAACTTGTATAAGGATTTGAGTATTGTAGTATGTTGTAATAGAAACATGTATTAGCTTCTATAGTATTGTAATCGTGTAATTGAACATCTGTAGTTATGTTTTAATGCGTTAAATCAGTTATGGTTGTGTTTGTGGTTGGGGTGGAGAAGCATGAGTTGTTAATATTTCATTACAGGGCTGTTAGCAGGGGAGCAGTCGACTGAGCCCCCTGATCAGTCGACTGGATCTCGTGTATTTGGGATACTGTAAGTGGATATCAGAGAAGCAGTCGACTGAACCCCTTGGGCAGTCGACTGAACACTGTAGAATTTTAGCTACTGATCCAAATAGTAACCAATGCAGTCGACTGGATTCCCTGATCAGTCGACTGAACCCCTGATGAGCAAATGTTAATTTTAGTTCTGCATAACACAGTCGACTGGGGTTCTCGGAGCAGTCGACTGGACCTCTTTTCAGTATGTTGTATTTGTGGTTCTGCTTAACACAGTCGACGGAGCAGTCGACTGGACCCTAGTGCAGTCGACTGGGAAGTCGACTGAACCTCTGTTTTTCAAAACAATCTTCTTTGAATGTGTTTTCAATGACCAAAACTTTTTATAACTCTGATTTCAATGTATTTTTCAAACACAGAGGGGAACGTTTCCTAAGTTTCAATCTACCAGGGTTGCTTTATAGAAGTTCTTTCCGCTGCGTATTATTAGGTGATGTTTGGATGAGCCTTGGTGGCGTGCCACGTGTCCTATTTCCACGCGTAGTGGGATGGGTCGTGACATTTATTGGTATCAGAGCTAGAGGTAACAAAACTTTGGGAACGTTCGACGACGAGTGGAGTGTTGAGTGATTTGCCACATGTTTTCAATTGCATTCATGCATCTTAGAGATGTTTGATGCATATGGATGATGTTTTACATACATACTATTGTTATTGTTGTACATGCATAGTGTTTATGCATTGAGAACTACAGGACTATAATCATGAGTGACGACGAACGAGAATTATCGCCACATACTCGCCGAATGAATGAAATGGCAGAGATGATGGGGAACATGGGAGAGATGATACGAAATATAGCGGACAGATTACCTCCAACACCTCCATTGGAGCCAGAACCGATAGTAGTAGTACATGCGCCTGAAAATAGGGGTATGAGGTCAATATCAGAACAGTTTGCTCGGAAGAAACCGATGGAATTTCATGGGACACCCGACCCAACGCTCGCAGAACATTGGATCATGGATATGGAGAGAATTTTCCGATCGATTCCGATGACTGATAAGGAGAAAATTGAGAATGCCAGTGATGTGCTGAAGGGTGAAGCCCAGAACTGGTGGGTGAATGTACTAGATCAAGGGGCACCGATTACTTGGGAAGGGTTTAAGGCGGAATTCAATCGCCGGTTCTTTCCGCGAGCCGCCTACAACGCAAAGAAGAGAGAATTTGATAACTTGAAGCAGGGAGACCTGACTGTGACAGAGTATACTTCCAAGTATAATGCGTTGTTGAGATTTGGTAAAGGTTCTGTGCCAGGAGAGGAAGAAAGGGCAAGGAAATTTGAAGAAGGCTTAAGGGAAAATATCCGTTTGAGGGTAGAAACCTACGAGCATTCGACTGTTGCAGCAGTACAGCAGACGGCACTAGTAGCCGAAAGTGGAATAGAGAGATCGAGACAAAATCACCAAGGAAAGCGAAGTCATGAGGGTGGTGACCGAAGTCAGGGTGGATCTTTTAAGAGGCCGTTTTCACGAAGCTCTAGTTCGGGTTTTAATGATTCTAAGAGAATACCCAGTAACATACCGTTGTGTTCACTTTGCAACCGACCACACACCGGTCGATGTTTTCTGACCAACTTTCAGAATAGATCTACAGGGGGAAACAGTGTGAGTTCTGCGACTCATTCGCAACTCAAGTGTTTTGACTGTGGTACCTTGGGACACCGAGCGAAGGATTGCCCAAAGAAGCGTTCTCAACAAGGGGCAAGTTCTATGGCTTCTAGTGGTTCGAAGCCTAAGCAGTTTAGTGACGGGGGACAAAGGACGGAACAACGTCAGGGAAGATCATTCCAGATGAACCCTGGAGACGTGGCTGCTACTGATACAGTGGTCTCAGGTATGGTGCTTGTATGTTCGCACTTAGCACGCATACTCGTTGATTCGGGATCTACGCATTCGTTTGTATCTTATAACTTTGTGGAACATTTAACTGTTAAGCCCGCGCCACTAGGATATGATTTATCCATTGCCGTGCCACTTAGTAAGTCAGTAGTGACATCTATCATATATAAGAACTGTGAAATCAAACTAGGCGAGAAGTTGATGACTGTAGACCTTATACCGATCGTAATGAATCATTTCGATGTGATATTGGGGATGGATTGGTTAGCCCTTAACCAAGCTACGATAGATTGTGAACGGAAAGAGGTTAATTTTCGATCACCAGTATATGGGAACTTTTGTTTTCAAGGGAGTGGGGTTACACCGCCGCCGTACTTGATTTCAGCTATCCGAGCAGGAAAATTATTGAAAAAGGGATGTCAAGGATTCCTATGTTCAGTGACTGATGTCTCAGCGACCGAATTAAAAGTAGAAGACATTCCGATAGTACGAGAATATCCAGATGTATTTCCTGATGAGTTACCAGATGTTCTTATTGAGAGAGAAGTGGAGTTCACCATTGAGATTATACCAGACTCAAGGCCGGTATCCAAAGCACCGTATAGAATGGCGCCAGTAGAATTGAAGGAACTGAAGGTTCAACTACAAGAGTTACTTGATAAAGGTTTCATTCGACCAAGTGTATCACCGTGGGGAGCTCCAGTATTGTTTGTGAAAAAGAAAGATGGCTCCATGCGTATGTGTGTTGATTACCGGGAACTGAACAAATTGACAATCAAGAACAAGTATCCACTACCCAGAATTGATGACTTATTTGATCAACTTCGTGGGGCACAAGTATTCTCCAAGATAGACCTAAGATCGGGTTATCATCAGTTGAAAGTGAAGGTCGAAGATGTTGAGAAAACAGCTTTCAGAACGCGTTATGGACATTATGAGTTCTTAGTTATGCCATTTGGGGTTACTAATGCACCAGCTGCGTTCATGGATCTTATGAACCGAGTCTTTAAGGACTATTTGGATGATTTTGTGATAGTGTTCATCGACGATATCCTTGTTTATTCACCGAGTGAGATAGAACACGAGAATCACTTGAGATTGATACTTCAGAGATTACGAGAGAAACAATTGTTTGGGAAATTCAAGAAATGTGAATTTTGGTTACCTAGCATTACTTTTCTTGGTCACGTGATTGACAAGAATGGAGTATCAGTTGATCCTCACAAAATAGAAGCGGTATTAAATTGGCAAAGACCGACTTCCGTATCCGAAATTCGAAGTTTCTTGGGATTAGCGGGATATTACCGCCGTTTTATTGAACATTTCTCGAAGATTTCATTGCCTATGACAAAGTTAATGAGGAAGGGAGTTACATTTGAATGGAGTCAGGAATGTGAAGACAGTTTCCAGGAATTGAAAGCACGACTAACGAGAGCACCTATTCTGACAAAACCATCCGGAACCGAGGGATTTGTGATCTATAGTGATGCTTCACACAAAGGGTTGGGATGCGTGTTGATGCAAGGGGGTAAAGTGATTGCTTATGCATCTAGACAGTTGAAGACACATGAGATTAATTATTCGACTCATGATCTGGAATTAGCTGCAGTAATTCATGCCTTGAAGATTTGGAGACATTATTTGTACGGAGAAAAGTGTGAGATATTCACGGATCATAAGAGTTTGAAATATATTTTCACCCAACGGGACTTGAATATGAGACAGCGAAGATGGTTGGAATTAATGAAGGATTATGATCTTTCGATTGAGTACCATCCGGGGAAAGCGAATGTAGTAGCCGACGCATTAAGCCGGAAGACGCCGAGGAATTTAGCCGACGAGCTAACGCAACAAAAGGAACTAGTAAAGGAAATGGAACGTTTGGACTTGGATGTGATACCAAAGGTTAGTGGTGGCTTAATGATGGCGATTGTAGCACACCCAGATATTATTAATGAAATCAAGAGGGAACAGTTTCATGATGTTTACTTGTGTAAAATGAGAGATGAGATACCTTTGGGGAAACGACCTGGTTTTGTATTAGAACAAGGAACGTTGAAACTGGGAAATCGGTTATGTGTACCGAATGTGAAAGGCCTGAAAGAACGACTTTTGAAAGAAGCTCACAGTACTAGATATTCAGTGCACCCGGGAAGTAATAAGATGTACCGAAACTTGAGAGAAAACTTTTGGTGGAAGGGTATGAAGCGTGAAGTCGCCAAGTTTGTATCCGAATGTTCGGCATGTCAACAGGTCAAGGCAGAGAGACAAGTACCCGCGGGGTTACTACAACCTTTGCCAGTGTCGGAATGGAAATGGGATGAGATTACGATGGACTTTGTCTCAGGATTTCCACGATCATGTAATAAGAATGATAAGATTTGGGTTATAGTTGACCGGTTAACCAAGTCAGCTCATTTTCTACCGATCAAGACGACTAAACCGTCCAAGCTAGCAGAATTGTATGTGAAAGAAATTGTAAGACTACATGGAGTCCCAGCTGTGATTGTGTCAGATCGTGATAGTAGTTTTATGTCAAGGTTTTGGGGAAGTTTGCAAGAAGCTATGGGTACGAAATTAAGTTTCAGTACTGCATTTCATCCTCAGACCGATGGGCAGTCAGAACGCATGATTCAGACGTTAGAGGATATGTTGAGACTTTGTGTATTAGATTTTGGGAACGATTGGGAGCACCACTTGCCGTTGATTGAATTTGCTTATAATAACGGATTTCAGTCAAGTATCGGGATGGCACCGTATGAAGCTTTGTATGGCCGTAAGTGTCGATCACCGGTTTGTTGGACCGAGGTTGGAGAAAGGAAGTTATTAGGACCTGAGTTAATACAGGTGACTACTGAGAAAGTGAAGTTGATTCAAGAGCGACTCAAAGTAGCTCAGAGCCGATATAAGAGTTATGCGGACTCTAAGCGACGACCGATGACATTTGAAGTAGGAGATTTCGTATATTTGCGAGTATCGCCTTCAAAAGGCATTGTACGATTTGGGAAGAGGGGAAAGCTCAATCCGAGATTCATAGGACCTTTTGAAATCCTAGAGAGGGTTGGTCCAGTGGCTTATCGTTTGGCCTTGTCATCAGAGTTGGAACATGTGCACAATGTGTTTCACGTGTCTATGTTGAGACGTTGTATGACTGACATGAGTAAGATCATTGTACCTGAACCGTTGCAAATTCAGGGGGACTTAACTTATGTGGAACAACCAGTGGAGATTCTAGACTGCAAAGAACAAGTTTTGAGAACCAAGACTATTCCAATGGTGAAAGTACTATGGCGTAGTCATACGTTGGAAGAGGCTACATGGGAAAGTGAGGAAGACATGAGGAATGAGTATCCGTACTTGTTCGACGCATGAGGTAAAGTTTGGGGACAAACTTCCTTATTGAAGGGGAGAGTTGTCACACCCGTTCCAGAATTTCATGGTTTTAAAATATGCATAAATTGAGATTGTGGAATTATTAATGTTATTAATAATTTGATTGAGTTAAGTTGACGTGAGTCAACGGTGAGGTGTCTAGTGGAGACACGAGGAATTGGTAACACCTGTTGCATTGGCATGATTAAATGACATTTATATGACTTAAATGTTATTTGACTTTATCTGGTATTTTGTGAATAGTAAATTTTACCTGTGTTTGGTAAATTGTAGTAATCTTTGATATTGTTATGTATTGATTTGAGAACTGTGGTGAGAACGTGAGTGTCACGCTAATTAAAAAGGTAGGTTGTGTAGAGATTCCACAGAATTTAGTTTTCAGACGTTATTTTGGACCCAAACGAAACTTAGTTGGAAACTTTTGAAATTCATAGTTTTCACTCGTAAAGGCATAAAATGGACGTGTGCGACGTTTCAAGGATTAATTAGAAGTTTTGAGAAACTTGCGGGGAGGTAAACGTAATTCCTCGAAAATATGCCTATATATAGATTGAGATGAGAATTCATTCTCATCCCGAAACCCCTAAATATCTAGAGAGAGGAGAGAGAAAGGAGATTTGTTTCTTCGGGCTTTGCGACGCCGTTTGACGACTTTCCGTCCGTCAGTTTTTCTCCAGATTTCAGAATTGAACTCGTGGAGGTAAGATCTACGTTTTGGTACTACTTAGGTCATGTTTGGCCAAGTTTTTGTAAAATCTTAATTTTGGACTTTTGGGAAAAATCAGGTAAAACTTATAGGAATCGTACCAAATTCGAAATCCGACGATTATTTATTCCCCTAGACGATCCTTCAAAGTTTGAAGAGATTCGCACGAGGTATGAATTCTAGATCTATGAAATATATGGATTTTCATGTTTTGGACATCATTTTTGATATTCTTGGATCCGGGCGAAATTCATGTATTAGTTAGGCCCGTTAATTATGCACGTGAAATTATGATAAAAGCACGTATAACTGTTTATGTGAGCATGTTATGTGTCTACTTGGGTCAAAGGGGAGTTTGGTGCAAATTCATTCGGAGTAAGCTCCTCGAACCTTGAGGATTGTGATCTTGTTGAAATTGGAATTTGTGGTGGTGTCTGGATTGGAGGTGGGCCCAACCAGTACACGGTACCTGGTATGGAGGAAGGCCCAACCAGTGTACGAGATGCGTGGGAGAGGTGGGCCTCCTACGGCATCGACCGGATGAATGCGTACCACTCACCCCAGAGACTATTTCTATGTGTTTTAGATGCTTAAACCATGAACTGTCATATAAGCATACATTTAGAATTGTACGCTCAGCATATAGCTGAGCAGTGGAGATGTACTCCATTGCAGGTAAAAAGAAAGACAAGAAGAAGTGTGCGGAGTGAGGCCGATGAACGCCGGGGAATCGCCCTTGTAAATGTTTTGTTTTTAAATCCTAAAACTTGTATAAGGATTTGAGTATTGTAGTATGTTGTAATAGAAACATGTATTAGCTTCTATAGTATTGTAATCGTGTAATTGAACATCTGTAGTTATGTTTTAATGCGTTAAATCAGTTATGGTTGTGTTTGTGGTTGGGGTGGAGAAGCATGAGTTGTTAATATTTCATTACAGGGCTGTTAGCAGGGGAGCAGTCGACTGAGCCCCCTGATCAGTCGACTGGATCTCGTGTATTTGGGATACTGTAAGTGGATATCAGAGAAGCAGTCGACTGAACCCCTTGGGCAGTCGACTGAACACTGTAGAATTTTAGCTACTGATCCAAATAGTAACCAATGCAGTCGACTGGATTCCCTGATCAGTCGACTGAACCCCTGATGAGCAAATGTTAATTTTAGTTCTGCATAACACAGTCGACTGGGGTTCTCGGAGCAGTCGACTGGACCTCTTTTCAGTATGTTGTATTTGTGGTTCTGCTTAACACAGTCGACGGAGCAGTCGACTGGACCCTAGTGCAGTCGACTGGGAAGTCGACTGAACCTCTGTTTTTCAAAACAATCTTCTTTGAATGTGTTTTTAATGACCAAAACTTTTTATAACTCTGATTTCAATGTATTTTTCAAACACAGAGGGGAACGTTTCCTAAGTTTCAATCTACCAGGGTTGCTTTATAGAAGTTCTTTCCGCTGCGTATTATTAGGTGATGTTTGGATGAGCCTTGGTGGCGTGCCACGTGTCCTATTTCCACGCGTAGTGGGATGGGTCGTGACAATATGTGTTAGCAAGTGGTATTAGTTTGGACACCCAAATACGGGTATAACTGAAAAGATTTATAATTAGTAGGTGAGATAGCAACTTCACAAAATATTTGGGACCACGTTGGGACCCATACGAGACTTAAACAAACACTCATTAGATAATTAGGTAGTTAATGGAATGTTTGGAGGATTTCATAATAGGAACTTAAGAAGTTTTGGGGGTGTAAATGCAAAAATGAGAGTCCATTCCGTTAGTTTGGATGGAAAATTTAACTTTTGCACTTAAGTTTGAACCACAGGGGGTATTAGTGCAAAAATTTAAACCATAGAGGGGTAAGTGCAAATCAGGCAAACCACAGAGGGTGTAAGTGTAATTAACCCAAAATAAAATACATAAATTATAATGTGTCTATCTCTCTCTTAATAGGGGGTCTACAAAGGAGAGAGATAGACACATAAAAAGAGTTAATCTATTATTTAAGTCACTATGAAATTGGATAGAATCACATAAAAGCTGGAAATTGCTGGGCTCCTTCCTCATGGGGTATTTTGGTCCAAACAGAAGTGTAAACGTTCAAGATGCAATCATGCAAGAACCAGCTTTTTTTTTTGCTCAAAATATGCAAGAACCAGCTAATAAGCCTTTGCCATGGCCCATGAATTCTTACCTTGCGGTCATGTGTATCCTTTCCACTCGATTTTTATCATGGGGAATTATGTGGGGATTTATCCTTTAGATCGTTTATGGGAGGAAGTCTCTTTGAAGTAGGCTCGTAGTCTCCCTGGTACTTATAGTGTGTGTGCATGGTGGTTCCTGTGGGTGCATTGCCATTAAAAAAAAAAAAAAAAGTTGTATCCAGGAGAACCAGGATGTTAGGTTGGGGGGTGGAAATACCAATAGTGGTGTGCCCATGGATGTTCGGGGCAGTGCCCTCGGAATTTTAGGGGGGGGACCCATGGGTGTTCGGGACAGTGCCCTCGGAATTTTAGGGAGGGGGGGGGGGGGGGGGGGGGGGGGTTGGTTGGTTGGTTGGTTGGCGGGGTCTATGTATGTATATTTTTTGAATTTTGGAGTCTACTAATAAAAATTTGTACTACATATTTACTTAGGCTTAGTAAAAATATTGTACATGTATAGTTATATAAAATTTTGAGTCTATTTACACAAGGAGTAGGTTAAAGAGGTGGGATGTGGCCGGGCCTGTGGCCTACAGAGAAGCCTAAATTTACTTGGCTCAATCTACAAATTAGACTAAAACACATTATAAATTTTTTTTTCTCTGAAAATTTGCATCGAGCTGCAACCAGGCCAGCCTAGCCCCACGTACGCCCTTGGCAAACAGGTGATACAAATTAAGTTGTATACAGATTCTGCTTATAAGTTACTCTTCTTTAATCAACTAGCACAGCTTACATATAATGTGTGTATATATATACATATATATATATATAGAGAGAGAGAGAGAGACTAAGAGAGAGAGAGAGAGTGTGTGTCAGGCTCTCTAATGCACTGGACTTTTAAGCTTAAAAAAATAGCGGGCCATCCCGCTGACCCGCACCCCATCCCGCTGCCTCGCTGACCCACGGTTTTTTTAGGCTTAAAAGCCTAATGTACATACTCAGTGCACATAACCAGTGTGTTGGAGAGTCTGATTGTATGTATGTATATATATATATATATATATATAAATAAATACACCATAAACCACCATGATATGGTTATAGTCAAATGCATGACCGAGGCAAATTTAGTTTTTTTTATTTTTTTATTTTTTTTATTGTGGAGCCCATAAATTCAAATCATTCGTTTTGTGTGGAAACCATATGGCCTGAATGCTGATTCTCATTTGATTTTTTTGGTTAAATTAGTGAATAATTTTTAATATCATTAATGAAAATTAAGGTGGAATTAAATAATAGCCCATCCTTGACATGATTTTAGCATTGATTGTATTGCAACTTTTGGACGCGCAAATATTTGATCCATTTTTATGGGGAATCAAAATGTTCATTTGTTCTTGAAAGTTAATTCAGAGTTTGCTCTCCATCAGTTATTTCACGATGTAAAATTGTAAATACTAAATGTATACTAAACGACAAGTCATGAAGTGGTGTTGTATTTATATATATGGTATTACATGTATAATAGTTATATGTAGGGTAAATTGTAATTTTCACCCTTGTAATTTGAGGGTTGTGACATTTTGGTCCTTGTAGTTTTAATTTTAACCGTACACTTTCATTTTTGTGCTCAATCAGTCATTTGCAAATGACCGTGAAACATATGTGATGGAGCAAGGGCAAGATTGACATTTCATATTTCATTGTACTTAGTCCTTCTAATTTATTTTTTTTGGGAGATATTACTGCTTTAATATAAAAATATTTTACAGAATCATGGTAGGAAAATAAAATATAATAACCACTAAACCAATACCCGAATGAAGTGACCCCACAGTGGTCTTACTACCACATCATTTGAAATAAAAATTTGGGAAGAATAGCATTACTCATAATAAAATGTCTTTGGCTCTTGCATAGTGGAGCAACTTTAGGTACTTTTTTTTTTTTAAACCAAGTCCCTTGTGGCCGAGTGGTAAACTTCTTGGGTGTACTACCCAAGAGGTTTAGTGTTCAAGTCATGGGGAGCGTGGCCACTGGAATATTCACCCGGCGCCTCCAGGCCTTGGGGGATTAGTCGAGGTGCGTGCAAGCTGGCCCGGACACCACCGACTACCAAAAAAAAAAAAAACATTAGGTACTTACATGACTATAATCAACAATGCTAGGGTGACAAATATTTTTTATAAACACACTCTATCGATCTCTCTCCTGAGTGGCACTGTGGGACTCATTGTAATTATTCGAACCCCACAGTGCCACCTAGGAGAGAGATAGAGTGTGTTTGTAAGTGTTTGTAACAAGTGTTTGTCACCCAAATATTACTCAACTATAATATGTAAGTGTACTTGGGATATATAGTTTGATGTGACCATATTTAGTTCATTTGGGGGAAAGTGGTTGGAGTATACGATATGGTGTATACATCATATTTTATTATATTTCATTTTCCACTATAATTCTGCAGAATATTTTTACATTAAAATATATATATATATATATATATATAGAGAGAGAGAGAGAGAAAGACAAAGTACAGTGAAATGTAAAATGTTCTTCTTGCTGTTGCTCCGTCACATGTGTTTCACGACCGTTTGCAAATGGACTGATGGCGTATAAAAAATATAAAACTATAGGGTTAAAATTGCCAAAATTAAAACTATAAAAACCAAAGTATCACCACCCTCAAACTACAGAGGTGAAAAGTGCAATTTACCCTTATATGTACTACAATATTTCCCATTCAATCATGCTGTTGATGCATGTATATATGATACTCCTTCCAATTATGGATTCCCAATTTTACAAGACTTCAGTGTCTTTCCTTGGGTATATATAGTGCTTTTTCAGGGTATAAATAGTTTATATGTTATTTTTTTACAACAAAAATTATAGTATGTACAATTGTTGTCTACGTAGAGACTAGAACACATGTGGAATTTATCACGTTGGGACGCCGCATGTACCAAAGAAAAGGTTCTGAAGTGTTATACTCACTTGACAAATATATGAGTAAAACTATCTTGTTAGCCATTCAACTTCAAGTAATGATTGTATACAAAACGGTAGGCAAGGGCAAACCTGAGGCCGGGCTCAATCGCATTGTAACCCAGCCCCAAATTTTGAAATTTTTTGTTTTTATAGATACTATTTTGGTCTAACTATAAGTCTTCAATCCAACTCACCTTGTGTATTTGGCCTAACACGTTTTTTTCTCAATACTTCTTAATTTAGCTCAATCTAAATTTTGAATAAAAGAAGTTTTATGTAATACAATCACTCTAATTATTTGGCGCAACACTCCTTCCGTAAATATTTGGTTCAACATATTTTTTTTCCCTCTTTTTTTAGTTTATTCCAATCGAAATTGTTTTACTCATTACTCCAAACCTTCCAAATTACAATCAACCCCTTTATATTGGGGGGAAAAATTGACAATACGTGCCTATGACCGAAAATTTCAAAAGGGTCAGAGGAGAGTATTACAAGCACATGCAAACACCTCAAATCTCGGAATGGCAAGAATAACTCACATAGCCAAACTATATCACATTCTTGACACAAAAATCCAGAAAGTACATATGAATGAACTAAATAAAAGAATACATTTTTGCTCACCCTCCTCTGCCAATGGTTAATGTAGTGGGATCCAAGATTAAATTAGAATTAATTAATAGTGTAAAGTAGTAGGCTTGCTCACCCCAAAATTGCTCACCCTCCTCTATCATTGATTAATGTAGTGAGATCTAAAATTAAATGAAAATTAATTAATAGTGTAAAGTAGTAGGCCGTATGGCATTAGCCAATGAAAAAAAAAAAAAAAAGATAAACAAAACTATACTCCTAAAAAAAGCATTGTCCCTTTGTTGGCCTGCCACTATCTGTGTTTCCAACCTGTCCCAATATAAAATTGTGAATCCGCCCTTCAAAGTAGGGGATAAAACTAAAATCTATATGAATTTTAACTGGTGCCTACTCTTATTCGAAATTCAATTACTATATCATAATAAAAAAAAAAAAAAATGTTCGACTAGCACTGAAGTTTTATTTGAGTTGACCAGTTAGCACTAATTCGAATCCCATCTCCCCGTTGTAATAAAAAAAAAAATAGGAAACATTCAACCATACTTATGATTCATAGAATATATCTTAAATGAATTTTACCTATTTTGATATTCTATTTTTTAAATAATTGCATAAATATTATTTAACAAAAAGGGTATTCAATGGAAATATGATAGCATTGACATGTACTTGGTGGTAAAGGTTGTCCTTCAAGTTGTAGATTTAATAAAGGAATAGTTCAAAGTCATCAGTTTTGCACGTAACCTATTTACTTAAGCATTTAACTAATCTCTCAAGTCATCATGATCAACTCATTGAAAGGTACTCTAATTCGGGTAACCCTACCTACTCCAACAATCTATGTCATGCTTCAAACATGAATTAACAATACTTTTTTTTCAATCTTGGCCTTTCCATATTTATTTAATCAAAAGGCAGAATTGAAATAAATTATTTTGATTATGTAAGCTGCTACTGACATTTTTTATAGAAAAATTTAGTGAAAAATCTCATTCTACTTATGTTTGTTGTAATAGACCTACCAATTGGTACTTCCCAATAATAGACCCTATAATTATAAATGTTGTTAGAGATTAGTCCAAATTTTCCTATTATAAAATTATTAGATGTCTTTTCTACCCCTAACCTATATATACAAAATCGTATATATATACATATATTTAATTCAGATTTAATGATTGAATCAGTTACCAAATCTGACCAAATCTTATCAAATCCCAATTGATATTGGTTACAATATATATAGAAATTTTATCCTAATATTTTAGGATATTACTTTACAAAACAAATGAATTTCGCCATTTCTAATTCACAGTGTATTGCATATTCAATCTAGATATCACATCATAAACGAGTCTTTCAGCGGGTATTGAATTTTACACTGCAAATATATCATTTTTTTTATTGTAACTGGTTTATTAGTGTGAAATTTTACACTGCAAAATTTCACTGCTTTCATTAAATATGATTTTGACTTGCCATATATACACATTAATTCTGGTAGTTATGATAGCATTTTGACTTGCCAATATCTCGTTTTGAATTAATATCTCATAATTATAGTGCTTTCCGTTTTTTGTGTTTGTGTCATAAATCACGTTAGGTTTTGAAAAAAAAAATTTGTTTCACCATTTCTAATTCACAGTGTATTGGATATTCAATCTAGATATCACATCATAAATGAGTTTTTCTGCGGGTATTGAATTTTACACTGCAAATAGTTCATGGTTATACTGTAACTGGTTTATTAGTGTGAAATTTTACACTGCAAACAGGTTTTATTAGTGAAATTTTACACTGCAAAATTTCACTGCTTTCATTAAATCTAATTTTGGCTTGCCATATATACACATTAATTCTGTTAGTTATGGTAGGATTTTGACTTGCTAATATCTCATTTTGAATTAATATCCCATAATTATAGTGCTTTTCGTTTTTTGTGTTTGTGCCATAAATCACGTTAGGTTTTGGAAAAAAAAATTGTTGAAAAATCTGATCTCTTATCCCTTTATTTTTGGATATCTAATAAATGAAAACAAAATCCCACGATTTTACGTATCTACATTGTGGGTTTGTCACATCTTGCTAATGCCATCCATGGGTTTTCTGTTCTACCAATAATCATTCATCCATGGGTTTTCTGTTATACCTATAATCATTCATGACAGTATGTATTATACTGCATTCGTGAGAGTTTTAAGATTGAAGGAGATAACAATAGATCGAGGAAAAGATATCAACTTAATTGGAATAAATGAGTGAATTTTTCACTGAGAGTAGTGTGAAATTTCACACTGCTGAATAATGTTTAGGTTAAATTTTTCACTGCGACTAGTATGAAATTTCAAATTGATACTACGAAAACTCTATTAAGATAAAAAAAAATGTTTTATATACTGTCACAAATCAAATTTGTTTCTCTAAAACAAAAAGATTAAGAACAAATTAACCCAAGAGCCACTTTCAAATATCAGTTAAGAGTACAAGACAAACTATTCGACAAAACACCTTGCATGCATCCAACAGGACCACGTTAATCCACCCCAACCACATTCAAAAATAAAACCAATACAAAGGCAAGCAAATTTAAAGAAAAGAAAAAATCATCAATCCCACAATGAAACTACAACAAATAACTCCATTTTAAAAGCACCACTATGAAGCCATCACATCCCTACGAAGGTTGTGAAAGCCTCCAACACGTCCAATAGAGAAAAGTTAAAACAAGGCTCTGCCGAAAAAAGTTGACAAATCTGTGTTGGTGATCTTCTCCAAGATAGCTGCTTCTTTTTTGGTCTTCATCAAAACTATGCTGCGAAAGAGCAATAGTGTGAAATTTAATACGTTTGCAGTGTTAAATTTTGCACTACAGAATGAACGATCCATCAAAGTCAATTATTGTTGGGGAATTTTCACACCACCGAAAGTTCTTGTGGAATTTTACAAATTTGCCAAACATGCAATAGTGAGTGCTAAATTCCAGACTGCAGTCACACGCAAAAACTAATTTTTTTCCCAAATCTTGTCTTCAATCCCACAATGATTGATCCATTAAAATCATACATTAACATGTAGTACCAAAATTTCACACGACTGAAAAAAAAAATCTCACATTTTCTCCCCATTATCGTTACTCGTTGGAGCCGTATGACCGGAGCCTCACTGTCACGCTTTTTGGACGCCTAGGAAGTTTTTTATCTTGCAATTGAATATAGAACCCTATATGTTCTTGGAAGGAGGTGGACAATCAACTAATATGTAGTACATTTTTTTAGAGAGAGAGAGAGAATATGAAACGTTGCAGAAGATGAAACATATATATATATATATATAATCTATATTTAGTGTTTAAAATTTAAAAACCCTTGATTTTGGGTGAGTTTAAATGGGAATGATTCTTTTGATGAGTCATAGGGGTAGTTTGGTCACTAAATAAACATATGGACCTATCATTAAAATGTTGTATGGGTTGGATCAATTACAACAAGCTTAGAGTAGATTGGATTTATTACTAATTAACTCTTTTTTATATTCAAGCTAATGGGAAATGGTTGAAAATCTGCCGGAAATTTGAAGGATAAAAATGTAATTCTCCCAATAATTCGATGATGTATAACTACCATTCTTTTTTTCTTTTTGATACTTATTTGGATTATTGCTACACACACACAACCACCCCTCCTTAAGCCAATTCAATCCAACTCCAAAGTCTCACAATAATCCACAATAAAATCCAACAAAGACCACTCATTCCAATTGAAGAACAAATAGGAAACAAGCAAAGACTCTTCTAGATCTTAAGGGAAGTCGAACCCTCATTCTACCCACTAAAGAAAAAGAGGTCACGCCATTTTGACAAGCCTGCTTAGTTATAACTACCATTGTTAAAGTTCTATTTTTTGTGATGTATGAAAAGTGAACTTTTTTTTTATTTAGAAAGGGATATTTAATATATTGAGTTTTAATCCAAAAAATACCTTATTATTTAAAATAAAAAATTTGGTGAAAGTCATTTATTTTAGATTAATAAAGTTTAGAATACAAGTCATTTTTTTTAGAAAATACTTTTGCTCACCCAAAATATGGTACACCAATGCTCACCCAAGCATCCCTTTGGCCAATGCATTGGCCAAAGGGATGCTTGGGTGAGCATTGGTGTACCATATTTTGGGTGAGCAAAAATGCTTTATTTTATTATTATTAATTTTTTTGTCAAAATTCCATGACTAGTGAAACGTAATCGGATCAAGTACCTATATTTAAAGTTATGTGAAATTTTCCTAAACTTATAATTTGTACTAAAATTATATATGTAAATTATGTGAAATTTCCCTAAACTTATAATTTGTACTAAAATTATATATGTAAATTTCACATAAAATTATGGCTTATGAACTTTTCACTAAAATAAAATAATAAAAAAAAAACACGCTAGACCTAATAGAGTACTAAAAAGTCTATTTTAAAGAACTTTGGATTAAAATTCTCTTAAATAAACCATGTACTTTGTTAGAATCATGTCAGATTATTAGTCTAGGTTCATGTAGCTTCATACTTTATCATACATGATGTCCAAATACATTGTACTACACAAGTTGTACTACTAGTCTAGTACATTATCTTTCCTTTCTTGGTTTCTCTCTTGGCCTATATAAAGGCTACCTATTGCTATGATATTTACAACATTCAATATAATATATTATTTCTCTCTCACTTCTAACATGGTATCAGAGTCATAAGCTCCTGGACCTTGTCTCCAACTGTATCGTATTCCGCCGCCATCAGTGGGTGACGATCATGTCACCCGCCGAACCTTGGTCAAGATAAAATCATACATTCCGCTCTCTTCGCTGCAATCCAACCATCCAAATAAGACCTTCATCAAATCAATGTTTTAACCTCATCAATCGTCCTTTCTATTAGTGTCACGCCCCAGAACCACCCAGATGATCCTAGGATACGTGGCACGCCACCAAGGCCTTACACAAGTGATTAAAGTTTCAAAAATAAATTTAAAATAAGCTGAAACCAAAGAAGCTCAACAATAATAAATAAAATAAAATAAAAAACAAAATCCCTTCTTTGCAATCAGCCAAAATAACCCTATTTTAACAGTTAGTAACTTCTCAAATAACATTACCAAATCATAGTTATGAGCTCCCAAAGTCCAAGCAAGAGTTTTTAAAGACTTTAAATAAAAATACTAAAAATAACCATTTATAACCAACCCAATAAATAAATCTCAAAGTTCAAATGTCCCAATCCAATAACATTAGTCATGGTAACACTACAAACAAACAATCCCAGCTAACACAGTCCAACTTTATACTACAGGAAACTAAAGTGTAAAATTTAACTAGAGATATTACATAAGCCTAAACCAACCAAAATATGACTTGTACTACAATCCATATTAAAACCGATTAATTACAACTATATTGCAAGCTTTAAACTAAAAAGCAGGTAATTATTAACAATGTTACAACAACTCCCAAAACCCATAAGCCAGCCAAGCCACTTCCCAGCTCACTTTCCTGATTCCTCACCACGATCACCTAGGATGGTTATTCAATAACCATTACAATATATAAGCTATATGCTTAGTGAGTAATGCTAATCATGATTATGGATAATAAACATGCTCAATTCAACATATTACACATAACTATAGTCTCTGGCAATTACTAGTTCACTCCCACCACTACCGGCTAGCCCGCGGCTCCACTCCCCAAGCCCACGTGACTAGTCATGACCCACGCCCTCACACGTGCGGTCCCATAGGCCTCTGGCGGCCGTGGTCGTCACCACAAAGATTACCTCATGGTGGTATAGAACTAGAAATTTCCATTGACCCAAATAGGCAACTCAACATGCTCATTTAATCATTACACCGTGCTTTCACAAATAAATTGGGCCTAATTTAACCACATGAATTTTGCCCAATAATAATCTAAATAAATTAAATCACGCTAATTAGGCATGCTTTGGCATCACAATTGAACCTAACATGAAAGTCATCCAAATATCAAAATTAACATCACTCACCTCTTGGGTTTCGCTCCTAATCACAATATTAGAATCCTATTATGATCCAGATACAACCCTATACAAAAATTACAAGTTATAAGCTTAAACCCTAAAAAGGGTCGCGAAAAAACTATCACAGAACCCAATAAAATTAATACCAATAGGTTAGACTAACCCCCAGGAGTCCGAATATGTAGCCCGTTTTAGAAACCGATGTTGTTCGGCACGTCAATCGGCGTCGAAAGTTTGCCGTCAAAATTTTCCGTCACTGTCTCGTGTCCCTAACTCTCTGCGTGAACTATCTCTTAGCTAATAGAGATACTAAGGCTATGCCATATGCTTAGTCACCAATTTAGGTGGCTTGGTTATATAATTTTACCCATTTTATTATGGAACCCCCACTAGTTCGCTGGTTTTGCACTTACGCCCTTACTAATTATGGAACTGTATTAAAACTATCCCAAATCTAAATGAGTATTTGTCTAGGTCTCGCATGGGTCCCATAAGTGGTCCCTTATAATTATATGAAGTTGCTAATTAACCTACTAATTATGTAACGTGTTCAATTCGTGCTCACAAAGGTACCCCTAATTGACCCCAAAAGTGGTCACTACCTAATAACATGATATTATTAGCAATAAAACTATAAATCATTTAAGCCTTAATAAACATTTAGGCACATAGGGTGTTCCACATATAATGTCCCATCTCAACTGGGACCCATCAACACATATCCCAACTTGGGATTGCCATACTAGCAACAACTGGGTTCCCAACTGGACACCCATAATCAACTTAGTGGGTCAATCCCACTCCAATAAGTGTCACATAACACATTAATTAATATTAACTTATGATTATGCATGCTAAAACAGTATTAAATATAAACCGCGGGAGCGGGTGTCACATCTCTCCCCTCCTTAAAAAGGAGTTTGTCCCCAAACTCGTAGTACCTCAAGTTTCAAACAAAAATGGATACTTCTCTTTCATTTCATCTTCTCTTTCCCACGTGGCTTCCTCAACAGAGTGATTCCGCCATAGCACCATAACCAAAGGAATAGTCTTTGTCCTCAGAACTTGTTCTTTTCTGTCAAGAATCTTGACTGGATGCTCGATATAGGTCAAGTCTTCCCTGACTTCCAACGGCTCTGGAATAATTACTTTCTTTGGATCTGATACACATCTTCTTAACATTGATATATGAAATACATTATGCACATTAGCTAATTCCGGTGGCAACTCCAACCGATAGGCTACTGGTCCAACTCTACCAATGATTTCAAATGGTCCAACATACCTTGGATTCAGCTTCCCACGTTTCCCAAACCTTGTAATACCCTTTGAAGGTGATACTTTCAAGAATACTAAATCCCCAACTTCAAACTCTATCGGTCTTCTTTTTAAGTCCGCATAGCTTTTATACCTACTTTGGGCTGTTTGAAGCCGTTGTTGTATTGTCTTTATCTTTTCTGTGGTCTGCTGAACAATTTCAGGCCCTATCAATCTCCTCTCACCAACCTCGGTCCAACAAAGTGGAGAACGACACTTACGCCCATATAAAGCCTCAAAAGGTGCCATTCCAATACTGGATTGATAACTATTATTATAAGAAAATTCAGCTAATGGCAAATGCTCTTCCCAATCACCTTTAAAATCCAAAACGCAAAGTCGAAGCAAATCTTCAAGTATCTGAATTACACGTTCTGATTGGCCATCGGTTTGAGGATGAAAAGCTGTACTGAAACTCAATCTTGTACCCATCGCTCTCTGCATTCCTTGCCAAAATCTTGATGTAAATGCACTATCTCGATCAGAGACTATAGATACTGGAACTCCATGAAGTCTCACAATTTCTTGAACATATAATTCAGCTAACTTCTTCGGATCATTGGTCTTAATTGGTAGAAAATGTGCTGACTTGGTCAATCGATCAACGATTACCCATACACTGTCATTTGACTTCCTAGACCTCGGTAACCCTCCCACGAAATCCATTGTGATATTTTCCCATTTCCACTCTGGTATAGGTAGTGGTTCCAATTTTCCCGCTGGTTTTTGATGTTCTACCTTTACCCTTTGACAAGCCACACACTTTGCCACATGTTCAGCTACTTCACGTTTCATCCCTGACCACCAATAGATCTCTCGTAAATCACGATACATTTTAGTGCTACCCGGATGGATTGAGTACCTCGTATTGTGCGCCTCTTCCAAAATTACTTCCTTGATACCATCGATATTGGGTACACAAATCCGATTTCTGAATTTCAACATATCATTCTCAAAAATAAATTCTGGTTGCTTACCTTCAAGTATCTCATCATGAATCTTCTTCAATGTTGGATCTTGAAGCTGTTTGGCTCGAATTTCATCAATAAGAGACGGCTGTGCAATAATGGCTGACATTAGACCACCTCTAGTTTCTGGAATCACCTCCAACTTTAGCTGCTCCATTTCGCGAATTAACTTTTCTTGTGAAGTCAAAGCATAGGCCAAATTAGTTGTAGACTTTCGACTCAGTGCATCGGCCACCACATTAGCTTTCCCTGGATGATACTGGATTGTCAAGTCATAATCCTTCATCAGCTCTAACCATCTCCTCTGCCTCATATTCAAATCCCGCTGTGTAAATAAATACTTTAAACTTTTATGATCTGTGTAAATTTCACATTTTTCCCCGTAGAGATAATGCCTCCAAATCTTCAAAGCAAAGATAACCGCCGCTAATTCAAGATCATGTGTCGGGTAGTTCACTTCATGTGGCCTTAACTGTCGCGAGGCATATGCAATTACTTTGTTGTTTTGCATCAAAACACAACCCAAACCTCGATAGGAAGCATCGCTGTATATCACAAACCCTGTAGTACCAGAAGGAATGGTCAATATTGGTGCTGTCATCAAACGAGTCTTCAATTCAACAAAACTTTCTTCACATTCCGGACTCCAAATGAAAGGAACATCTTTTCGCATAAGTTGTGTCATAGGCATCGCAATTCTTGAAAAATTTTCCACGAATCTTCGGTAATATCCAGCTAATCCCAAGAAGCTTCGTACCTCTGGCACACTTGTTGGCGACTTCCAATTGGCTATAGCTTCAATTTTCTGTGGATCTACTGATACACCCTCCTTTGAAATCACGTGCCCCAAAAATGCTATCTCAGTTAACCAGAATTCACATTTTTTCAACTTTCCGAATAGCTTCTTTTCACGAAGTCGCTGTAGAACCAACCGTAGATGCCTCTCGTGATCTTCTACACTCTTGGAATATATTAAGATATCATCTATGAAGACAATTACAAACTCATCCAAATAATCTTTGAACACTCGATTCATCAAATCCATAAATGCTGCCGGTGCGTTTGTAACTCCAAAAGGCATAACAAGGAATTCATAATGACCATAACGGGTCCTGAATGCTGTCTTCTGCACATCTTCTTCCTTGACTTTTAATTGATGGTAACCCGACCGCAGATCAATCTTAGAAAAGACTTGGGCTCCTTGAAGTTGATCAAACAAGTCATCAATTCTAGGCAACGGATATTTGTTCTTGATAGTTAACTTGTTGAGTTCTCGATAATCGATACACATCCTCATAGTACCGTCTTTTTTCTTGACAAACAAGACTGGTGCACCCCAAGGCGATACACTAGGTCGAATGAATCCTTTATCTAGAAGATCTTTTAATTGAATCTTCAATTCTTTCAACTCCACCGGTGCCATTCTGTACGGTGTTTTCGATACTGGCTGAGACCCCGAGGCTACTTCAATAGTAAATTCAATTTCCCGCTCAACTAATATATCAGGTAGATCTTCAGGGAAGACATCTGGGAACTCTCGTACAACTGAAATATCTTCTACTCTAGTCCCTGTGACCCGTGTGTCAATTATTGAACATAAGAACCCCCGACAACCTTGTTTCAACAACTTGCCTGCCCGTATTGCTGAAACCAAATATGGTGGTGCTACAACACCAGTTCCCTGAAAACTAAACTCCCCTTGTCCCGTTGGTCGAAAAGTAACCCTTTTCTGTTCACAATCGATAGTTGCTTGATTTACGGATAACCAATCCATACCCAATATTACGTCAAAATAATTAACGGCCAACGGAATTAAATCCACTGTCAAAACCCTATCATTTACCCTGATGTCACATGCTTTAAATATTGATGAGGTCACCATAGATTTGCTTAAGGGTAAAGATATGGACAAATCATACCCCAAAGGTTCTGACATGCTGTCTAAATGTCTAACAAATTCATGTGCAACAAAAGAATGTGTTGACCCTGAATCTATTAAAACATGCGCCGGGTGTGAGCAAATGAGTAATATACCTGATACCACGGAATCAGTAGCTGCGGCATCCCCCGGTGTTAGACGGAAATACCTTCCTTGTCTTTGCTCAGGTCCTTTCCCTTTGTTCATACTTGTTCCTGGTTTTGCCCCAGTTGAAGCTACAGAACCTGACCCTCGCTGTTGTCTTGTTGGGCAATCTTTTGCTTGATGTCCAGGCTGTCCACATTCAAAGAATTTTCCTCTCATATCTGGATTGATACTCCCCGTACTCTGAGTCCGAGCTTGTGGGCAATTTCTTGCTATATGCCCCTTCTGCTTGCAGATATTGCATACTAACATCAAGTGGCATACACCCCAATGTTGACGATTGCACGTTGGACATAATGGGCGACTCTCCCCAGATAAGGAACTTCCCCTTTGAACTCCTGAGCTAGAACCAGAACCTCGCGAGAACGGCTTTTTAAAGAACCCTTGTCCTTTACCTTTTCCCTCAGCTGGTCGCTTATTTTGTTGGCTCTGTTTGTACTTGTCAATATCTCTTTCTGCTATCAGGGCAACATCTTGTACATCGGAAACTTTTCGAAGTTGGTGTGTATCAACTCGGCTTCTAATATTATCCCGTAGTCCTTCTTCAAATTTCCGTGCCCTATCCACTTCCCTTGGTACCGTTCGATGTGCAAACCGAAGTAGGCGATTATATTTTGCTGCATACTCATTTACTGTCATATCCCCCTGTTGCAAATTTGCAAACTCACGGCCCATCTGAGTCTTGACGGATGCTGGAAAGTACCGCTTATAGAAAACTTTCACAAATCTATTCCAGGTCTCAGGTGCCCCTTGCTCAATCACATTTACCCACCAGTTCTGGGCTTCACCTTTCAGTGTATCAGTAGCACACATTATCTTCTCCCCATCTGTACACTCCACAGCCCGAAAGATACGTTCCATATCCATTACCCAATGATCAGCTTGTGATGGATCTGGGCCTCCATCAAATTGACTCGGTTTTCTTTTATAAAATTGTTCAATGACTCCCCGTTCGGCCCGTGGTTGAGGGTTTGCAGGTCTATCACCACCCATTCGATCACTTACTGCCCTTACGAAATTGCTTACCACTTCTTCTAGATGGTCCATCCTCGAATGAGGTGAACGTTCCCGATTATGATCCATTTTCTTACCTGTCAGTCAATTGACATAAATATATTGCATGCTATGCCAATATGTTATATAACAACATAGCAACAATTATTCATATGCATTCATGAAATGCATTTACATGCTCGTCATCTACGCGTACTCTCAATCGTCGTCTCTCGTACCCAAGGCTCTAAGCCTAATGCTCTGATACCACTAAATGTCACGCCCCAGAACCACCCAGATGATCCTAGGATACGTGGCACGCCACCAAGGCCTTACACAAGTGATTAAAGTTTCAAAAATAAATTTAAAATAAGCTGAAACCAAAGAAGCTCAACAATAATAAATAAAATAAAAAAAAAACAAAATCCCTTCTTTGCAATCAGCCAAAATAACCCTGTTTTAACAGTTAGTAACTTCTCAAATAACATTACCAAATCATAGTTATGAGCTCCCAAAGTCCAAGCAAGAGTTTTTAAAGACTTTAAATAAAAATACTAAAAATAACCATTTATAACCAACCCAATAAATAAATCTCAAAGTTCAAATGTCCCAATCCAATAACATTAGTCATGGTAACACTACAAACAAACAATCCCAGCTAACACAGTCCAACTTTATACTACAGGAAACTAAAGTGTAAAATTTAACTAGAGATATTACATAAGCCTAAACCAACCAAAATATGACTTGTACTACAATCCATATTAAAACCGATTAATTACAACTATATTGCAAGCTTTAAACTAAAAAGCAGGTAATTATTAACAATGTTACAACAACTCCCAAAACCCATAAGCCAGCCAAGCCACTTCCCAGCTCACTTTCCTGATTCCTCACCACGATCACCTAGGATGGTTATTCAATAACCATTACAATATATAAGCTATATGCTTAGTGAGTAATGCTAATCATGATTATGGATAATAAACATGCTCAATTCAACATATTACACATAACTATAGTCTCTGGCAATTACTAGTTCACTCCCACCACTACCGGCTAGCCCGCGGCTCCACTCCCCAAGCCCACGTGACTAGTCATGACCCACGCCCTCACACGTGCGGTCCCATAGGCCTCTGGCGGCCGTGGTCGTCACCACAAAGATTACCTCATGGTGGTATAGAACTAGAAATTTCCATTGACCCAAATAGGCAACTCAACATGCTCATTTAATCATTACACCGTGCTTTCACAAATAAATTGGGCCTAATTTAACCACATGAATTTTGCCCAATAATAATCTAAATAAATTAAATCACGCTAATTAGGCATGCTTTGGCATCACAATTGAACCTAACATGAAAGTCATCCAAATATCAAAATTAACATCACTCACCTCTTGGGTTTCGCTCCTAATCACAATATTAGAATCCTATTATGATCCAGATACAACCCTATACAAAAATTACAAGTTATAAGCTTAAACCCTAAAAAGGGTCGCGGAAAAACTATCACAGAACCCAATAAAATTAATACCAATAGGTTAGACTAACCCCCAGGAGTCCGAATATGTAGCCCGTTTTAGAAACCGATGTTGTTCGGCACGTCAATCGGCGTCGAAAGTTTGCCGTCAAAATTTTCCGTCACTGTCTCGTGTCCCTAACTCTCTGCGTGAACTATCTCTTAGCTAATAGAGATACTAAGGCTATGCCATATGCTTAGTCACCAATTTAGGTGGCTTGGTTATATAATTTTACCCATTTTATTATGGAACCCCCACTAGTTCGCTGGTTTTGCACTTAAGCCCTTACTAATTATGGAACTGTATTAAAACTATCCCAAATCTAAATGAGTATTTGTCTAGGTCTCGCATGGGTCCCATAAGTGGTCCCTTATAATTATATGAAGTTGCTAATTAACCTACTAATTATGTAACGTGTTCAATTCGTGCTCACAAAGGTACCCCTAATTGACCCCAAAAGTGGTCACTACCTAATAACATGATATTATTAGCAATAAAACTATAAATCATTTAAGCCTTAATAAACATTTAGGCACATAGGGTGTTCCACATATAATGTCCCATCTCAACTGGGACCCATCAACACATATCCCAACTTGGGATTGCCATACTAGCAACAACTGGGTTCCCAACTGGACACCCATAATCAACTTAGTGGGTCAATCCCACTCCAATAAGTGTCACATAACACATTAATTAATATTAACTTATGATTATGCATGCTAAAACAGTATTAAATATAAACCGCGGGAGCGGGTGTCACATCTCTCCCCTCCTTAAAAAGGAGTTTGTCCCCAAACTCGTAGTACCTCAAGTTTCAAACAAAAATGGATACTTCTCTTTCATTTCATCTTCTCTTTCCCACGTGGCTTCCTCAACAGAGTGATTCCGCCATAGCACCATAACCAAAGGAATAGTCTTTGTCCTCAGAACTTGTTCTTTTCTGTCAAGAATCTTGACTGGATGCTCGATATAGGTCAAGTTTTCCCTGACTTCCAACGGCTCTGGAATAATTACTTTCTTTGGATCTGATACACATCTTCTTAACATTGATATATGAAATACATTATGCACATTAGCTAATTCCGGTGGCAACTCCAACCGATAGGCTACTGGTCCAACTCTACCAATGATTTCAAATGGTCCAACATACCTTGGATTCAGCTTCCCACGTTTCCCAAACCTTGTAATACCCTTTGAAGGTGATACTTTCAAGAATACTAAATCCCCAACTTCAAACTCTATCGGTCTTCTTTTTAAGTCCGCATAGCTTTTATACCTACTTTGGGCTGTTTGAAGCCGTTGTTGTATTGTCTTTATCTTTTCTGTGGTCTGCTGAACAATTTCAGGCCCTATCAATCTCCTCTCACCAACCTCGGTCCAACAAAGTGGAGAACGACACTTACGCCCATATAAAGCCTCAAAAGGTGCCATTCCAATACTGGATTGATAACTATTATTATAAGAAAATTCAGCTAATGGCAAATGCTCTTCCCAATCACCTTTAAAATCCAAAACGCAAAGTCGAAGCAAATCTTCAAGTATCTGAATTACACGTTCTGATCGGGACTTGGTTAAGAATTACTCTTAAACTTTAGCCAAAAAGACATTGATGAGATGCACTAAGCTTTCGATTACATCAGCTTCACCAAACAGCGACAATACGGGTACATCTCGTGCCGTCCCGGCGCACAATAGCATTACCAGCGCATTTAATGACACGTGTGTCCCAGTCAAAAGCAAAGATCATGTGAGGACGGTTATCATGTGCCTCCCAAAAAGGCTTAGTTTGAACCTGACACCTGTGTCATAGGTGTGGTGTAGTAGTTTGATTATGATACAATGCATCAGAACGTACCACACTAAATAATTATACACCACATTGTATGCTTCTTCAATGGCAGAGAATTTATTATTTCAACGAAAAGGTTATATATATATATATATATATATATACTAGTGAGGGTGCACGTGCAAGGCACGTGCCCGTTGGATAGTTGTATTCCTATAAGATGTTAAAACAATTAAATAGGAAATTGTAAATGTAACTATTTAATCTAAAACTTTCTAACGGAAGAAGTCGATAATTCTGACTATCTTGTAAATGAGTACTAAAGGTACCTAATAAAGCGGCACTAAAAATATATGACACAAATAGGGTATTTTCTCTAAAAAAAGGGCATCAATGTGTTTGTAGGCCTTAATTGATATTCGAATATAATCTATAAATCCTGAATTTGAGGGAAGAAGCTGACCACAATGTAAATATTAGTGAGCAATTCATAATAGCTACTAAAATAACCACTTTATTTGCCATTTTAGATATACCAGAACTTAATTTTTAGAGAAGAAGTTGACCAAAATGTGAAATTAGTGACCAATTTCTAAATAGCCACTAAAATAGCCACTTTGTAAAAAAAATTTAAACTTAATAATAAATATCCCAAAACTTGCTGACCTAAATGCAATTACACCGATTAAAATATATTAATCCTACATTTGAGAGCAGAAGTTGAGCAAATTGGAAATATTAGTGACTAATTCCTAAATAACCACTAAAATAGCCACTTTTTTTTTTTACTTTTTATGAAGTGAATAATAAATATCCCAAAAAGTATTGATCCAAATGTAATTAGACACAAATTGTTGATTGAAACCTCATTTGAGAGAAGAAGTTGACCAAATTGTAAATATTAGTGACCAATTCCTAAATAGCCACCAAAAAAGCCACTTTTGTTGACTTTTTTTGAAGTCAACAATAAATTTTCAAAAAATTGTTGACCCAAATGTAATTAGACACAAGATTGTTGATTAAAACCTCATTATTATATTAAATAAAATTTCAAAAGCTGATTTGAATGTAATTATTTGTCCAAAATGACAGATTTACCCTCACACAAATCAATATATCCTTACGATGTATAGATAGATATATGAGTAATTATCATGTAGTGAAGGGCAAAAGAGGAAGTTTATATTTTTTGACGTGCTTACTTAATGGGGCTATCTTCTTATAATATAGTAGTAGATATATACATACACGAGTAATGCTATGCTTTTTTCAAAGGGTAATTCTTGGGACACAACTTTCACACAACTTCCTAAAAAATGTGTCTATCTCTCTCCTATGTCACTATGGGGTCCAGTGACATCACAGGAGAGAGATAGACACATCTTTTTAGGAGGTTGTATGAAAGTGGTATGAAAGTTGTCACCAAAGAATTACTCTTTCCCAAATGTTATGACCCGGGGGGTGGGGGAGGGGATCCCAAATTGACAGAGGGGGGAGGGGTGTTGCAAAAGGGGCAACTGCTCGGGTCACCAAAGTTCACAAAATTTTGAGAGTTTTTATAAAATTTTTATAATTATATTTTTATCTTGAGATGGGTTACCAAAGTTCACAAAATTTTGAGAGTTTTTATAAAAAATTTTATAATTATATTTTTATCTTGAGATTTTTAATATTTTATATTTAGGCGTTAGGCCTCCCCTAATGTCCAATTTAATGTCATCAACTACATATTGATATACATGTATATAAAACTCAAAAGCAAAGACCCTAAAAATATGAAAATTACACTTTTAGTGTAAGATTTTTTGAGTTTTTGAAATCGGCTCCTCTAGAATTTTGAAAGATACCATACAATATTTAAATTTCACAAATAGACTCATATTATAATAGACCCCAAACAAATCGCCAATTATGTATAAATAACCCTAAAAAAAATTTGCCCATTATGCATAAGAATATTTGCCCATTATGCATAAGACCCAAAAAAAATGCCTCAGGGGCGCTGACCCCTAACCCCCATGTAAGTGCCTCCTTTTTAGTAGTTCACTCCGAGCCTCCAAATACTCAGGACCGGCCCTGGGTCTACTACAGTAGGATCAGTTGAATTTTGATTAGAAGTTATTTATCTGGCCCCCCTGCCACATCATTTGGGATGCACTTTTGGGAAAAAAAAATATTTGAGAAGAATAGTGATACGCCCAAAATTGGCTCCATCTTATGACCGAGCGGTTCAAAATCAGCAGCTAGTCCGTGCCCCCGGCAAATCATTCACAACTCCTCAAAAGCATCAGCCTGAGCGGTTCATTCACGACCCGGCCAGCAGGTCGGGAAAACCGTACATGCACATCCCGCCACAGGAACAGCTCATCCAGGCCCACAGGCGTGATCCCGAGCATTACGGGCAGTTTCCTACTCAAGCTAGAAGACTAATGGAAAGTGCACACTATTTTCTAATCCAATTAGGAAATCCCCATAATTAATGTCAATCTATATCAATAGGATTATATTTCCTTATCCATATATGAGTATGTCTCTTACATCTATAAAAGAGACCTCTCACCCCCCATTGAAGGGGCCACCAACTCTTTAGCCTACACAGCACCTCTATAAAATTCACCATTGTACGCATACACCCGGCCGATATTACTGGTAGTGCCACCCCTCTTTGTTGGCTCATCAGGCCCGCCGGTGATCTGCTAGTAAACGTGCTCAGATACACACGTGGACGTAAGTACCTTCATTAACAGGGCTGAACCACATACAAAAAATAGTATCTCTCTCTCTCCTAAAATTACTCTACTTTACTCTTACCAATTTCTGGCATCATCACATAGCATTACTCTATATATAGGGATTTACGTACATCAAATGGGGCTTTTAGCAACTAAAAACAGGCTTTTAAAAGGTGAAACCTTCAACTGCAAAAATTTCGTCGCTAAAAACCTATTTTTCGCCTTTAAAGTGACTGTTGTATGTTGTTAACCTACAACTATCATGTTATAGGTTAGCAGTGTCCATATATATATATATATATTGGTAAAAAAAAAGTTGGTGATGAATAGGAACGAATTCATTGAAGGGCATGCGCCAAGGGGGACTCAAGTCCCCCGGGGTTTTTAAAAGATACTACACTTGCACATAAAAAACAAAAAATTATAATAAGTCTCCTTGAAAATTATAAAAGTCCCCCTGAAAATTATGAAAGCCCCCTCTGACCCCTTGGCATATAAAATTGTTATTCTAAACCCCCTTTCTCTTATGTTTTTGTGCTTATTATAAAATAAGTATATAAAATATGTATAAATAGATCCAAAAAAAAAAAATTCAGAGGCAGCAAGCCCCCTAATGCATTTTCTAGATCTGGCCCAAGTGATGAGTTTCCTATTCAATAAGAGTAATGCTATGCTTCCCAATTTTTTTTTCGCCAAAAGTGTTTTCCAATACATGTGACAGTGGGTCCAGTTGATTTGATTGGTTGATGTTGAAGTGATCTCACCATTATTGAAGAGCGTCACACTCCCACATGTGTTGGGAAACACTTTTTGGGAAAAAAAAATTGGTAAGCGTAACATTACTCACTCAATAACACACCAGTGGACCCACTTGATTTTGATTGTAGGATATTAAACCAATAATGCTAGGCACACTCCAAATTCCACACAGGATAATCGTGATCGTTAATTTTGGTGGGGCTCTCTTGTGAGATCCACATGGGTTCCACGCGAATCCCACTAAAATTAACGGCTAAGATTGTCCTGTGTGAAATTTAGAATGTGCAAAACACTACTCATATTAAACTGACTTCACTATTATTGAATGTGATCTCACTTTGTGAAACATTTAGGATACAAAAAAATATTAGGCACACAACATATTCCACAACAGAATTTTAAATGCATGTACCATGTATTATGTTAATGATGCATAAAAAATGTAAAAATTTCAAACAACATGACTGCAACACATTTAAAGTTCTGTAATAAAATATGTTGTATGCCTAATATTTTTATTTAGAATAATATAAAAGTTGAAAAGCATAACATTACTCCCATATTTAATGTTAAGTACGAGAAAAAGAATAGAAAATTCACCTACAATAAAGACCATATTTATTGTGTCAACGTACGGAAAAAGTTAAAATTGTGTCAAAGTACGGAAAAATTTAAAATTCAACGTGAAATTTATTTAGGCTATCTTTTACCAGGTAAAAGAAAAGAGAAAGGAAAATAATGCAGAAAATTAGTTCTGTCGTGTTTAAATTTTTAAAAAATATAATTATAATGTGTAAATAAATGAATGCAAATAACTCACAATATTCAAAATATTTTAATTTATTTTTCAAGGTGTTCTCTTTTTTTTTTCTTTTTTTTTTCTTTTTTTCTTTTTTTCATCATTATTTTTCTTATAAATCAAATTAACAAAAGATTTTCCTCTATGTTTTCTTTTCATATCCCTCAGTAAATCCAAGGACAAAATTAACAAAGTTTTAAGGTTTAGTCATTTAATATTGATGTTCCTTGTAGAGTAGGTTTAACAAGTTTCTATAGAGGAGATACTAAAAAAGATTATATTTTTCTTTTCTTTCTTTTCTTTTCTTTCTTTTTTATTTTTTTTATTTTTTTGTTTTGTTTTATTTATTTTGTTTTGTTTTGTTTTGTTTAATATTATCAAATTGTTTCAAGATGATAAATAAATAAATAATCGATAACTGTATGCTAAGTATAAGAACAACGTAATTTAAGTAACAGTCTTATTTAAATGTGGTGGAACTAGGGTGTATACGAGTCGAGTCTCGCCTCCTCGTGAGCTTTCTTATGAGCTCGCGCGCTTGCTCACGAGCTCAAAGAAGTCGAGCTTTTAAGTGTTCGTATGCTTTTTAACGAGCTTTTTCGCCCGCCCTTTTAAATTATATAGTTTAATAATAAAACAATCATTTATCAAACCTATTTACGAGATATGTCATATTTTCTCTAACATTATATAGTATTATAATAAATATATATCTACTATACTATAAGAACGAATAAACAAGCACGTCAAAAAATATGAACTTCCTCTTTTGCCCTTATTTTTCTGAAGAATTACTTATTTGCCAAACAAAGCTTTGGTATACTCTTGAAATCACTATAGAAGACACCCAGGGCTTCTCCGGTCATTTTATGCTTGGCGGCTAAATGGACACTAAGCAACCATTGCAACGTTCATTCGTCCACGTATCTCGACGGGTTAAAACAACACCGACTGATTTCTTTTCCTTCTGTCTCTTTTGCTTGCTCTCTTCCTCTTTATCGTTCTACCTGACTGGATTCCGCTATTTCTCTCTCTCGTCTGCTCGCTTTGTCCATGAGTAGAACAATGAAATCAGTGTATCGCTTTCGATATCTCAAATTCAGGTAATTGGGTGATCTTCTTTTCGGATAATTTGTGGATTTAGGGTTGCTACAATCATTTATCAGTCACCTAATCTGTCTATAAGTCTCTGACAATCAACTATGGAAGTTTGGTGACTCTATCACCCATGAGTTAGGGTTTATCTTTATTCCCTCTTACAACAGAAGATGAACTGTTAGTGTTGATTTTCATGAATTTGGGATGTTTGAATATCAGGTAGGATTCATTCCACCAATCAAAGACAGTGAAATAGGAAGGCCTCTGGTAGAGAAAAAAGGCTTTTCAGGTTAGTTCCTTCTTCTCATTTCATCGAACCTAATTTCTGCAGTTGTCGATATTTGCTTTGTGCTTCTGTGCATCGGGTATTGGGGGATAAAACTCTGTGCCTTGTTCAAATTTATTTCCCACTTTTCTGCTTTAGAGTATGTGGTAATTCTGCAGTAATAGTTTCAGTTTCGTGTTAAATTTGGGATTTCCATAAATAGTGTGCATATATGTATTGCTGGGTCTACTATGTATGAATGATAACTTTTTAATTTAGCACCAAATGCTCTCAATCTCCATTTTCGATCATTCCTTCAGCAGAATTCAGCTCATCATTCGATATGTAGTTTCCTAATTTAAATTAAAATAGAATCACAATCCAATGCTTCTGACAAAAGCGAGGATGCCCAGTATTGGAACAGGTTATCGAAGATTAATACGTTTGTATGTAGAGCCCATTTGGGATAGCATTTGGAGGCCTGAGCGTTTGAATTAGTTTTTCCAGAATTTCTTTTAAAGAATATGGTTCCTTTTTCTAAAGAATGGCTTCTTCTTCTTATTTCTTTAATTTTTAAAATCCTCCAATTTGTAGCTTTTTAAAAAATCTCATATTTCAAGAAGTGATTATTTTAAAAAGCTAACCCAAACAGGCTTGGGTTGCTTGATAGTTGATACCTACTCGTGGGTGAACATAATTCGTAGCTCTGTATGACCTTATATTATGAAGCGTAAAAAAATTGCTTATGGTGCTTGATATATTAACATATTCTTGCTTTAGTAGTTCAATCTATTTTATGAGGATAAACATACTGATTGAATGGCATGCTTCAACCTTTGCTTCCATCTTTACTTGTGGTACCTCCCAGAGAATTTCTGTGTATGTTGTAGGCACTGCCTTTTGTTCTAATATTTTCTATTTTGTTTTTGTAGGATGTTTTACTTCTACTTTGAATCACGAAACAGCAATAGTGACCCTGTTGTCATTTGGTTGACTGGAGGACCAGGCTGTAGCAGTGAGTTGGCTATGTTCTATGAAAATGGACCTTTTAGTATTTCGGATAACATGTCTCTTGTATGGAACGAGTATGGTTGGATAAGATACTTTTCCAAGTTGAATGTGTTGTCAAGTCATAGTAAGCTAACATTAGTGTTTAGTGTCATGTGCCAGTTACTTGGTTTTGCCTTTTGATCGCTCCAAGTGATGTAGCTATGTATGTATTTCGAGCAATGTCAAGCCTTTAATGAGTACTTCTCGTATATCTTAGTTTTGTTTTGTTTTGTTTTGTTTTGTTTTGTTTATTTTATTTATTTATTATTTTATTTTTTTGGTGTTTTGTTTTGTTTTCTACTCACAACTTGTACAGGATCTCAATTCTTTATGCCCTAATCTAACTCCATCTAATTTCTATGTGAAAGGAAGCAATTGCCGTACTCTCATTCTCAAACATCCAACAAGGGTGTAATAAAGAGTGTTACCTTTGTGTTTTAGAGGGCTAATGGAACCGCCAATCTCCATATTGAGTGGACTTTGTTTAGGATTTGTGATATTCGTGTAACCCTTTTGATCATAGTTATTAACGGTGTACTTAGGCACAAATGCCTCCTAGGGCCTTGGCGCAACACGGCATAAAAAAGCGTGGGCTTGAGCGCAGCAAGGCGCACGTTAAGGAGACTTATAAATTAAATTTACTTACCATAGTTAAAATATACATATAAATTTCTAAAACATTACGGTAAGAGACATTTTGACCTATTAGATCAATTGGCCAATGAGTAAATTGTCTATATGATGCTTCACAAAATAATCTACCTTAGAATAGCATAGTAAAGATCTAATCAAAATGAAACTATCTGAAATCGAATTGTAGCCGAGCTTCATGCCAAGCATACCTCTTATCCTTTATTTTTTGGTAGTCATTTTGTGCATATTTAATAAAAAAAAAATAACATCTCTGTTTGAGAACTTAAGTCTTCTCTATGCATGAACCTCATTCCTCTTCTTTTTTTCTTTCCTTACTTCACACGAGTTCTGTTACGTCAGACCCCTTCAAGCCCACTGTTTGGTCTGGTAGGGACTCAGTAGGCCAAAACTGAAAATTTTCAGTTTTCTTCCTAATCCTTATATATATTCCCAAAATGTGAATGCCTTAGGTCGTACTTTTGTTTGAATTTGATGCAGATTTCCCAACAATTTGGTATACTTTATGACCAAGTTGTCAAAGGAATTGTGATACCTCTCGGATTTTAGATCCTGCCGAAGTATACTTGTAGATCTTGCTAGATGGTCGAGATAGATATTATGTGATTGAAGGTTGTTGATTACTCAGATTATTATTCTAGAGTTACTGCTAAGATCATGTTCTCGTTGTGTATGTTTCTTTTGTGGAGTCTCAAATTTGTGGCGATTATTGACTCATTTAACAAGGGCTTACATAACTGGTATTAATTCTGCAGGTTTCGAACCTTATATATGTTGATCAACCTATTGGGACTGGCTTTAGTTACAACTCTGATACACGTGATATTCGGCACAATGAACAAGGTGTTAGTAATGACCTTTATGACTTCTTACAGGTGTGTTTCTTCATTATTATAAATTCTGTGTCTGAACGTGAAATTTACTGTCATTAAATTCAGTGTCTAACCATGAAATTTGCTGTCATCTTCTGAAACCACTGATTATTACTTGTTTGTATTGTTGAGGACAGAAAAGTTGAATTATTTGAATTTTTCAACCTCACCAGATTAAATGTTTGTCCAAAATTTTGAGTTCTTCCTCGTATAATTTCCTGTGGTAAATTGCATTCTGCTTTACTGCACAGTTGCTGTTTTTAATTTCAAACTTTCTTCTACTGTTATATGAAAAGTTTTCAAGTAGTGCATCTTCACAGGCATGGTTATTAGAAATTTAGAGTTGGTCAATTCATGATTCGATTCATACTAACTCGATTTGAGCATCATACAACGTGATAGGATTCACGATTCAAAACATTTCATGATTCATAACTTTGAAGTTTAGATTGATATTTCATGATAATTGTGTTAAATTGTTATTTTTCCCATTTTAAGCTATGTACATGTGTTGTATATATGTGTAATATATATGTATATACATTCGTACACATATGGTATTGCTGATTTTCTAAAAAGGGTGAATCTTAGGATTCACATATCATTCTTTTGGCAAACCGACTCACGAATCGATTAACGATTTGGCAATAATGTTCACAGGTATCTGTGGTGTTTCCAGAATTACCGTTCCCTTGTTCGAAATTGTTACCCTGTGATGTCTTTTTTTCCTCCTTTACCTTGTAGATTAAGAAGACTAAATCAGATTTCAAGCCAAGCACAAGCAGACATAACCAATGATATTTTCATCTTCATAGAATCAATTGGATATATCAATGCAAAGAGATGTTCTCATGACTCAGTCGCATACGTATGAATAATTAGGCCCATGGTTGTTAGAATCATACGATTTATACGAGTTGATTTGAACCCAATATGATTCAAGATTCAATACAATTTGCGACTTATAATTTTGAACTTTGAAGTTTTAAGTTAAGTGGAAAACTTTCAACATTTTGAGCCTTGATATCGCATGAAACTTATGGTAGATTGTTATTTTGTTCATTTTTGAGAATTTTACATGTGTTTTTATGTGTATACAATATATTTCTAACAAATTGAAATTGGTTTACGATTTGAAAACAATGGTAGGCCTTCTTTCAAATGCATCCTGAATTGGCAAAGAACGACTTCTACATAACTGGAGAATCATATGCTGGACATTACATTCCTGCTTTTGCTGCTCGAGTCCACCGAGGAAACAAAGATAAGAAGGGTATTCATATAAACTTGAAGGTGTGTTCTCAGTTATACTAATTTCAGCATTTTGATTTGGCATTGTAAGTAGAGCTCAAAACTCAAATTGCGCTAACAGGGATTTGCCATCGGTAATGGACTTACTGATCCAGCAATTCAGTACAAAGCATACACAGATTATGCATTGGGCATGGGGATTATCAAGCAATCTCAACATGACCATATGAACAAGGTGCTACCTGTGTGTGAACTGGCAATTAAGCTTTGTGGTAATGTCATATATGATGCCCCTCTTCTTCTTCTTTTTTCCTTTCGTAATTTTTTATTTTTTTCCCTGTTTACACTGTCTGACGAGAGAAGTTTGCCTTTTCTCTTTCTAGGTTCCTTTCTGCTCTCTTTCTTTAAATCGATAGGTTATTTGTTTATTTACTTTATCTAGGTGTACAAGTATATTCACACATATAATATATGCCTATACTATACAATTATATGTATGCGTGTATATATACTTACCCAAGTACATGCACATTATTTTTTGGGGATTGGCGGTAAGTATACATGCACATATTGCTACACAAATATCCTCACTTGTACACGTTCCCAATATACTGTTGTGTTACTACAAGTAAGGGCAGCCCAGTGCACGAGGCTCCCGCCACTGCGGGGTCTGGGGAGGGTGAGATGTACGCAGCCTTACCCATGCAAGCAGAGATGTTGTTTTCAGATTTGAACCCGTGACCTCCAGGTGACAATGGAGCAACCTTACCGTTGCGCCAAGGCTCCTCTCGTTGTGTTACTACAAGTAAATATTTAAAAGCAATATTTATCAAAGTGCTTTAAAAGGGCATTGTTTTGTTATTTTAAAAAAAAAACTTTCAACACTCAATCAAACACTGGAAAATAAGATGGATAAAGTTTTTCTTTTCTGCTCTATTTGTTTCGACGTGAATGAAAACACTTTCCATGTGGAACATTCTCAGGTATATTGTTATTTTTTTTTTTTATACTTTCTGGTGTCTGGCTAAAGTAGTAGAAACGTTTTCCAGAAAACAAAACACCTAAAGAAAACAGGAGCAATCAAAGGAAGAAACTTATGATACATTTACAGAGCTTATGAGGCGATTTTTGCTAACAGGTAAGAGGCAATGTAAACACAAGGCACTTGAATCAGGTACAAAGTGCTTTTATAATGAAAATTGATGCATTAAATGTAGTTAGATCTAGATAATACACGGAAGGATCTAGCTAATAAAATGATTAGGAACTATTGCTCCAAACCCACCAAATTAAAGCAAACCTAAAAAATATGAGCCTAACACCAGAAAAATAACAATTCAAGTGGATAGAAACTTGGGAAATTTCAAGAATACACTCTAAAAAATCTTGCGAAATATGGAATAGAGATGAAAAATGTGTCTGCTTGCTGATTGTGCTGGAGATAATTGCGATAGCTTGAAAATTTATTTTTCGTGACCAATATTGGCCGGAGTCTCAGAAAGCAGTGGTATATATGCCTGATTGCAAGCCCTAGCATGCTTTCAGAGTTGAGAGGTTGTCAGGATTCACTAATAGGGAGCATGAAATTTTTTGGAAAATGACTTGCGTACTATTTGAGCTGTAAGCCTCTTTTTTTTTTTTTGGATAGTGTAAAAATTTTACCTGTTAAATATTTTACCTATTTTATTGTGCAACTAAACACCAAAAAATATAAATAAAAGAACTTAGCATTTTTCGGAAAATATGTTTTATCGAAACAAATGGAGCATGGAAAATGTGTTTTATTGAAACAAATGGAGCGTATGTATAACGTTTTACATAGAAAATGTTTCTGGACATAAATATTTACATCAAAACAAACATAGTAGAAGTGTCAAACATTTCTTACCTGTCCTCTAGCATTAGGAGCTGCTTTATTTCTGCTGCTAATTGTGGCTTCTTAGGCTGAACATTTCATTATTTTGTTTCAGGGACTGATGGTACAGTCTCTTGTATGGCTTCCTATTTTGTTTGCAATTCCATATTCAATAGCATCATAGTGCTTGCTGGCGATGTTAATGTAAGGAAACTAAATAATCATTGTTTTTGTTGGAATGCTTTATATATGCATTTTATGCCTGACTGCAAAATATGGTTTTCGGTAAACAACATTTAGAGTCAGTGTAGTGGTGGAACTTTCTTCCCGACAAAATAATAAACACTTCTTATGCCTAAAATTAACTTTCGATTCATTGCAGAATTTTTCTTAGATCTATAGACTATAGACGTTCTGGTAAAGTATACTTACCTCACTTGAGGTTTCTGAGTCTCCAACAGTTGGTAGGAACCTCCCCTCGTATTTTCAGTAATTCTAGACCTCCATTGAAGTTTGCTTCTGCATAATAGATTTCACTTTACATTAATCGTCAACTTTGCTCAGTGACAAAATTTTATACCGTCGTTCAAAGATGCCAAAGTTGCCCTTGCTTTTGACTTTTCATCAAGCTTGCATGTTTGAATGTGAGGGTAAAAGGATAAAATAACATGCTCCATGAATACCTCCCTACAGACACTCTAACAGGAAAGTAAAGTGTCCCAGGAGCCAATTCGATATTTACTAGACGAAGGTCAGTGTGTTCACATGGAGTATTTACTTTAGACTTCGATGTAGGCTGTTTCTTTTGCGATTTGTGTAGAGCAGAATTAGAGGATCAATAGCTTGTCAATATGTTGACTCCTACACAGAAAGACAAGGAAAAACGAGGTTGACTGGTGATTTGTGTTGCTAATTCCTTAGAGACAGATTGCACAGAAAAATGAGTGCCTTACTGATTATGTCACTCTACTGAGAGAAAACAGTAACTACATGGCTTTGCACCTGTTCACACTATGTTGCTCACTATGGTCAAATCGGATTGCCTTCACGCCATTCTCTCTGCTGCCCAATCATCCCATGCTACTGCTTCCTGGTGACTTCAATTTCTCTTACAATAGTACTGAATTGACTTTTCCTCCTCTCCCACCTATATTGATTTGCCTAATTCGAGTTTGTAAAACTATGTAATGTATTGGGTTTCAGAGGATACGCTCGGCTTGTGAATATTAGACATGGTGAAGCAGCAACACCATTGCAATTGGCTGCCGTCAAAGACGGCCCGGCCCGAATGCGTCCATATTCTTTTAGACAATGGAGCTCTTGTTTGTGTTTGATCGGTGGTCACGGGTAAAAAAATCTATTAAGATCTTCAATACATATTTATATATATATATATATATATATGTATATATGTGTATTTCTACTATTGCTGTGTTAATTTGCCATTTGATCCCCCCTTCTTGTAACTTCCCAGGAAGCACCCCACTTCACCTAGCTGCTAGAAGGGGTGAATTTATATTCCTGTAATGGTTGTGAGGCCTGAAACCTGAACTTTTTCCTTTATGCTGGTTATATGCAGAAGTATTCTATACATAGTTGCTCTTAAGCACAAACACAGCACATGTGCAGCCTTATTGAACCCTTCATCAGCAGAGCCTCTTGCATGGCCGTCACGTTTGAAGTTCATCAGTGCGCTTAATGGAGAGGCAAAAGCTCTGTTAGAACAAGCTTTATTTGAGTCAAATAGGGAGAGAGCGAAGAGTGTAATAAATGGGACAACTTCCTCCCTTCCACCACAGTAGTTTGATGATCCTAAAATTAAAGTATTCTCGCTTTTCGAATTCATGATGACCAGGCCACTATGGAGGAAATTAAAACAAAATAGAAGCCATAATAAATCTTACTCGAAATCCTTTGTACTTGATAATTTGTGTGAAGTCATCCATTTTTTATCAATGATCTGTGCAACCTCTTCTGTTATGATCATGGCCATAACGCACCAACATGTACATCGCTCCAACTAAGCTACGTGACTCTTAACTGTGATGGACTTTGGATTTTCACGGACATTGGCACTGATCAACCTCTATAAGCTTACAATCATGAGTGTATGGGATATAGTTAAATCTGTATTTGCTGTAGTCATCTTGTGTGCATGTGTATAAGTTTCAATCAAAGTTTGAATTTTCCTCTATAAAGCTGAAATATCAGCAATTGTGCAAACGATTAGCTATAAGCTTTAGTGGTCATTTATCAGGTACCTTTACTGCTCATTTCCTAATTAGTCAAAGTTATCAACTTCTTCTACAGGATGAATTGTAGATTAAATAGTTGCATTTGCAATTTTCTATCTAACCGTTTTAACATCTTATTGTGCACTTTTAACAACCACTTAATCCCAACAAACGGCAAAATTAAGTTTCCCGCGCATCGCGTGGGACTCCCAACTAGTATATATATAAGTTACTATACAAGCTTTTTATCAAACCTATTAATGAGCTTTTTTACGAGCCTGCTTACGAGCCTTAATCGATCGTGTTCATGCATAAACTCAAATGAGCGAGCCGAGCCTGACCTCTATCGAGCCGAACTTCAAACCCTTGTTGAGCAGCTCAGCTTGTTTACACCCCTGGGTGGAACAAAGGAATATGATTTGTGGATGTAATCTATTCTCAATTTTTGGAACGTTATTTTTATTGAGTTGCTGAATTGAGATCATGAAAATGTTTATACGCGGTGTCATAAAGTAGCACTTATTTGGTTTTTAACCAAACGGGAAAAATCTCTATCAAATTATTTGAGAATGAGCATGTTGTCCGTGAAGTTGGTTAACATTCTTCATTTTAATATATGGAGGCCATATTCACACTATTTTTCTTCACTTACGTTGCATGGAAGTTTAACTTGAATTCCTATTTTTTTTTTTTTTTTAACAAGTACTCTAACATAATTTTTGCTGAGAAAATAATTCCAAACTTCACTTTTCTTTTTTCTCTTTTTGGAAAAGGATGTCCACTTTGCTTTGCATCTAATTTTATGAGATCCAAATTAGAGTAATCATATATAGTTTAAGTCGCCGTTTATATTCAAGTAATAATCGTGGTTAAAACCTATCAAAAAATAAAAAAAATAAATAAATAATGGTAGTTTTTTTTTTTTGCTGAAATAAATAATGGTAGTGAAAAGTAGTGTTGATTGCTCTTTAATAGTGGACAGCCTTTCAAGGAATTCCAGAAAAGGAAACATTGACTACTTTTAACTTTTAAGGGAGATGTGATGTAGAATACTCGAAATATAATGGAAATTTGTTACTTGATTAAGCTAGAATTCTTTCCTCCTGTTACATAATTGTAAGGCTGTCAGTATATTTCTTTATTGCATAGTACTATACATGGTGACAAATGATAACATTCACCTCCCCTCAGTAAATTTCTGGCCTAATGGCCCTAATTTACCAATTTTTTTAGTAATTACACTGACCTCTCTTAAAATTTGTTGTGTTGTAACATTCACCTCCTCTCAGTTAATGAACGCTCAACTGACCCTTAACTTTATAGTTTAAGACTTTTTAAAATTGTCACTTTGCCCTTGTTGAAATAAAATTAATATATATATATATGTATATATACATATTTCAAATCTTCTTTGTTTTAAGGGTAAAAAAGTTATAACATTTTGATTTTTATTGTAAAACAAATGTACTTTATTTCAAGGAAAAATTGGTACTTTTGCATGAATTTTTAATGGCATTGATATTGTCAATGATAGGACAGTAAATTAGGCCAGACAAGCCTAAAATTTGCTTGTTCGACTCGCTAAATTTTGAGTCGAGTTTTATATGCGAGCGAACCGAGGTGAGCCGAGCTTGGACAAAATTTCAAGTCCGAATTAGTTTCCAGGCCGAGCTCGATCAGCCCATTATAAGCCTGATCCTTATAACTTAGTGTAACTGTTTGTAAATTTATGTTATTTGTAATATAACTTGTGTTGTCAATTCATAGTCATGCTTCTTTGGTCTTAAGGAAATCATAAAATAAATAGCCAAAGTTTTAATTCAGGCCTTACCGAGATTAGTCCAAAGCCCATTCTAGCACATTGAGCTGAGCTCAGGCTTGAGACAGAGTAATAAAAAACGGACCAAGCTCGAGTTCGAGACTTTAAAAATTTATTTGGGTCGAGCTCGAACTCACATAACCCCGACTCAGTTCGGCCCAATTGACAGGTCTAATCACTAACAAATAGGGGTGTCATCGGTTCGGTTCGATCGGTTTTGGAGAGGTTTCAAAACTAACCAATTGGCTTTGTTTTTGTCGATTTTAGGGGTGTTTTTCAGTTTGGTTTTTACACTACAATATTTTGATGAAAAGCGATTGAATGACTCGGTTCAGTCGGTTGGTTCGGTCCAATCGGTGTTGTTGACACCCTTACTAACTAATTAGGTCAATGTAGTTTTGAAACTAGTCTAGGAGGGGAAGGTCCCTATATATTTACAAAAAACCTCAGTCGTTCTCCTCGTCTATCACTTAAGTTTCTTTCTTTTCCTTTTCTTCCAAGATTTGTTGCAAATAAATTGATCTGTCTTTCAAACAGTGGAGGTCAATATAATTCATGCAAAGAACTAATGGTGGGAATTGGGAAGCACAAAACATGAAAATGTAGGCCCCGCATAGCTAAAAAGTAAATGTGGGCCAGTTTACTTTAAATAGTTAAATACCATGTACATAGGGGTGTAAAAAAAGTTCAGTCCAACGGGCGGCCCGTAGCCGAACCTGAAAAAACGGGACTTAAGTCCAGCCCTGGCTCTAGCATCCCCGGGTAGGCCCTGGGCCTACCTTTTGAAGCTCGAGCCCGGCTCGAGGCTCGACCCAATATAGCCTGGCCCGAGGTCCGCATAAAAGCCCAAATAAAACCTTCTTAAAAATCAATTTTAACAGTTTTCAAGTATTAAAAATGCAAAAAATTACAAATTTATGTATTTAAATTATAACACTCGTGTACGAGTTTGTCGCACCTTCATTTCATTTGTCATGCATGATAATGTGATGCGGTATGCATTTGTGACACATGTGTGAGTGAGATGTGACTCACGAGCTAATTTGGGTGACTGTGTAAGAGAACCCTCTGAGACATTGTAGAATGAATGTTTTGATGTTATGACATCTCTCCGAGATTGAGACGGCCATTGTCGAATACCCTAAATGTTTATCTGAAAATAAATGTTTACCTGTGTATTTCACTATCTGTATTGTTATTTGGTTTAGAATATATTTTCTGTCGTTAATTTTAGTATCCTTGTGAGAACGAACTAACACGCTACATAATTGGTAGACTAATTAGTAATTTCATAAAATCATGTGGAATCATGTTTAGCAACCAAACGAAACTTAGACGAAAACTTTTTTAATTCATAGTTTTCACTCGAGAAGTAATGAATTTGACGTGTAAGACGTTTCGGAGAATAATTAGAAGTTTTGAGAACTCGTGGGGACGTAAACATAATTTTTTAGAGATGTGCCTATATATAGAAAGAGGTGAGATATTTTCATTTCTAACCTAAATCTAAATAGGCCAAAAGGGAAGATTTTTGATCTTCAAGACGCCAAACGACGATCGTTCGTCTGTTGGTTTTCAACCAAAATCATATTTTTGAACTCCTAGAGGTAAGAGCTTCGTTTTGATATCCACTAGGACTTATTTGGCTAAGTTTACCGAAAACTTGTTTTTGGGAATTTTCATTAAAAGATGATAATCGAACTTTTGATCCATAAGAATTATACTATACGGACTTCTGCACGTTCTTTGTGCTCGGGTTTTCTTTGAAACGAATTTTAAGAGCATCAATTGGAGGTGAGTGATTCAACTATGTGTTTTGGAATGATTTCTTGACATGTATTCATGTTTTGTATGAAAAACATGTGTTAGTTCATAGATATATATTGTTTGGTTCATATTGGGCGACTATATTGATAAGTAGGCCCAATTGCACTGTGAAATGTTTGACTTACGTCAAAAGCACGGTGAAATGTGATTTGAGCATGTGTAGTTGCTATTTAGGTCAAAGGAGCACGTGGTACCAAGCCATTGTTGTGGAGCCGTTATAGGCATAAGATCGCACGTTTGAAGAAACTAAACATGGGTCTCACCTAGTCATGTGAACTTATTGGCGAAGAGTCGCGGACTAGGAGTATGGACCGTACACGTGAGACTCTGGAGACTAGTATGAAATATAGAGATGTGAATACGTGTATGTTTATCATTCATGTACATCGTTGTTTTATTGACTAAGCATTAGCTTAAACGAATCAAAATTTGTGTGATTATTTAAATAACCATTGCAGGTGTGAATGTCGTGCGAGGATTCGAGGAAGTGATCACAAGATGTCGATAGTTCACTTAGAAGACGACTTATCATGTCTATCTTGTAGTTTTGTAATAGAAATGATTGTTTAATTTGTTTTTCGTAAGCAACTTGTAATAGAATTGGATAACATCTTGTAATTATGTTTTGGGTAAGTTGTTATACAATAGAACCACTTTGGATTGGGGTTTGATGTGTGTAATTAGTCCCTAAATTGGTAAGAATAGCCTTGAGGCTTGTTTCTTGTCATGCCTTGGAGCAGTAAAAATAGAGAAAAATAAATTTCCTTTTTGGGTCCATAGGGAATGACAAGTGAAAGTCACTAAATATCTACACCACACAGTACTAGTCTACAAAGTAAATAAGAACAGTAACAACTGAATGTAATAACAAAAACACTATTACAAACATCATAGTGTGGTCCGAAGGATCACAACGAGTCTGGAGACAAATATGCCCAAGTACCCGTTAAACTAAACTTCAACAGAAATAACGAAAATATAAACTAGATATAACTATCTTCAAATCTCCAGCTGGCGTAAGGATAGTCGTCAGCATAGCTTCCTTCTCCAGCGTAACCGGCATCAGTGGGGCCACCCTCTGCGTATTCCCTTGCAGGGTAGTAGTCGTCATTGTAAGCTCCATTATCTGCATTAAAAGGGACAGGGTAATCTGGACGGGAAATGTTCAGGCAATAGCGGCCGTCAACTTACGGAGAGCTGAGTGAATAGAAACTCGCAGGGTATCAATAATATAACATACAACAAGTTATTGAAGTGTTATATTTCTACTAAATAATATATTCTCTGTATTCCAACGTCGTAACCCAACCCTTATTGTCTGATTATTCCAAGACCGATAACCAACATACTCGGTTTAGAAATAACAGACTCAATCGTTTCACATATATAGATGTACCCTCATTCTGTCCATTGCTCGTTAAGGATATATACCATCTACCGCATTCATGGATACCACGCCAGTCCATCCCCTGCTCGTTAAGGATATAAACCATCCACCGCATGTCAGGAATACAACGCTTTTGAACAGCAACATATCAAATCTATTGTCACGACTCATTGATGTAAACCAGTGATCCCCATCCACAGTTCGTTAAGGACATAACATGGATCATCTGGCTATCTTAGGACTACATGGTCCTGCCCACTACTCGTTAAGGATATAAACCATCCACCGCATGTGAAAGCATTGTTAGGGATATATACTAAAAGCCATGCTTTATGTAGTTGATTTATTAGTCATTCAATAAAATCAGTTATTCCATTTTTATGAGAATCTGTGTGGGCAATGTATGTATTATGTTATTTATTTAACATTATGCATGTGTGTATCTCATTCTACATAGTAGGTGGTTCGGTGTGTAGGGTTCGACTTATACACAGACGATCAGACCATCAGATCTTGTAGAATGTAAGATTTTGGTTACAATCTTAGATGGAATTGGACACACCATCGGTAGGACTGCAGCATGGTGTTGTAGTAGATTTGTCTTGACTGCGGGAAACGGTACATTTTCAACTAACTATGCTGGTACACTTTGTGTATTAAATGGGACTGACTTGGTAATTATCTTTATACTGACTTAAAGATAATTAATACCCCATGACTATTATGAGTGCTTATACTTTAGATCCTAAGTTAATTTATAGAGACGTACATTTGATATTTACACTTTGATCTCTAAAAGGGTGATATCCTTAAATGGGTCAATATCTCATTGGATTGGGTGACAATATTGATTGTGTGGTAGATATAAATTAATGATGGAATCCATGTCTCAATTTTGGGATTGATGATATCCCCTTGAGAAGGCTTATAAGTTTTGATTATGTCAAGCCCTACAGGTGGATTTTGTATCCAACATATCAGATAAGTTAAGCAGAGGATTTCAAGGAATTTTAAGAGAATAATTAAATATGATTGTCAGTAATTGTATTTAATTAATGGATATCTGTAATCTTAATATGGAGAGATAATAAGCATTTAATAACATGGAGCTCGAAATATATTTTTGAGATAAGGCTAGGAGTGTAATTATAATTCTTTAGTGGTATGAATTATAATTTATGGAAATACGAATCTGTTTCAGTTTGAATTAGGGTTTCCTAATTCCATAAAGAAGTCTATTCCTTATTGACTTCTTATGGTCCCTATCGTAGCCTATATATATGCTGCTTTGGCTCCCTTCTCAGTTTGCGATTTTTCATTTAGAGTATTATAACTCGAAATAGAAAAGAGATTGTAAAAGAGAGAGCAGAAAATTAAAAGGATTTCGAAAGAGCCTACACTCAGTTTGATATTCTGGTAGCAAAGGAATACGGTAGAAGATCGTGAGCTGTTATCAAGCCCGTGTTCTCAATTCGTCTACTACAACAATCCGTTTTTACAGTTCAAGGTAACCCTAGTTCCGCCCCTATAGGGTTATTATAAATTTCACAAAATTTTTTGCAGTCCCAACTTATACGCACTGTCAACGGATTTTGGGAACGCATTCCTAACAAGCATATCATGACCAAGCGTCCGCTCACGTACTATTTCCAGAACTTATCAAACCTACTTAAACTCAGTATTGCTACCAATACCTGACTTCCCATGTGGCCTGACTACTCTGATTGAAATGAGCGGATACCGAACTCATACATGAACTGTATATCATCTAACGTCATCACGTAAATCCATTATTATTTATCATACTTACCTGTGTTGTTGTATTATCTCTGATCAACCCAAAGTCGCATACTAGGAGTCCGAATCTAGAATCGAACAGTCGGACCTCATATATAATAAATAAAAGAACTAAACCATGTTCTGCAATTCTCGATCGATTGAAACCATTTCGATCGATTGAGGGAAAGTAGTGTTCGAAATTGAACCCTTGATCGATTGAACTCAGTTCAATCGCTCGAGAGTCGTCTTCTCTAGCAGATTGTAAAAACAACATATATAAACGTCGTAGGGTCGTGTTTAATACGTTTAATCATACCAAAAACATATAAAGACATTATATAAATGAGACCAAGTGAGTGAAAACTCACTTAGGGTGCGTTTAGCAAAGCTTGAGCTCCAAAGCTTCAATGGTGGCTTCCTCTCCCTCTTCTCCGTCTCTCTCTCTGCCTTCTCTTTTTGTCTCTATCTCTTTCTTTTTCTCTTCTTCTCTTCTTCCTAATATATATAGAGATACATGTGTATGTATAATATATGTATGTGTGTATATATACATATATGAACACACAACTCACAACTCTCTCAACACTCTAAAATCTCTTGGTTCAGCCAACCCAACACACACACACACACACGAGCACAAGTTATATATAGAGGGGAGGGGCTGTAGGTGGCATTATTTGTGCAGAAACTAGAATTCTGATGATTACACTTTCGATCGATCGAAGGTAGTTCGATCACTTGAGCTCAGTTCGGTCAAGTTTGATCGATTGAAAAAGGTTTGATCGATTGAAGTGGGGACCACGTTATAAATTTATGTCGGCAGGGTTTCGATCTCTCGAAAGTGGTTCGATCGCTTGATCTCTGAAATGCTCGATCGCTCGAAAGAGTTCGATCGATTGAAAGTAGAAATTTCATGTATGAACAAGAGAAGTATATAGAAATTCTATATTAAATAATTATTGAAAATATAGGGTATTACATTTCTGCAGAATGTTCTGCTGTAGGGTAAACCAATCGACTGAATTCATTTTTTAAAACGAGACACTACATCAAATTTGCAAAAAACAGTCGACTGGTTTGTGTCCTAAATGGGAGGTTCTGCTGGATCAGGATTCAGTGGACTAGAGGTGTAAAAATAGTCGACCGGAGTGTGTTTTAAAATCAAACTTTTTGCCTGGACCAGAGTTCAGTCGACCAGACAGTACTAATCGACTGAAAATTTGACCCCCCACTCGACTGGACATGAGGGAATAGTCAATTGGATTGGGCGTTGAGAGGTTGAGGCTCTCTATGACACCAAAGCAGTCAACTGGGCTCAAGATGCAGTCGACTGGATTGTATTTCAATATGGATTGCTTCTTTGAGGTTTTAAGTGGAGAAATCCTTTCTATAGCCTGAAATTATGGACTTTTACTTATGATATTCCGCTACTATTATCTTTTAATTAAATTGGGTGAGCTTTGGTAGCATGCCACGTGTCTTACTTCAGCCGTAGTGGAATGAGTCGTGACATAAAGTTATTTCCAACCTATGACAAAAAATTTACATAGAAATAGTATTTCTACACTTTTATAATAATTTTAAAGCGCTCACTTAAAGCATCTCTAATTCAAAAAGCTATTTTGCATCTTTTAAACTTATATTTTAGCAATGCTACAATGTCAAAACTCTAAAATTTGACAATTAAGCTCCAATGTATAAAGTCATCCAAAATGTCACTTTTTGGCACAAAAGCAATTAATCTAGTACATTGTGCAGTGTATTTTTTACACTAGTATTGAGAATGGGTGAAAAATAGTTGTTGGGCATAATTACCAACAAAAATATGATGTGGCAAAGATTCGGTAATGCCAAATCTTCTCTCACATTTGAAAGAATATTTGACAATTCTATAATTTGAGAGACCAGATAGTTATGCATTGGAGCATGCGATTTTAGAGAATTTGCTATACTTTAACTTTGGCATTCCAAGTGAGAGTTGCGTTGGAGCTGCTCTTAGGCTCTACCTTAAGGCTTAGGGCTAATTTTGGATTGTGAACTCATAAACTTGGACCAAACCCGATCCAATTCGAAGAAAGACATGAACCCGTGAACCAGAGCCCAAGTGCGATCAATGTCAGGCCAATCGGGCCATTTTGACATCCGTAAATGTATTGTACTATAATACTGTAATTAAGTAAAACTAACAAATAAAAAAGACATCCCGAAAATTCAAATAAAATAAAGTGGTGCTCACAGATAAGGCCAACCGATTTGTCATGAGGTGTTTGTTTTTTTTTGTAAATCTCAAAAGAATCTGACACAGCATAATATCTGACTCTTGGATGCATCTTAACCTTTTCTAAGCCTTTTTCCCGACATTTTTCCGAACTGCCAAACAGTCCTCTAACCAAGCCTATCCTCCGGCATCCAAAAACTAACTTTGACTTTTCCTCTTCTTTTCTCTCCAATCATCAGAGATACTTCGGCAGCCCTGTCTCGCTTCCGGCAGTGTCAGACTGATACACATATATATATATATATATGTATATACATGTATGTATATACGGCGGAGGAGAGGTGGCGGAGATGGAAAGTAATTTTTACAGGTCAGTACTGGAGGAGGAGAGACGTGGGAGGCACAAAAGTGATTGCTTGCTGTCAAATTCTTTAATTTTCTCTGAAGGCCTCTCTCTCTCTCTCTCTCTCTCTCTCTGTATTTAATGGCTTGAACGGTCTATTTATTAATTCTCCGTAGCTTCTTACTGGGAAAAAAAATTACTATTAATTGCAGAGGGCAGATGTGTATATGTATAGAGAGATAAAGTGAGAGTTTTAGAGAGAGAGAGAGAGAGTGTGTGTGTGAGAGGAGGAGCGTGATTGTTGAGTTGACCTTTTTATTTTTATTTTTAATTTTTTTTGAAGTGGCTAGGGTTATATTGTTACCCCTTTCTGTTCTCTCTCTCTAATCCTCCATTGTTTCAATTTCAACATTCTCTCTCTCTCTCTCTCTCTCTCTCTCTCTCTCTCTCTCCAGAGCAAATCAAACGGTGTTTTTTTATAACTTTTTATTATCATCATTTACCCTTTAATTCGACTCATGATTTCTCTCTTTCTTCATCACTGCGCATCGAGTTAAGGTTCATTCTGTCTTTACATTTATTGATGCATATTGTGTTATATACTATATACATACATGATACATATTGTTCTGCTATAACTCATCTTCAGATCTTTCGATTGATCTTCTTGTCATGTTATCAACTGATCTACTACTCTGTTTCTATCAATAATTGTATGACAATTTTATACTCTGTAAAATATAATTTTTTTTTTGGGGGTCCCAATTTGTCAACATTCTTATACTACATTGCATTTGATTTGATAATTGTGATTATTAGTTTTGCTTAATTGATTTTTTTTTTTTTTTGCAGTGAAAAGGGACTCGATTGTCTCTTCTGGAGCAATACAGACTAAGGAGAGAACAGCTGTTTCCATTCACTGATCAAAAGGTATTGTTATTTTATTTCTTATAAAATTCCTTTTTTTACATGTCCTTTCTTTGTTTATTTTTACTTTACAGAGTTCTAGGATTGTGATAATCTGAATGTGTTGGGATCTGATTAAGATCTCTCAGATTCTACCGTTTGGCTATTTTAGCAGTTTAAATTAATTTACTACTAGTAGTACTTTTGATATTGTGGAGTGGAGGGGCCTGTTTGGGGGTAAACCCTAGATACAAATGGATTAGATCTACTGAACGCTATCAGACAAAAATGGGGTGGTGGGGTTTTCGCAAAAGGCAACCCCCCCTTATGTTTCTGATTCAAAGATGGTTTTATATTTTACTGTTAGTATTGGTTTTGTGGAAGATCTTTCTCACTTTGAAAAGTGAAAGTTGACTTTCAATTGTAATTCTCAGTTTCTTTTTGATAAAGTTAGGACTCCGTTTGGTTATGTCAAAACTACCAAACCCAATGACTGAATATTATATAATCTTAGGATATACATTTAGCTTTTAGCCTAAGACTTTGATACTTTTAGTTGGGTTACTCGATTGCACGTTGCGACCCTTGGATACACATTTTTTCTCCTTGTGTTTTCGTGTTGGCCTATGCTTTAGTTATGCTCGAATGTTCGTTACTGTTGACTTGCATGTGATTTACTATGATAACCCACAGAAAATTGTGAGAATCCCTGAAATACAGTCGATATAAGAGTTAGACATTATGTTCGAAGCATATAAATTTTAGCCTATTCATTTTCCTTGCATCAAAGCAGCAGGATTTTCTCAAGCATTATTTTATGCTTTGCAGTTTGCACTGCTCTGGTATCTTGATTAGGACACTTCTTTAGTTTTTACCATTGATTCATTTTACTTTTACGTTTTGAAACTAGTGTTCAATCTTGGGATTAGCATTTGTCCTTTGTTTATAAATTTATTTATTTGGGGTATTCAACAAGAGGGAGAGGCTCTTAGAGTCTTAGGTGTACTGGGTAAGTGCACTGACGTGCAATTTTAAGCCTAAAAAACCCTGGATCAGCGGGACAGGGCACTGGTCAGCGGGCAGCCCACGGGTTTTTTAGGCCTAAAAGCTCAGCGTACTGGGTTAGTGCACTTACCCAGTGCACCTAAGAGCCTCTCCCTTCAACAAGAATACGCCTTCAACTTAACAGTATTTTGATTTTCTTCTTTTTCTAAGATTCTACATAATAATAATAAAAAATAAAATAAAATAATAATAATAATAATAATAATAATAAAGGGATCATTATGAGAGTGATCTGCTTCTGTCCCCTTTACCAAATTGAACCAATTAACACTGAATAATTTTAATTGGTTTTGGGTTGATTGCAGTTCACTGAGATCCTTAGTTTTGCCCTCTTGTAATCCAACAATCATGTGTTGCATCATTTTTTTTCTTCTTGTATTCATGTGCTCATGCTTGAGATTATTTTTTGGACCTTGATTCGATTTCCTGAAGTTCAAACATTTTAGCCCTGCTCATTGACACTCGTTTACTTTAGATCATCAGCTACAAAAGAGGAATTTAGAGTGATTATCAATTTTCAAATTAGTGATAAGTGGAGTTCGTTTCATTTGGGTGTGTAGAAGTTCTATCATTCTTTCTTGAACCTTCCTTCTTCTTCTCCTTCCTTTTAAGGTTGGTTTTTATAGGGGTGTTGGAAGGAGTTTGTTCCTTTCTGGAAATGTAGCCTATGGCATATATTCCTCTTTTTTGGAAGTTGGGAATAGAATTGTGTCTTATGTGATATGTCAATTCATTTTGGTAGCCAGTGTTCATGTTGGTCACATCTGATAGTCAGGGTTTGGATGTTTGCTTCACAGCTATTGCGAATTCTCCAAATTCTTCCAGCCGATGCAAACTATAAAGCCTGGTAAGTTTGGACTTTGGAATGTTTTTTTCCTTTTCACATCCTTATACAGTGTCTCCCACAATATAAGGAGTATGCCTGCTCAAATATTTCTTGTGTACAAAATGTGGGTGCTAATGCAATAATTTTGTTCAATCTATCAAACACTAGGACTTTGCACGCCACATCGCCACTTCTTGATAATCATCTAGCCTTTGTCACTTTGCTGCATCAAGTGTTATTCATTTTCTTTTGTTTTTACTGGATTATCTTTGCTCTCTTTAGCTACATTTCATTTTCTTTCGAATTTTCGTTGGGCTTTGGATTCATGTTTTTACACATTTCAAGTAGAAATTTTACTCGTTTCGTTGGGGTTTGATACTTCTCAAGTATTGAGAGTTCAAGTGTAACTGCAGAGATAACGAACCTCTGTTTGTTCATTCAACTGTTGTTTGTAAGCATGATTCTAAACCATTTGAGTACAACAGTGCTTTTGACGGAGCTGGACCGCAAAAAACCATGAAGGAAAATCAGGATGAAATCTTGTGTGATCTAAAGGTCTATGAGAGTGATACTGCATTGGCATCAGAGATGAAGGATAGCTATGGATATTGGAACACTCCAGAACTCGAATATGCTATGGTTGTGGACGATTTCTCCAAAGCTGATGAAAATGAAGCCAAAGATTCTATCACACCATGTCTTGTCTCTTCTAGCAAAGTAGAGTTGTTTGAGGAAGAGACAGAGGGCTATACCGATAAAAATGTTTTGGAATGTGACCTACCAGAGCTGATAGTTTGTTATAAAGAGAGTGCTTATCATGTTGTGAAGGACATTTGCATTGATGAGGGAGTGCCTTCTGAGGACAGGATTTTCATTGAAAGCGCTAAGGATGGGCAAAGCGGTAATATCCACTTCCGACATGATAACGAAGACAAAATTTGTGGTATTCATGAGGGAGCAGCCTCTGAGGACAAGATTTTCATTGACAGCGATACTGATGAGCAGAAGGGTCTCTGTACCTTCAAGCCTTGTAATGGAGATACGATCGATGATATTACCAAGGAAAGGGTAGATGTTGAGTTGCTAATTCCGGATTTGTTGACATCATCTGGAAAAGATTCCGACAGTGACGCTGATAATGAATGTGGGACCCAAGATAAAGTGGGTATTGATATGCTCATTCCTGATGAATTGAAATGTTCATCAGAAAATGATTCTGATGAGGAGGATGCTACGGAATGTGGTTCTGTGGATTCGATCCAGACAGGTGAAGGAAATGTTAATGCCACTGAGGATAGTTTGGACGATGATTTGAGGGAGAAGTTTATACCACTAAGCATCCTTTCTGTGCAAGAATTTAGTGGACAGGATTCCTGCCAATCTCTGCTCGAGTCTTCAGATCACAGTGGAAATGACGGTGCACAATTGTCTAGTCAGGTGTGTTATTACAAGTACTATCGTATATTGATTTATTAGTGAGAAGTGGTGCATGCTAGGACTCTCTGTTTCTAAGTTGTCTTCAAGGCAGCCATGTAGCGTGGACACTTCAATTCTGGTGTTGTGCCCATGTGAGGCACGCGAAAAAAAATGTGTCTTATTTTCTACATCGAACACACAACGAACGGTGTGGTATATTGTGTGACTGATTAAAATATATTTTATCTGCAGTGTCCTAGCCGTGTCTGAATCCTTTATTTTAAGATTTCTTGTGTCATCGTGCCCCGTATGGTATCGTTGCTATCGTATCATACCAGGGGCCACATAATTTCCTCTTGGAGCAAGCTTGTTATTTTAGTGGTTTCAGTACCCAATCTCTTCTTTTAAGAAACAATTTAGTTTTAGAAACTAAAATTAGGGGAATGGTACTTCTGAACAAAATTTAGTGGCGTAACCAAGAGTTCATTATTCTGAATGTTATGATTGTCCTATGGATGTATCTTTTCAAATTATAATTAAAGGGAATTATTTTTATTGTCCATAAGTAAATGGGAGTAATTTTCTTGCATGCATTCTTTTTAAAATTGATGAATCAGGAAGGGCTCTGCTTTAGCAATGTGGCATATTACATCTAACTAGGAGGAACATGTCCACCCCTTTCCTGGATTTTTGCACTTGAACATTAGCATGATGTCCAAAGAAACGGTGCACTAGCAAGAGAGAGCTACGTCGTACTTTAGCGTGATTCTTAAGTGTTTTCAATTGCAGGCCAAGTGTACAGAACCAATCTTGGAAATCCCTGAATCGGCATCCACAGTTGAAATACCAACCAAGGGTAGCCCTGCTAATGACTTGTCCTACAATAGCAAGGTGGAGAGTGGAACCATCACTTTCGATTTCAACTCCATTGCACCGGCAGCCATTAGCCAAGACGAGAGCCCCAAAAATCTTGATCATGAGCAACCCCAAGAGTCTCAGAATGCACCTAATAAGCACGATGATAGTATGTACGACTCTCTTTCACTTGCAAGCCAAGTTCAACGTTGTCCCGGAGAGTCAAGTTTCTCTGCTTCAGGTCCTCCATCGGGTCTTATTACTTACTCGGGTCCCATAGCTTATTCTGGTAGTCTCTCTCTTCGATCAGATAGCAGCACAACCAGTACCCGATCCTTTGCGTTCCCCGTGTAAATTTCTTGTAAACTTATTCTATACAGTTCCATTATTCCAAGATACGTATTTTATGGCCATGATAAACTGATATATGATTCTTTATACATACAGATTACAGTCCGATTGGAATAGCAGTCCGGTGCGAATGGCGAAAGCGGATCGAAGACACTTCAGAAAGCATAGGGGTTGGAGGCATGGCCTTCTTTGCTGTAGATTCTAAATGCTTACATTTTATTTAGTAGGATTTTAGTTGTTCAGATATATATATATATATACATCAAAGTTTTTACATTTGGGTTGAGTGTGTCATAAATATATCTTGATTTTTATTCTGTCTTGGTGTACATTGTGCAGTAGTAGTTTCACCGGGTTTATCATTTTGTTTTGCAGTGAGGCATGAATATTGCGATATTAGCACTCTGTGTTTTTTTCACTTATAGTTTAGTCTTGTTACATTTATTTGTTCACTTCATACACCATAATTTTTTTTTTTTTTTTTTTCATTTTGTAGCATTTCATCAACTGATTCCCTTGCAAATTAAGTTTATACAAATTGATGGTAATATTCACGCTTGCATTTATCTGGTCTATGTTTCTGTTTATTTTTTGTCTTTTTATTTATTTATTATTTTTTTGAGTATTAATTCGTATGCTTTACCCGAACCAAATTCTACTAAGTATATCCTCTTCGTAATCATGATATAAATACCCTTTGGTGAATACTACAGCGAAAAATATAGTAAAAAGCAGTAATGGGCTGAGCCAGCTCAAAGTTTTGAGTTTGCTTTATTCTTTGACAGGGCTTGGTGAGAACTGAGAAGCCTGCCCAACCATATTAATTGGGCTTGTGCAGGCCTTCAACCTCCCCAACCTTCCAAATTGATATTTTTTTTGGTAATTATTGTGGTTTTTTCATTACGTATGATTTACAATATATTCAAAGAATATCTCTTGGGGCACATAAAAATCTCACAAAATAAGATATATAAACTTTATGTCTATCTCTCTCCTCTGTGGACTTTACAGACACTGTGGACTCTACAATGTTAGTGGACTCCACCAAGAGAGAGATAGACACATTGTGGTTTATGTATTGTGAGATTCTTATGTGCTCCAAGAGTTATCCATATTCCATATTCAAATTACTGTGAAAGTCAATAGGAGCATCCGTCGGTCACATAAGATGGTTTCTCCCATCTCTTGATGGTTAAGTAGAATGATTCGCGTAATAAAAATGAGTAATGATTGGTGCAAATAAAATGTGCACATAAATATCTGGACCATTAATTTTGGTGGGTTCTATGTATACAGGCATGAACTCTACCAAAATGAATGACCCAGATCTTTATGTGCGCACTTTATGTGCACATTTTAAAACTAACCGAAAATTTGAAGGTAAATAGTACCAGTAGTTTAAAGTGGACGTTTTTTCAATATGTGAGTGAATATTATTAATACATCACAACACTTTACATCAGTATCATAACGTGGTGTGGTGTGAAGTGAGGATTGCACTGAATAGTTTCTCGGCATGATCAACATTTACCACACAAAGTATAAAATCTGATACAACAATGTTAGGGGCACTAACAAATCTCACTAACACTCACCCACTCTCTCTCTCTCTCTCTCTCTCTCTTAGTAGCACTGTGGGATCCACCGTGAGCCCACATTGCCACTAGGAGAGAGAAAGAGTGTGGGTGTGAGTGTGAGTGTTAGTAAAATTTGTTAGTATCCCAAATATTACTTCATCCGTCCCTTTTTTTGAGTTCACATTTGGGAACTCAACTTATTAAGGGGACAAAAAGAATCTACACCTACTTTCCACAATTGCCCCTAATCATTGCAAAAACTTTTTTTAGTCTTCTTGTCTTAGTGTAGATTTCAAGGAAGGGTAGTTTTGGAAAGCAAGTAAAAATTCTATATCAATTTAGGAAAGTAGACACTAATTTTGGGACATTCCAAAATAGAATATAAGACTAAAAAAAAGGGAAGGAGGGAGTACTTACTTACTATGCCTGAAGTGTCCGGTATGCGTTGTAAATGATCAGATGAGCTGGTGAGCATTTTTTCGAAGATGTCAGTTCAGTTACCATTGTGGTCCATTCAAGAATTACAGAGATGAGACGCCTCTGTGCATTGTATATATATGTGCATATATGTAAATATGTATATGTATATTTAGTATACAAAGAGTTAAGAAGGATTGATTGAGCGTTTGCTATTTCTGGTTGTTAGCAACTTTTGGGGTTGAGACTTGAGAGAGAGATGCAAATGGAGAAATTGTTCCATACATCCTACTGGTTTAATTTGGATGTGCCATAAATGTTAGTAGTTTGGGATCCATATTATTGTACTTATGTCTCAAAATGTCGTAATTAGGTCCCCAACATGCAGGTTGTAACTTTGAAACCATTTTGGTTTCCTGCCATCAGTTATAAAATTTTGGGATCAAATTACTAAGGGTGTTTATCGGTCAGTTTGGTCATTTTTATTTATTTTTTTCAAAATCCGACCAAATCGGGCGGTTCGATTGATTTTGTCCGGTTTTTTTTTTATCAATTTCGATCGATTCCTTCAATTTTTAACTTGAGGTCACTTTTATAAATCAACCAATCAATTCGATTTCAGTCGGACAATGAACACCCCTAATTACAGCACTTTGGCATCAAAGTTGGGTGTACGATGATACATCATAAACCACTATGATGTGTCATAGTAAATCCCATGCAAATGTTGTTACGAAACAGAAACAGAAACAGAAACAGAGGGGACCCTACCATGGTAGGTGACTAAAACAAACTCAAATCGTGTGAAGGTTCCTAAAAAGAAACTTTAAATATAGGTTTTCTGTGGTACTGGTTTTTTGGAACTCTCCATTTTGTGCTCTGTGTATGCTCTCTCTCTCTCTCTCTCTCTGAGAGTGTGTGTATGTGTGCTTGGTTACTGGACCTTGTTTGAGATAAATAGTAACTCACACCCACATAAGAAAACCTCTCATGTCATTCAACTGAGCAAGTCATGGAGCTAATAGTCATCACTACCCTCTGTGTTCTTCTCTCAATTATGGTGACACCCTGTTTCTCTCTCCAAATATTTCAGGTGCAATCAGAAAAGCAAGGTAACAACACACTCTGTGAGTGTGTGTGTGTATATATATATAAATATTTAAATATAGGTAATTAATGCTTGTTATACTAAGGCTATAAGCCATTGCAATATTTGTGCAGTTCCTCATGACCACCAGCTTTCTGTTCCTACAGTACTGCCAAGGAAGCTCAGGCTCATTGAGGAGACAACTGTATTGAATCTTTCTCACTTCTCACCCTCATAAACATATAAATCAACTTTCTTTTGCAGAAAAACACACACACACACACGCAAAAACATACATACATATATATATATATATAGTTGGAGAGTCGAGGGATCCTTCATTTTAACAGAGTGAAAGACTTTTAATCCTCACCGTCAGAGTTCATTCAATCATTGCCGTAAAAGTGAAATTCACTGCTCTTAAATAAATGGGTTGGGTTTCGACAGTCAGGATTAGAAGTCCGCATTTTGTTAAAAAGGAGAACTCTGTATATAATTGCTTCATTTTGTTTTTCAATTGACTTCAATCACTTCATTTTGATTAAAAAGGAGGACTCTGTATATAATTCCTCGTGTGGTAATTAAATTGACTTCGTTTTGATTTTCAGTTGGAAAGCAATGAAGGTAAAGACTTTGTGTCATACAATAGGCCAACCGAAGCTTTATCAGGTATTAATCTGTACTAAATTACTAACTTATATTGTATGAAGTCAATTGTGAGAAGCTTCTTATATGAAAATGCGGGTTTTAACCGTTGGATGAGAATTTAACCATAAGATTCTGAAGCATCTGGAAATGCATTTATTGTCAGATTCTCATCCAACGGTTAAAACCCGCATTCTCATATAAGAAGCTGCTCACTTTAATGAAATACTAATTTCAAGTGGATAGACTCGTTCCCCAATGTCCTATTGACACTTCTACATTACTAGTTGTAGATATTCACTAAGCTAGGGACTGTTTGGGATGGCTCATAATTAGTTATGTGGTTGGGGATTTGAAGATATTACTATTTAAACAGAATCTTAGTTAAATCAACTCGGTGCTCGCTATTGCTGTGATGCTCAATTTGTATCCCAATTAAAATATAGTTTTAAACATATATGGCAGTGCAGCCACTTAAAACAACTTCATATGAAAACTCAGGTAGTTCTACCATTATTTAATGTTGTCCTACTACCACATGGACTGAGAATTAATTTGGAAACCTTACATAGGATTATTCTTTTAGAAAACCTGATTTAAAAAAAAAATTTGAGGGTGTGACTGAACTTGTTACTATTTATGCATTCCCAAACAGATTTATTATATGCTTTCCAAACATAAATTCAAATTTTGATTTACAACACATGTAGTGATGGACTACCAAAAACAACTTTTTAAAAAAAATAAAAAAAAATCAATGGATCAATCTCATCAACGTTGTTTTTTATGGTCTCAATGCCAAAAGTGTTGGGAATAAGATTTGAGATTCAGATATGAAAAACAAAACATAATTATTAGGCTTCGTACTGTTTATGTCAAATGGTAGTAGTGCCACAGCAATTTACACACTCTGGCCACATTTGGCTGACAAGCTCAGGACTGGACAATTAGTCCATTTTAATTATTAGTCCTGTGACTATTTATACCACACCCCCATGGGATTAGTTAGTCCCCCATATGGGAGACTGCTTAATTAAAAAGGATTATTAGTCCCTTCCTTTTAAGCGTACCCAAACACCGGACTATTCAATTAAAATGGACTATTAGTCCAATCTCTCCTAATCCTACCCCCAATCTCGTGAAACAAACGTGGCCTCTAGGGCTATATTTAATTGGATTAATTTGAAGGGAAGAAACACATGACTTCCCCTCACCCTTTTATAAGTCTTCTTTATTTATTGATGAACACTTTCTGCACATACAACATTGCCACAATTCTTCTCTACACCCTTCAAAGAGAGGACCCTTTTTAACCACTCCTACGTTGATAAACATTCTTTTGATGTGTCGCTTAGTATGACTATTCACTAAAGCTATAAACATGATTTAGATACCTCTACTATAAAATTACTAATGCACTGTCGAGTACAACTATAGTTCTTTAATTAAACAATGGATCATTCTTTCCCCAAGTTACGTCGGACTTGTACACACACACCATATATATATATATATATGTCTAATTTATATGTATATCTATTAATATAATCAATATTCTTAATTTTTTTTTATGTGACATGTATAGGTACTAAACACCATAAAGATGAAGGAACAATACATACTAAAAGAGGAACTTGGCAAGATTGGAAAGAAAGAGCCGACATGTCACAATTCTTTACTATGGATTATTCCCACGTGAGAAGACGACGTCCCATACATAACAAGTCCGTGACTTCTGCTCCATGAAACATGGAATTAAAATCCAATTTTCATATTCCCAAGTACTACCAAAAAAAAAAAAAAAAACCAAAATCTGTTTTTTTGAAATACAATTTTGGAAAGAAAAAAAAAGGAGTGTTTTTTGTAATTAGGAAAATGAGGAACTTGTCACCTTCTATCTCTTTTGTGGCCGACAAAATGGAGCAAAACCCTAAGGTTTGTTACAAACCATACCTATGCTTTTGAGCAAGTTTTACTTTGTTTCATGGGACATTTTGGTTTTTGTTTCTTAATGTTTTCGAAGTGGTCAAATGGGTCTCAAGCTCCTACATTAATTTGCTTTGGCAAACTACAAAACCGTATTTGTATTCGTTGGAAAGCAACATTTGTGTGCTCGTTTATTGTAAACAAAGTGAATTATTTGATGGAAGTGGGTGGACATTCATCTTCCTCGATATATACTAAGTAGTATTATGTGATATATTTATGAACTATGAAGAGATCGCTTGTGTATACTATGTACACTAGATGGTGCATGATTGTATGGACTAATGGACCTATGTTTTGAGTTTTGACTAATTACTTCTACTTATGAACATTATATATAATCAAGTATAGCCCTTCTTGAATAGTTGTTAGTAGTAATTGGGAGTACCTACATGAATTTCAAATTTGGTGGTAAATGGTTTAATAGTTGTACCACATGCCAGCTAATGGATAACATGCACCCCACTGCATGTGAATAACTTAAGTATTTGAAACCAAATCTAGAATCCAAATTTTGATAAACACAACATCACTCTATCTAAAAGGGAGAATCTGGGGGAATTTTTTTTTCTTTCTAAAAGAGATGGAACTTCTTATTCAAACTAAAGATATGTTTGATAACCCAATTAAGTGGTGAAAATGAGAATATTTTTCTGTACCTATTATCTTTTCAATGCATTTTATAATGTACCACTTAATTGAAAAAGTAGTCAAAAATCTATTGAAACTTTAAGTGAAAAAATTCAACTGAAAATAATCACTGAATGCATTCTATTTCAATACTTGAAACACAATTTTCAGTATTATAACTACAATTGCTTAAAATTTTCAGTACTCAAAATTCAATGCTTAATTGCACTACTTATACCTATTATACATAGATATTGTTTCGGTTGAGTAGACTACTCAACATATATATGGTTGATGAGCCTGAGGATCCTCGACAACCAATTTAGGACTGTCAATCTGGCAATACCCATGTGGCCTTGACAGGATCACATCTGTGATCTGCCAAGGATACATGGGTGCTAATCCCAAACTGGCTGCCGAGAATCCTTACCCGATTTATGACTATTGCACAACACAACCATCTTGTTAGGTGTCTGAGAAGGGTGTTATTGTCTTTTTGTTAATTGTGTTAGATCTATTACTTTATGAAAGTTAGGAGAATAAGTTTTACAATCAAAACTTAAGGGGTCAATATGAACCCGAGCCTAAGTGAGGGGGTGAAAGTTTTATTTACCCAACTATTCATTAGGGATAGGGGTGAGCCAAAAAACCGAAAAACTGAAAATCGACCAGCCAAAATATCGATTGGTCGATTTATAAAATGTACAAGTTAAAACGGAGCAAAAAATCAACCAAAACAGCAAAATCGACCAAAGTCGAACCTATTAGACGGTTTTAAAATACAAAAAAGAAAAACCGAAGCTAATTAGGGATTTCTTTTAGTCACTTCACCGGTGAGCTTCACCGATGACAAATAAGCAAATTTTTATTGGCGCTTATAGGCAAAATAATATATAAGTAATGTCATCCTTCTCAAATTTTGTGTTCTAAATAGTGCTCATGCAACACATGTGATAGATGGACCGCCTTCAATAATGGAAGGACCACTTTTACATCATCCAATCAAAATTAAGTGTGCTCACTACCCGTCTACCACATATATTCGGGAACCATTTATGACACAAAATTTAGTAAGCATAACATTATTAAAAATATGAATGAGGAGGCATGCGCACCACTATATTTTCCACACACACACACATATATATACAGTCAGGCTCTAAAGAGGGCACCCTCTCTTTGTTAAAAAGAGGGTTTCTGTTTTGTCCGTCGGATTGTATTTTCATTAATGACAGTTTTGTCATTTCAAAGTTTATAAACACGATCCGACGACCACAATAGAGGTCCTCTCTTTAATAAAGAGATGGCGTCCTCTTTAGAGAATCTTTGCACATATATATATATATATATATACACACACATATATTGCTCAAAAGGAGCCATTATATATTAGTATTGTTTTGAACCCTAACCATGGTGCACGCAAACTTAGAATCGAACAAAGCCAGTGGACAAAGCTGGATAATCATAAAAAACCCAGTGGTGTCCAAAGTGTGATCTAGAAGAATTTGATCACTTCTTTCACATTTGTTACGAATCTTAATGTACATGGTGAAATCTAAACTTAATCCAAAAAAAGAAGAAGAAGTAACTATTATTAAGTTTTGGATCAATCATGTATATCTACAATAGATATGCCATACAACTGAATGAGAAAACATGTATAGCCAGAAAGGAGTCTAGGGATTAATTTAGAAACATTCCAAAAAACGAAAGAACTAGAAAGGAGTCTTCTAGCTTTAAGAATGAGAGAATCAATGATTCAATCACGACTGCATGACCAATCACGGAGGGGTTGGCAAGCAAGGAGGGAGTCCCCTTCGATAATCACATGCTTATGGCAGCAGACAGCAGTACAAATAGCAAGGACAGCAGCCCGAACATCGGCCAGAAGCGGCTTCAGAGTCTCCCCAAAAAATGAACATGCATGAATGGTGTTACCAATGTCCTCCTCTCTCAGAAGCCAGAACAGCAACAATCGTAGTGGAAATATAGCCATCGATCCGATCAGCCATTGGCCAGTCTCCAGATAGCTAGCCATTGTTTTGCATATACTCCGGTTCCCCCACTAGTAACTCTATGCCATGATTTTTAACCGATCAAACCAAGTGTGGATTCAAAATTTATATTTGGGGTTGGCTGGAAATGCAAATACTGAAGGCCTTTTTTTTTGGGGGGGGGGGGGGGGGGGGGGGGGGTGGAGGGGGTGTGTGTGTGTGTGTGTGTTTATTTGTAGAAGTATTTTGGATTTTTTTGTATAGAAATGTTATAGCTTTAATATGTGCGCTATTTTGGCCGTTTTAAAATTTGAGGTGCTTGTAATTAAGGGTGAAAACTACTCAGTCCAGTTCGGTTCGGTGCGAATTTTAATTAGTCAAATTGATCCGTTTCGGTTCGGTTAAGTTTTTTTTTACATTGCATGAAAATTTTAAAATCTGACCGAACCGAACCAAGCTAGATCGGTTCGATCGGTTTTGTTACACCCCTACTTGTAATCCTCTCACCTGGCTCCTTTGAAGTTTTGCTGCTACATGTTTTCAGTAACAAGGGACATTGATCGTTGATTGTAATTTGCAAAGTTTTAGAGTGATGGTAATATAATTTTATTTGGACAAAAGTAAAATGGGAGAGAAAAATGTGTTAGATCAAATATGGAAGAAGAAGTGTTGTGCCAAATATTTATAGTGAACAGGATAAAAATTGGGGGCTTCGGCCATATCCCTTCAATTAAAACCCTTCCAAACTAAAACTTACTTTAACTTATTATGTCATTTTTTGATCTAAATAACTTCAAATTGCTATAACTTTTGTTCTACGTACAAGTCTATTTTTCGTAAAATTTGATGTTTTGGAATCAGAAAAATGAGATCTATCAACCGAGATAAAAAATTGCTATATCTGTTTTGAAAAACTGTTATTTTTTATTTATTTAAATTTTTTTTTTTTTGCATAAATATAAGAAAAACATATTCTTTTTCATAAAATTGGCACCATAGGTGCATAGATCTCGAAAAATACAAAGAATAAAAAAAATACTCACAAAGGTTATTAAAAAAAACGAGTGAGTTATGGTGGATTAAAGTTAACGAATAATACCATCTGTTTTGACAGATAAAATCAAAAAATGAGATTCCAAATTATTTTCTTTTATGTAATTTTCAAATCCATTGCGTAAATTTTGAATAAACACATGAAAAAAAAAATCACTCAAAAAGGCTAAAAGACGAGTGAGTTATGGTGGTTTAAAGTTGAAAGATAATATAAATATTATCTGTCAAAATATATAATTTTATCTGTCAAAACAGATACAGATAAAATAAAATAATGAGGCTCTAAATTACTTTCTTTTGTACAATTTTCAACTCCATTACATAGATCTCGAAGAAATACATGGAAAAAAAAAATTGCTCAAAAAGGATAAAAACGAGTGTGTTATGGTGGTTTAAAGTTTATATTATCTGTCAAAACAGATAATAAAGTTGACAGATAATATTGCCTTAGTCATTTTTTTTGTTCCAACGAGGGGCTTTTTCACCAAATTCAAAAAGTAGCGAGGGACTTTTTAAAACATGGTCAAATTATGTTGATTTTTGACTAATACAATTAATTTTAAGAGATTTATAACCTAATCTCTCATAAAAATTGGACCATATATATTACTCCAAAGTACATAAAAATTTTGTTTGACCTTCAAAATTTTGGTTGAACTAAATTACGAAGTCAGAAAAGAAAAAAAAAATCAGTAATGGAAGAGAGTCATCGAATTTGTGCACCGAAAAATCCTGACCATTCATTTCGGTGGCCTCCATGACAAAGTATATGGGACCCACCGAAATGAATGACCACAATTTTTCGATCCATAAATTCGGTAACTGTAGCATTACTAAAAAAAAAAAGTTACTGAGTCAAATATAAAGTGAACTGAATTCCAATTAAACTAATATAGTAACTGTAAGTATAAAACAAAATGTTCAAAATTTATGGTGGTCTACATTCGGGTTGAACCCGACCCTAGGTTTGCCCTTAGATCAAACAACAAGATAAGTTATTTTCAATCACCGTAGGCCTGATGGAAAACGACTTATGAACAACTTTGACGTTAATTTTTAGGAGTATTTAGCATCTCAATTGCAGCGTTGGAAACTCAAAAATACAAGCTCCCCCAACACGGCCGCTAGGGCTTAGTTTGGCCCTTATTTTTCTTCTTTTTTAAAGCACAAGTTCATGTTAATTTATTTGGTAACGAGTGTATAAGTTTTTTAGCAAAAATTGAACTTATGACTTTTTTTTGGGAGATTTTAAAAGCTCTAGAATTGAGCTTTTAAAAGTTTAATGTGGCTTTTTTTATTTCATAATGTTTTTTTTTTGAAATGTAATGTGGTCACTTATATAAAATTATCAAACAACTCAATAATAAATTTTATAAACCACTTTTAAAAAGCTACATGGGGCCAAACTAAGCCTAGGTCTCTCCACCAAGTTGAATGTCACTGGGCTTTTGTTCTCTTCCTCTTAGCTAGGCAGCCATACGACAATGACTGAATTACAATGGCGATCATGACAATAATTATGATGACAATACTAGATTTGTTTGTTTGTTTTTGTTTAAGGTCTTGTATTCTCCTCTGTATTTTCTTCTAAGAAGGCAACAACCAAATATTAGGCCTTGTTTGGGAAAGTTTCAGATTTAGTACAAATTCAGTTTTTATTTAATTTTTTGTGAAAATCTAGTCTACTAAGTGTTAATTTTTTTTTTACATAAGAGTCTGTGTCCAATTTGATAAATTTCTTAAAATAAATTCTTTGTCAAACTAACCTATACTTAATTTTTACAAAAACCTAATAAAAAAAAAAAAAAAAATTAGACCCGAATCAAATTATATTTTGAATATTCTCAAATATGCTTTAAGGAGCTAGCTATAGCGCTAGACATCATTAAAATGCCTAGGTACGTAATGAAATTGCTAGGCAAAATGCCTAGAGTAATGCTACATCTACCGAAACAGTGCACCGAAAGTGTGCACCGAATTGATCCGGACCACTCATTTCAGTGGTCTCCACACGTTTTTGTGTGGGGACCACCGAAATAAGTGGTCCGGATCAATTCGGTGCACACTTTCGGTGCACTGTTTTGGTAAACAAATCATTTCCGAAATGCCTAGTACTTTTTTTACTATTGTTTTCCAAAGATTGATATTTCATAGGGTATTAGGGGTGTAATAAAATTGACCGTATTGACCGAATTGATCGGTTCAGTTCAGTTGAGTTAGGTTAATTTTCAAAAACTTAAAGCAACGTAAAAATTGATTCCAATCAATTTTATTTATTAAAAATAGTAAATACTTTGACAACAAATTCACAATTAATACTACTTTGTCAATAATGATAGTCTATTTCATATAATTGTGAATAAAATATGATAAATTATAATAAAGTAAGAATGTATAAAGACAAGATCAATGAAATGGTTTGATTTCAAAACTAATGTCATGCATCCCAAATTTTGAATACGAAATACTTCTCAAATATATATGACATGGATTAATTTGATTTTGATTGAAGAATGTTAAAGTGATTCAATCATTATTGAAGATGATCACTATGTTGTACCACATGTATTTGGGAAAAGTAATGTTATACTCCCCAAATTCAAATTTCAAATAAACCATCTCAAGTGATGTGATATTGGGATCACTGAATTTTGATTAAAGAGTCACTGTAAGGTCACTTTACCATCCTTCATTCAAAATTCAGAGGGTTCACTAGCACGTTATTTAGGGTAGGTAACTTTGCGTTCACGGAATTCACATCATTTTGCATAATGAATTTACATCTGACGGTGACAAATCGTCTGTGACATGATCAAACCCACTTCTTCCTGTAACTATATCATTTCACAAGACACAAGTCACAAGTCTACTACCACTTTGTTTTGAACTGTTGACATCCACAACAAGTCTACTAAGGTTCCACTGCTGCTGCTGCATAACTCTGTAGAGAGAGAACGTATCTAATCATCGACGACGACGACGACAATGGAGATTTGGCAGAGAGCGAAGTCCTTCGCCGAAGAAGCAGCGAAGCGATCGCAAACCCTAACTTCTTCGTCTTCATTCAAGATCTCCGACATCGTCACCGAGACCGCCAAGAGATCGAAGGACTTCGCCGCCGAGGCCTCCAAGAAAGCCGACGAGCTCAGGTCCGTCGCTCTCAAATCCCTCTCCGATCAAATTCCCGCTCTCGTCACTTCTTCTTCGCATTCCGATTCGGAGCAGCTTGAGAGGTTCGGTGTAACTGATGATCTCAGAGAGTTCGTCAAAGGACTCACCCTAAGCACATTCAAGAATTTTCCTATACAAGGTACTCCTACTTAATTCATCTCATAATATACGTCAGAATTTTCAATTTTTTTTCTTTTTTTTTTTGGATTTTCTGAGATATTTGTAATAAATTGGAGTTGTGCACTTGCTTAGTTTGCATTTCGTTTGAGAACTTGACACCATGTACTTTGTGAAATGTGGATGTTTTGGATTAGCTTGTAGGTGTTTTTAATGTGAATTAGTTCTGCGAAATGACAAATTGACAGTACTTCGAAATTTTGGGGGACTTGCAATTTGAGATTGAAAGGGTGTATGTTAGCCAAATTGAATGCCTACTCTCCTTCGATTAATTGGAATAATTTTGCAACTTCAGCAATGGTTTAGTTATTTTATACAGAATTTTGCAGGACAATTAATGTTTTTTTTTTTATTATTTTATGAAATCACATAAATGCTGTTCATAATTCAGAGAAATCTTGATAAATTGGTGAAGTTGGGGTGTTATTAAATGTCTTCAACTATAATATACTATAAATTAAGAGGCTTTATTCATTGTTTATCTACATATTTTCCAGTTTTGATTTATTTGCTAATCCAGAATTTTTCTCCTATAGTTTTGAATTTTGTGCTCAACCGAAATACATTTTGACATTTTATTTGAGATGTAGTGATTTAGACAAGTCTATAGCAAATCGTTGGAGCTAATGGTTGAAAATTCTGACGGTTTTTTAACTGTAGTTTTTTGTTTTTGTTTTTGTTTTTTGTTTTTGTTTTTATTTTATTTATTTATTTATTTTATTTTAAGACTGTCGTCCATGAGCTTATTGACCTTTTCTCCGTAATGTGAAGATGAACTGCCAGTATCTGATGTGCCAACATTCTCAAATGTTCAGCAGGATCTAACAGAGTGGCAGCAGAAACATGCCACTCTTGTTCTAACTACTGTCCAGGTAATTCCTTTTCTTTTTATCTAAAGCACTATGGATCCTGGATTATTTGGTGATGATTGGCAATGACACTTTTTATTTTTAATAATTTTATAATTGTTGTTTTTACAAGCTTAAGGGGAATTGGATATTGCACTCTAGCACTCAAAAGACCTTGTGCTTAGATTGCATTTGTTAACTTTTGGTTGACATATTTTCTTGCACATAATCATCTTCCTAGTCATCAACTTCTTACCACTTTTCCTTTGAGAGTGAAGGGCGGTTATGTTGGAAACCACACAATAGGGTCCTTATTCATATCATTGTATGCAACACACTTTAATTGCCCTGTAGCCTTGGTTGTTGAACTGCTTTCCAAGGGTTTAAGAATGGAATATTGAGAGAATATGTTCATGTACGCATGTGTTGCAAACTCAGTGAAGTATCCACTCCTTTCATTTGGAATAAGTAGGGATGAAGTAGCACTATGGGCACCACAAAGGGCGATGTAATGACCTGCATAAAAGCAACTAGCCAGAGCTAATATCTCCGAGAGACGTAACAAAAATCAACAGACACTGGAAAGGGCTCCATGATTCAACATCAGCTCCCATTTGCGTCCTAGTGAGATAAAATGCCTACTGTAATAAGTGAGGATGTGTTTGTGAAAATTGATTTACTTTGCAGCAGCTTGAATGCGGTGGAAATGGGTTGTGTTTCAAATCTTAGGATTGCAAATGATCTGCTTCTCCTGTGCTTTATGGAACTTAAGAAGAAGCTTAAATGCTTTAAGCAAAAAGTTGCTGATATAACTTGGTGGATATTGCATCCATTCTACGTCAATATATGTGCACAACACAGATGAAATGAGATTATAGAATCACTGAATGCTGGGAGGCATATTATGAATGTTTAAACCAATACGCCATGAAATTACAATTTGTGCATATGAAATAACAAATGCGTTTTTTGTGGCTTTGTTCAATTTAAAGCATTAGAGCTGACTAATTTTTTTTGGATGATTTATTTTATTTCATATTTGGTTGGTAAATGGTAGATGATTTATGGTTCCTTTCTCCAGCGAATGACCTGATACTAGCCTCCTCCTTTATTCAGTTCTATGACATTCTGGACAATTAACACTGGTGATATTGTAGTAAGATGCTTTTTGTGTATTGGAAACTTATCCCTCACCTAATATTGCAAATTGATGTGACTACTTGTTTTAATACGGTTTCCTTTGCAATAACGGATATATTGATATCCGATACATATGTTGATTTTATTGTGAGTTTCAAATCTTGGCTTAATGATGCCATAATGCAACTTCATTCTGGCTAAGCTCTTTATCTTTTTTCTCAGTCATCGAGGAACAGTTGAGAAAGATATTTACCCTACTATATTTCAGCAATTAATTTTTCGTAGAATAGTAAAGTTGCTAACTTTTAAATGGTTATACTGTTTCAGGAAATTTCGAAGTTACGTTATGAATTATGCCCTCGTCTTATGAAAGAGAGGAAATTCTGGAAGATATATTTTACGCTGGTGAACAGTCATGTGGCTCCGTAAGTAACTATGCATCTGGGGAAATTTTCACTTTTGCTGTCTTTGATGGTAGATGCTATAGAGGTTCTGAATGCGAAGGTCACCTGTGATGTTGAGATCTCAAATAGCAATTTCATTGATGGATTGTAAGAGTTGATATTTGTGTCAACAGTAGTAGTGATTATAGTAATTAAACAAATGATTTTAATGTGTTGGTGTTCTTCATAGAAAAGCTACATTTCCAATTACAGAAGGGGTAGAACATACCAGTTAATTCCTTGTCTTGCTTGACTGGTGTTTGATTTGACAAGCTTTCTTATGAGCAAAATTTGGAATGCTGGATCCATTTTAAGCTTTTCTTTTCCTGGTTAGGGGTGGGGGTGGAGGTGCATCCATGTTCGCTGAAAATTTACAAAACTTTTACATAGTTAGCTACTTAGCTCTAAATCACCCACACAAACACCAGCTGACCTATCTATATTTAGGATAGTATCTTTATTAACCTTGTCTTTGCTCTATTACATTTATCTGTGACCTTAGTGTGATACTTTAACTTGGGCTCTTTTGGAAACATATTTGTAGTACTACATCTGATTGTAAGAGAAAGTTCTTGTCTAAGCATCCAAGTAGACTGATTCTGTAGCTTTTCCTTTCATGTTATTAATTAGGTATGAGAAGCGGTACATGGAGATGGAGGAGGTTAAGCAAAAAGAAGCAGAGCAAATAAAAGACCATGAAGTCGAGCAAACTCCAATTGTTGTAGAGACCAACAAATCAGAATCGATAGGAACAAACCTGAAAAGTAGGACTTTGACTTCGTCAGCAGCAGAGCAGGACTTGGATACATTTCTTTTGGGAGACCTCGAAGACAGTGATGGTGGTCCAGGTATAATGTTGTCTTTTTGTGATAGGTATTATATTGTTTCTGTAGAATGACTGTGAGTTCAGTTATAGTTCTGGTTTTCCTATTTCATTTGAGAATGAACAACCTTTCTATCTTTTGTTGAGATATAATCGTCTAATTCTGGAGTTCACTGTTGAAGATTTTGGCAAACCAATCCACGATTTGACAACTTCATTGATGGTTGTCCTAGCCTTATAGGTCACACCATTGTAAAAAATTAGTATATTACTCGTGATCATCTAGAATCTGTTTCATGAATTGCTATTCTCTTGCCAATAAATGTAAATTTCTAAGTGGTGTTAATGCTAGCAAATGTATGGGGGATTGCATTGCAAAGCTTCAACCTGGGTGAAGTAAATGTTTCGGTTGCATAACACATGGGTAGGTTTTTTGGTTACGTCCTACAGGCATAGGAGGGTAGGACCTTCTTACTAGGCATGTCCAAAAGATGTACTCCCTTTGTCCCATTCTATGTGTCCACCTTTGGGGATCCAACTTTTTAAGGGAACATAATGATTGCCAATTCACGTGGCATGAAATTAAGGCAGTTGTTCCAAAATTACCATTATTGTCTTTTTTTCCCTTTTACTTTTTGTTGGGTGATTTTCAAAATCCATAAGGGTGATTTTGGAAAGAAACTAAAAGTTTATCATTCCATATTCTTAGACTCTGAGTGGACAATAGTTTTAGGACGGCCAAAAAAGTAAATGATACATAAAATGGGACGTAGGGAGTAGAAAGGATTATATTCCTACATCACTCAACATATTATGTGATTTTTCTTTGTCATCTTCACTGCTACCAATGAATTCCTTTTCCAATAAGTAGAAATATTTTCTCAACATTCTGATACATATAATTTATACTAGCTTTCTGAAGAACAAAAATATTAGAGTAGAAATTTTCAGCCACCTCCCTGTCATAATGTTTGAATTAGATGAGGTTTTGATCAAGTGGAATACATGATTCAGTTTGTATATTTAAGTCCAAGTAATGCAGACAACTGCAAAAGGGTATTTGGCGATCGAGTCATTAGCCATATCAAGGTGTAGACTCTGGATTAATTTTAACACTAAGAAAACACACCAGCACTTGAGATACATACTCGAGTTAATGCATAGGTACTTGGGATTTTTTGAGATGCCAATGGGATTCAGGTCCCATAGTTCTTTACATGCAATATATTCAAGTTGGTTTTATCATATAGAAAATTGGTTTTAACATTTTTCCTGATTAAAAAAAAAATGCAATGGGCCAATTTAATGTCTACTGGAAATTGCTCCACAAGAAAAATGCCCATTCAACAAAAAACTTAATGAGATATAATATATGGCATGGCCGTCTCATGTGTCTTATTGTTAGTGTTTTCCTGTTGGAATGCTCTTAAAACTTCACTACAATACGTGTGTTTCCAGATGCTGATGATGACGACAAGACTTTTGATGATGATTTCGACAAGATCAACAGTTCTGTAAGTATAAAGTTATACTTCAATTGACTCCACTCTACTTGTATTTTAACTCTTCCAAGTTTATTGCTTTTCATTTTTCTTTTTCCACAAAGAAGTTGGTCTCCAACAACTATGGAGATGTTAGCCCAAAGCACAGCAAACTGAATACACTTAGTCTTTAACAAATATGACATTTTGTGGAATAGTTGGAGTTATTAAAGGTTTATATGCGCACTTACAGGATGTTGAAGATGAGAAGCACCTGGTGTAGACTACAGATTCAGAGGTTTAAGGAGATGAAAGTCGATGTAATGAAAAAAAAACAAACTAGCTTCACTGATTTATGAGAGTAGTGATAAAAGATAAAAAGAAGGGGTTTGGGCAATTCAAGGTGGTGTTTTGGAATGTGTAAGGTGTTGGGGATAAGGCGTGTTTGGAAAGCTGGTGATAGGTATTCTACATGTTCGTTTCTCATTTCTATAAATGCTTTTAGATATTAGGTGTGTTATCTTGTTTTTTGTACAGTTTGATGAACAATTAATCAGGTGTGAAAGCCAATTGTTTGCTGATGTAATATAATATGCCCACTTGAATTTTATTTTCTTCCCCATTACAATCTTTCAATAGTTGTTGCAAAAAGTTTATGAATGCTCTACACCAGATGGGTTGATAGTGTTGACAATGCTTCCCAGGAGTGATTTTTACTAGGGTTGATATATGATTTGGTACACTTACTCCAAGGTATGTTTGATTACTATTAAGTGTTAGTCTCAGTACTTAATTTTTTCAGTGTATTTAATAATGCATTACGCGCACCACTTAACACTTGAAAAAGTAGTCAAAATATACTGAAAATTTTAAGTGAACAATTTGTACTAAAAAAATCACAGAAGGTGACATGCTTTCAATCAAAGATAATCTACTTTTTGACTATTACAATTAGCTTAAAATTTTCGGTACTTAATTTTGAACTTTTAGCGAACCAAGTGGGTGTTTGCTTCCCTTAGGGAGGCTAGTTTATTGTTTGTTCATCTTTTGCGTAAAAGAGAAGGAAAAAAAAAACAAAAAAAAATCCATAGAACTCTGCTATTCGTAAACACAGAAAACCCACATGTGAATTATTTTTTATTTATTTATTTTTTTCAGAATTTAAACTCTATCCGTTTGATAAACTGAAAATTAAGTATTGAATTTAATTACTGAAAATTTTAAGTTACTTAATTTGTTATACTGAAAATAGTATTTCATGCACTGAAATATACTGCATTCAATTGTTATTTTTAGTAAAATTCTTTTACTTAAAGTTTTCAATAATTTTTTTGCTTCTTTTTAGTTACATAATACATTATCAAACACATTGAAGAAAAAAAGAAATGCTAAAAATCTTCATTTTCAACACTTAATATGACTATCAAACACAATATGTTTTTTTCTTTTCTTTTTTCCCTAAAAAACTAACACATCGAGTTGCTTTTTTATTTTTTTAGTACTTACATTTTGTTTCATATAGTATGAAATAGACAATACTTCGGTGCTTTTTTAGACTATGCTTAGTCTACATGTGCTCCACAGTCCTCATAAGCAACACTTGCACGTATGAATCAATCATGTTCCAAAACAGTAAAAGTACTGAAGTCTTTTTCCAACAAAAACCATGTAGTATGATGGAGTGGATATAGGAGGGGACAGACGAGGATTGTGGCCCCATCAAAGATTGTAAAAAATAATAGGTTTAATTACACGGACCTCTCCTGAGGTTTGACGAAATTACATGGACCTTCCCTTTATGTTACAAAATTACAAGGACCACCCCTACGAACCTCCCCTCAATCTTGTAAAATTACACATACTTCCCCTCTAGCATGAATTTACTATTTTACCCTTACTTTGTTTACTTTTTACTAAATTACACACACATTTCTCTCTCTCTCTCTCTCTCTCTCTCTCTCTCTCTCTCTCTCCTCCATCTACTGTGTATATATATAGAGATATAAATATAGATATAGATATACAATACATGCATAAATATATGGACATACATAAATATATCTATATTATAAATTAGAACTTTGTCCTATTAGGACAAGTGGCTAGGATAAGATAATGTGACTAAAATGGTATTTGGCTGACTTGGATTGCTGAGTTGGAGTAATATTTTGGAACCCTCAACCCCTATCTCACTATTCTGCATAAATACCCATCTCTCTCTCTCTCTCTCTCTCTCTCTCTTTCTCTCTCTCTCTCTCTCTCTCTCTCTCTCTCTCCCTCACAACCCCCTCACATTTTGCCTCACAGAATCACACCTAGTCCTCTCTCTCTCTCTCTCTCTCTCTCTCTCTCTCTCTCACCTAGAATCACACCACCATCTGTGGGTGAGCAATTTTTGGGTGAGCAAAAATGCATTCTAATTTCAATCTTCTTAATATATATTTTTTTTTACCACTTTAATGCAATCTTTGTGTGTTTCTCAACAGCCAAGCACACAAAGGTTAGAATTCTGAGATAAAAATTGATCATTGAATTGTTTTGTTAAGGTAAGAGAGATATTTTTTATTACCAGCCCCTACCCAATGCCATTGCAAAGCAACCCGTTAAAATCATAAATAAATAAAGTCGCCTATTAGTTTGGGTCTCTAAGACGAGAAGCAATTTTCAAAGAAAAAAAAGTAAAAAAAAAAAGTTGAATACTATGGTTTAGACTTTTATGATTTTATTTGTGTTAATTTGTGGATGGAACGAAATACTTAGAAAATGAATTTTCTAAAGATTAACTTCAGTGCTTTGTTGTTTTCTTAAATTTAGGAGCAATGTTGGGATACTTGGAGAAAGATTTTATTTGTATTGTATTTTGCCAGGATCAAGTTAAGTTATTTAGAGGATAATTGAAGTAGCAGAGAGATATTATGGGAACTTTGACGTATTTCTCTGTGACATTATTGTCCTTTTGTAGGCTAATAGCATAATTTCGTTTTAGGTGGTTTTCTTGGTGAGGAATTGTGTCTGTGTGTTTTTTTTTAAACCTTTTATTTCATGTTCATTGTTGATTGTATCATCTACCGAAAAACTATGTTGTAAGCTTTAATTTTTCAGATTTGAAATGTGATACAAGAGAACAATCGAATTGTTAGATTCCTCCTGTTTGCTTCTACTTTCTAGCATTGAAAATAAATTCTAAATTTGCCATAGTTTAATTAACCCCACACCACGCGCAGCCCCTCCCCCCCTTTTTTTTCCTTCTTTCTACCATGCTCTCACGGTTCGAACTGTTCGGTAGTGGCTTTAGCCACGGGCAATACCTAGTATATATATATATATATATATATATGAATATGAATTTGTTCAAAAAAAAAATTTAACCCAAAACTAATTTGTTCCTAAGATTTTAACCCAAAATCTATTGTTCCAAAAATCTAAGATCTAAACACAAAATACCAAACCCACCTCAAAGATGTATACAAGTATTTATGTGTATATGTATTCAATGGCTATATGTATACAAATATGTATGTATATATGGTGTTTATGTATGTATGCATGTATAGAGTCCGACTCCAGTGTGCACTGGATAAGCACACTGGGTGAGCGCACTGGGCTTTTAAGCCTAAAAAAATTGCGACGCAGCGGAGCGGCAGGACGGGGTATGGGTCAGTGGGGCGGCCCGTGGTTTTTTTAGGTTTAAAAGCCCAATGCGCTCACCCAGTGCACTTACCCAGTGTGCACTGGAGTCTGACTCTGCATGTATATATGTATATAAGAGAGGAGAGGGTAACTATGGGTATTTTTGGTATTAGCAAATTAAGAAGGGAGGTCTCTGTAAATTTTGCAATCTTGGGGGGAGGTGTGTGTAATGAACATCCAAACCTTAAGATCCGTGTAATTTTGTAATATAGAGTAGAGATCCTTGTAATTTTACCAAACATCAGGGGAGGTCCTAATTAACCCAAATTAAAAATTTACCGTTGTTGGGTAGATCATTCCCAAATTAGCCCATCATACTTAAATTGTATGAATTATATCATCTCCAATCTCAGCACGTGTTTGGATACTTGCTTTACTGTGCTTATAACTTTATATGCCTAAGAGCATCCATAGTGCAGGAGCGAAACTTAAGGTATATTTTGGCTAAATTGTTGTACAGTACAGGGTAGAAGGTGCTAGCTATGGGTGAATACTGAGATGGCACTCATTGAGCTGTGTAGGAATTAATGGCGCAGCACAAATTATGCCATGTGAAATGGGGTGGCACAATGTGTGACGTGTGCCTGTGGGTGCGGGCAGCACATTGTGTGCCGTGTGCCTATGGGCGGCACAATGTGTGCTGTTTGGTGTGCTCACTCTTTACCGTTACTCCCTACAACTTGAACTTAGTGGTACCACAAAGTTAAATTTTGTTAAGTTCTGATATCCTATACATTACATGATAGAACTTTGTTGTTAACGACTTTAGCCTAAGTTATACTAAGTTATCCTACAAAACCATGCTATTGTTGATGCTCTTACTAAAATAACAATCCAAATGGATAATTTTGTAACACCCTGTATTTTATATATATATATTAGACCTGGTAATTCATTTCTTTATATAATCTTTCCTTTCCATTTGGTGAAATTTGGTTGCAAATCGATTGCCTTTGTTTCCCAATCAATTGACACTTTTTAGTTACCAATCGATTGACATATTACCAATTGATTGCCATCCTACTGACTAAAATTTATTACGTGGCAACATACCAATCGATTGCCATCTATTCCAATCGATTGCCTTCAAATATCTGTAACCAATCGATTGCCATCTTTACCAATCGATTGGTATAAGCTGAGAGAAGTTTTCTTCTTTGCTTGAGCTTTAGACGTGTAGCACCTTTCATAATATATTTATATATATATATATATATATGTCTTCATTTTATGGCCTTGGACCAGTTTCAGACCTTTGAGAGAGAGAGGCACATCTTGTGAGTATATATATATATATATATTCATATATCCATATATCTATATCTATACACACACACACACACACACTGCCTTGGCAGAAAAGAAGAAAGAAGAAGAGAAGAAAGAAGAAAGGAGATGAGACATAGAAGAGATAGAGCTAGACAGAGAAGAAGAAAGAGAGAGGATGAGAGAGAGAACTTGAGGTTTTCAAGCTAACACACACCCAAACACACCCTATGTGAGTCCTAACTCACTTGGTCTCTGTGTATTGATGTTTTACAAGTTATTGTGAGGATTAAATGTGTAATATGCATGATTTCTACATTTATATATGTTGTTTTACTAATCTGCTAGTGAAGATGAAGTGCCAATCGATTGGCCTAATTACCAATCGATTGCCATCAGTCTGGACCCAATCGATTGGATAGAATTCGAATCGATTGACATACCAATTGATTGCCAATGTTAGCAATCGATTGACATTGTTTTATTCCCAATCGATTGCCAGTTTCCTCAATCGATTGTTACATATTTTATCCCAATCGATTGGACCTTATCCCAATCGATTGGTATTGGCAGAACATGAGTTCCTTTGTTTATTCATTTTATTATGTGTTTGATTATTCGTTTCTCGATTCAGACTTCCGTTATGCAATTTCGGGTTAATCAGGGATAATATGACAATAAAGATAAGTATGATTAAGAATAATGGGTTAACATAATGACTTTAGATAATATGCGATTCTGGTATGAGTTCGATATTTGTTCATTTCAATTAGATTAGTCGGGCCACATGGGAGTTGTCATGTATCGATAGTAGTTATTGAGTTTAAGTAGGTTTGATAAGTTCTGGAAATGGTGCGTGGGTGGACGCCTGGTCATGGTATGCTTCACATGCCGTGGATGTGTTATGTCCTTAACAAGCAGTGGGCAAGACCATGTAGTCCTAAGGTAGCCAGATGTCACACCCCAACCCACCCCCGATGGATTAGGACACGTGTAACAAGAGTAACCGCACCCAAAACACACACTAATTAAAAAGAAAATGTGAATAAACCACTTTAAAGAACTCTAGTGTGACAAAACAGCCCCCAAGGGCAAAATGGTCATTAAAGAAGTATGTAAAATTTTTATACCAAAAGTTAGATTTTTGAGTCCCGGTTCCAACTCAATAGACGGCGCGCGAATCTGAGTTTTCTAGAAAAAGTTATGCACGTTTCCATAAAAGCAGACGTGCTGTGAAAAAAAACAAGCGGATCGATCCCTTCATTAAACGCGGATCGATCCATTTATATGAGTCTCTCGCAGAATGTTCCCTTAAAAGGGTGAATCGATCCCTTCACAAATTCTGCTGCTAAATTTTTTTGCTGTCAAACAAGTTCTCAACTTACCAAAACACAATCAAATCACATGGAAACATTATGAAACTTTGAGAAATCAATTCCAACACATTTCTAAACATGTTTAAACTCAAGTTAAGCATGGATCATAGAATCATATTCACAATTTGATCAAATCCACTAAGAACTCATTTCATTTGAACTACCACGGACTTTTAAACTTTGAAACTCAATTCTCATTCAAAATTCATGAAACTTGTTGGGAATCAACTCAAGGTTATAACTAACATTGTAAACACTACGGAAACATGTTTAAGACACTAGCGACACATCCGAACTTGTCAAGATGGCTAAACCCATTATTTGCACCACACTTGAGCAAACCAAAAGATATTACACATTAGTTTCCAAATTCACTTTTAACTATCAAAATACAAGGTTTAGGATCCTAACTCTTTTTCCACAACCCAAGTATGAACATCAACATAAAAGTAACCATAATTACACCATTTTACAAGTTCAAAAGAAGTGCTCAAGCATGAAGCTCAAATCTCCCCCATCTTTCCCATCTCTCCCATCCACAAGTCAAGACATCAAGCCTCAAGTCAAGGACCTCAAGCCACTAGTTACTCTGTAATATAGGTTTAAAACATATCTACAAGTTCCAAAACCTTTTCCCCCTCTTCCCGAGCACGTCACTTCCTCTCCGGGTATTGCTCCGTACCTGCAGTGGTTGTTATGTACCACAACAGAAATAGAAAAACGGTTTTCTTAAGCAATTTGCTTAGTGAGCATTCTAACATGACTGAATGTTTAATACGTGCAATGCTATAATTAGCACATAAAAACACAACCGTAGTCGCCGAGTCACCGGTTATATGGTTCATTCAGACCCGAAGACCTCCCTTGGTCCTGTGGCCACTTCTATTCCTTGGACTTCCGTTGTTTTATCGGATTCTTCCTCTACACCACCCTTATTACTCACAACAATGAACCATTTCCCTGGTGCTCATTGACTACCACATAGACATATAAGCACATATACATGTATCAACACATAAAATTTCCATAGAATTGACATCAACAATATATATTTGCTCCTACACAATAGTTATCACCTCTTATATTAAACACAATTATTTTGAGAGTAGAAAACTCACCTCCCACAGATTTTACCCAAATTAAGCCAAATTATGCAGAATTTCCCCAAATTGAAGCTCAATTTCTACTCTAACAAGAATCATACAAGAATTCGGTAGACGGCGTCTCACCGATTAGTGTGAGCTACTAAAATCCAACAATTTAAACAGAAATTAAGGGTATAGAAATGATCGTCTCACCTCCACGAGTCCAAAAGTGGTCTCGGATCGTAAATCCGACGAACGGCGGCGACGGAACGGCGAGATTTCGACATCGGCGTCTCGAGCTCGTCTTCTCTCTCGGTGATCTCTTTTCTTTTTCTTTTGATTTTCTGCTGTAAATGAGAGACTCTCATTCTCTCTTGACACATACACACACATGCAAGTGTGTGGTGTCATTATTTTGCCTTTTTCCCATTTACACTCCCGAATTTTCTTAAGTTCTTATTATGAAATCCCCCAAACATTCCATTAACTACCCAATTATTTAATGAGTGTTTGTCTAAGTCCCGCATGGGTCCCAACATGGGTCCCACATATTTTGTGAAGTTGTTATCGCACCTACAAATTTTAAATCTTTTTCATTTATTCCCTTATAACACCAAATACTACACATAAATCAACATGTAATATGAAAGCATATAAGCAAATATTCATGTAGTCACATTAAATGCATTTAATCATTTAAAATGCAAATTACCAATTTACCCTTCGTTGGGTTAAATTTCAATACCTGTCCCACCTCACTGGGGACTTTTCAACTAGCGTCCCTCTCTGAACACTTTTTACATGGTCGAGTCCAAGCCTCCCCTTAATCCATTTTATACACTAATTATATTAATTAATGCATATTAACACAATAATTTACCCGTTCCCCGGGTACGGTGTTACATTTCTCCCTCCCTAAAAAGGAGTTTGGTCCCCAAACTTACTCTTACCTCAAGAATCAAAGAGATGTGGGTATTTGGCTCGGATTTCATCCTCCCGCTCCTAAGTTGCCTCCTCGACTGAATGGCTTCGCCATTGAACCATAACAAGTGGAATTACCTTGGTTCTCAATTCTTGATCTTTTCTATCAAGAATTTGCATTGGATGCTCCACATATGTCAAGTCTTCCCGAATCTCTAACGGTTCTGGAATGATAACATGTTTCGAATCTGACACATAGCATCGAAGCATTGATACGTGGAACACGTTGTGAACATTCGCCAACTCTTGTGGCAATTCCAACCGATAAGCTAACGGTCCCACCCGATTAAGAATCAAATACGGTCCAACATATCTCAGACTGAGCTTACCTCGCTTACCAAATCGCGCTATGCCTTTCGAAGGCAAAACTTTCAGAAACACATAGTCACCAACCTCAAACTCCAAACGGTCTTTTACCCGTATCCGCATAACTTTTATAACGACTCTGAGCCGTTTGTAACCGTTGTTTAATCAATCGAATCTTATTAGTAGTGATTTGAACTATCTCCGGCCCCAAAAGCTATTTTTTACCAACTTCTATCCAACAAATCGGCGATCTACACTTCCTTCCGTGCAATGCCTCGTAAGGCGCCATTCCAATGCTGGTTTGGAAACTGTTATTGTAAGAGAACTCAATTAAAGGCAAATGGGTCTCCCAATCGGCCTTGAAATCCATAACACATACCCTCAACATATCTTTCAAAATCTGAATCACCCTCTCAGATTGACCATCAGTTTGGGGATGAAAAGCAGTACTGAAATGTAAAGATGTTTCCATAGCCCTTTGCAAGCTCTCCCAAAATCTTGACACAAATCGAGTATCACGGTCCGATACTATCGAAACCAGTGCTCCATGAAGTCGTATAATCTCTCTGATATAAATCTCTACAAGTTTTGATTTTTGGTCTTGATAGGTAAGAAATGGGCTGACTTAGTCAACCGGTTGACAATAACCCAAATGCTATCATTCAACTTCGTAGATTTTGGAAATCCCGATACAAAATCCATCGTAATATGCTCCCACTTCCACTCTGGTATCTCTAGAGGATGCAACTCTCCCAGGTCGTTGATGTTCCATTTTTACCTTTTCTTTTGACACGTCATACATTTAGACACAAATTCTGCGACTTCTCGTTTCATACCACTCCACCAATAAATTTCTCGCAAGTCTTTATACATTTTGGTACTTCCCGGATGTATCAAATATCTGGTATTATGAGCTTCTTCCATAACCCTATCTCTCAAATCACCAACTTTAGGAACACATAATTGATTAATGTATTTCAGAACACCGTCTTGAAAGCTAAACTCTGGCCTTTTACCTTCAGGTAATTCATCCACAATCCTCTTGAAATCTGGATCTAGTAGTTGATTAGACTTTATCTCACCAACAAGACTTGGATGTGCCATAATTGCAGCCATTAACCCACCTTCAATTCTGGGAACCACTTCAAGTTTTAGTTGTGCAAATTCTTTCACCAGTTTTCCTTGTCCCGTTAAGGCATAAGCTAAGTTGTCTGACGACTTTCGGCTCAAGGCATCGGCCACTACATTAGCCCTTCCCGGGTGATATTGAATCTTCAAGTCATAGTCTTTCATTAGTTCCAACCACCTTCATTGTCTCATGTTAAGATCTCTATGAGTGAACAGATATTTCAAACTTTTGTGATCGGTGAAGATTTCGCATGTCTACCCGTATAGATAGTGCCTCCAAATCTTCAAGGAAAAAATAACCGCTACTAATTCCAAGTCATGTGTAGGGTAATTCTTCTCGTGAGATCTCAACTGTCGTGAAGCATAAGCTATCACCTTGTCATCCTGTGTCAAAACACATCCCAAGCCTTGGTGAGAAGCATCACTGTAAATTCTAAACTTCCCAGTACTTGTTGGAATCGAAAGTATCGGTGCCGTAGTTAACTTCTTTTTCAATACTAGGAAACATTCATCACATTCCTTGTTCCATTCGAACGATACATCTTTTCTCATTAACCTTGTCATCGGAGTTGCAATTCTAGAAAAATCCTTGACGAATCTTCTGTAGTATCCAGCTAATCCCAAGAAACTTCGAATCTCTGATACATTTGTCGGCTTTGACTAATTCATAACGGCTTCAATCTTCTGCGGGCCTACTGAGATACCTTCCTTAGAGATCACGTGTCCTAAAAATGTGACACTTGTCAACCAAAACTCACTTTTCGTTAACTTTCCAAATAATTGCTTTTCCCGAAGTCATTGTAAAACCAACCTCAGGTGTTGTTCATGCTCCTCCGAACTCTTGGAATAAATAAGGATGTCATCAATAAATACTATCACGAACTCATCCAAGTACGATTTGAATACCCGGTTCATCAAATCCATGAAGGCGGCAGGCGCATTAGTAACCCCAAACGGCATTACTAGAAATTCATAGTGCCCGTAGCGAGTCCTCAAGGTTGTCTTCTCTATATCCTCCGCTTTGACCTTCAATTGATGATACCATGACCTCAAGTCAACCTTTGAAAATACCTGAGCCTCTTGAAGCTGATCAAATAGATCGTCGATACGTGACAACGGGTACTTGTTCTTGATTGTTACTTTGTTGATTTCCCGGTAATCAATGCACATTCGCATTGTACCATCCTTCTTCTTCACAAATAATACCGGTGCACCCCACGGAGACACACTTGGCCGAATAAAACCCTTGTCTAACAATTCTTGCAATTGGATCTTTAACTCCTTCAACTCAACTGGCGCCATTCGATACGGTGCTCGTAAAATTGGTTGCGTTCCCGGCATAACATCGATACCAAATTCAATCTCTCGGTCAATTAATACACTAGGCAACTCTTCCGGAAATACATCCAAAAATTCTCTAACAATTGGAATATCTTCAAGTTTTAAATCAAGACCTTTAGTATCAAGAATACTACACAGAAACCCCCGACATCCCTTCTTTAACAAACGATAAGCTTCAATAGCTGACACGATATACGGTGGTGATACAATACCCTTACCTTGAAAATAAAACTCATCTTGATTCGAAAGTATGGAATGCTACTCCTTTAGTGTTACAATCAATATTAGCATGATTAGCTGCTTACCAATCCATACCCAATATAACATCAAAATGCTGGATAACTAACGGTACCAAATCAATAGTTAGCTCTTTACCATTCACATTAATCTCACACTTTCTAAACACACTCGAACTAACCAACGGAGCCCCCAATGGTATCGCGGCAGATAAATCATAATTTAGGAACTCTAATGGTTTATCTAGATGTTTAGCAAAGTGATGTGATACGAACGAATGTGTGGATCCCGAATCTATAAGTACATTTGCTAGGTGTGAGCAAATGGGAACCATACCTGAGACAATAGTGTCGGCAGAAGCAGTATCTCCCGGCCTAAGTTGAAATGATCTTGCCTCTCGCTGCTCCCTCCTCGGAGGTTGAGTAGTTCTCGGTGTAATGGCACTAGATGCGTATGAACCAGAACCGAAAGCCCCTTGATGTTTGGTAGGACAATCTTTCGCTTGGTGCCCCAATTCCTTGCAAGTAAAGCATCAGCCCCTCATGTCCATATTCTGATTCGGACAATTCTTAGCGATGTGGCCTGGTTGTCGACATATGTTACAAGTGATCGGATTTGGAAGTTGATTACATCGTCCCTAATGAAACTTCTGACAAGTTGAACACCTTAGTTTATTTCCACCGGAACCACTACCAATACTAGCTGATGATCCTCCTGAACTCTGCCTTTTTGCACCCCCTTAACCACTGAACTGACTTGATCCCGGTCGTTTACTTTGTTGACTCGGTGGTGGTATCAAGTTTGAAGTATACCCAAGGTCTCTCTCAGCAATAGAAGCAATGTCCAATGCCTTAGCATAGGTCTCTGGCCGGAATACAGTTACTCGTCCTCGAATGTCGTTCCGAAGCCCTGCCACAAATTTTCTTGCTTTCACTTTTTCAGTTGTTATCACATCTCCCGCAAACCTTCCTAAACTCGTAAATTGTGTTGAGTACTCTCAGACTGATTTTCCCCCTTGCACCAACTCCATAAACTCTTGAGCCTTTTGATCCCCAAACGATTCTGGAAAGTATTGTTCATTAAATATCTCCAGAAAATGATCCCATGTAGTCGGTTGACCCAGACCCAGCTTGGTACGCCACCAATATTATGCTTCATCCTTTAATGTATCGGTGGCAAATAGAACTTTCTGTTCCTCTGTACACGGTAACACCCTAAAGATTTTCTCCATATCAGAAACCCAAAAGTTTGCCTTCATTGGATCGGCTTCCCCACGAAATATGGTCGGCTTTTGTTTATGAAATTTAGAAATAGTGACGACTTCCTCCCTCGGGTTTGGATTCACTTGCACCGTCCTTTCTTCGATCACATGAGTTTCGGCGACTCGTACCAACCCTTCGATTGCTCTTTCAACCCGTTCCATTCGATTTGAGGTGTCACCTCCAGACATTATGCCTGGCACCCACATATAGTACACACATGCACGTTACTTTTAAGAAACATATGACATGGTAATCAACATTTAAAAGCATGCTAAGTAAACGTGTATGCATGTTGATGCAACTACGTGTTGTTGTGTGTACACTACGCGTCGTATACGTCTCTCGTCCCCAAAGGCTCTAGCCTAATGCTCTGATACCAAAAATTGTCACACCCCAACCCACCCCTGATGAATTAGGACACGTGTAACAAGAGTAACCGCACCCAAAACACACACTAATTAGAAAGAAAATGTGAATAAACCACTTTAAAGAACTCTAGTGTGACAAAATAGCCCCCAAGGGCAAAATGGTCATTAAGGAAGTATGTAAAATTTTTATACCAAAAGTTAGATTTTTGAGTCCCGGTTCCAACACAACAAACGGCGCGCGAATCCAAGTTTTCTAGAAAAAGTTATGCACGTTTCCGTAAAAGCAGACGTGTAGTGAAAAAAAACAAGCGGATCGATCCCTTCATTAAACGCGGATCGATCCATTTATATGAGTCTCTCGCAGAATGTTCCCTTAAAAGGGTGGATCGATCCCTTCATAAAATGCAGATCGATCCCTTCACAAATTCTGCTGCTAAATTTTTTTTGCTATCAAACAAGTTCTCAACTTACCAAAACACAATCAAATCACATGGAAACATTATGAAACTTTGAGAAATCAATTCCAACACATTTCTAAACATGTTTAAACTCAAGTTAAGCATGGATCATAGAATCATATTCACAATTTGATCAAATCCACTAAGAACTCATTTCATTTGAACTACCACGGACTTTTAAACTTTGAAACTCAATTCTCATTCAAAATTCATGAAACTTGTTGGGAATCAACTCAAGGTTGTAACTAACATTGTAAACACTAAGGAAACATGTTTAAGACACTAGCGACACATCCGAACTTGTCAAGATGGTTAAACCCATTACTTGCACCACACTTGAGCAAACCAAAAGATATTACACATTAGTTCCCAAATTCACTTTTAACTACCAAAATACAAGGTTTAGGATCCTAACTCTTTTTCCACAACCCAAGTATGAACATCAACATAAAAGTAACCATAATTACACCATTTTACAAGTTCAAAAGAAGTTCTCAAGCATGAGGCTCAAATCTCCCCCATCTCTCCCATCTCTCTCATCCACAAGTCAAGACGTCAAGCATCAAGTCAAGGACCTCAAGCCACTAGTTACACTGTAATATAGGTTTAAAACATATCTACAAGTTCCAAAACCTTTTCCCCCCTCTTCCCGAGCACATCACTTCCTCTCTGGGTATTGCTCCGTACCTGCGGTGGTTGTTATGTACCACAACAGAAATAGAAAAACGGGTTTCTTAAGCAATTTTCTTAGTGAGCATTCTAACATGACTGAATGTTTAATACGTGTAAAGCTATAATTAACACATAAAAACACAACCGTAGGTCACCGAGTCACCGGTTATATGGTTCATTCAGACCCGAAGACCTCCCTTGGTCCCGTGGTCACTTCTATTCCTTGGACTTCCGTTGTTTTATCGGATTCTTCCTCTACACCACCCTTATTACTCCCAACAATGAACCATTTCCCCGGTGCTCATTGACTACCACATAGACATATAAGCACATATACATGTATCAACACATAAAATTTCCATAGAATTGACATCAACAATATATATTTGCTCCTACACAATAGTTATCACCTCTTATATCACATGAAGCTTTGAACATATTAAACACAATCATTTTGAGAGTAGAAAACTCACCTCCCACAATTTTACCCAAATTAAGCCAAATTATGCAGAATTTCCCCAAATTGAAGCTCAATTTCTACTCCAACAAGAATCCTACAAGAATTCGGTAGACGGCGTCTCATCGATTAGTGTGAGCTACTAAAATCCAACAATTTAAACAGAAATTAAGGGTATAGAAATGATCGTCTCACCTCCACGAGTCCAAAAGTGATCTCGGATCGTAAATCCGACGAACGGCGGCGACGGAACGGCAAGATTTCGACGTCGGCGTCTCGAGCTCGTCTTCTCTCTCGATGATCTCTTTTCTTTTTCTTTTGATTTTCTGCTGTAAATGAGAGACTCTCATTCCCTCTTGACACATACACACACATGCAAGTGTGTGGTATCATTATTTTGCCTTTTTCCCATTTACTCCCCCGAATTTTCTTAAGTTCTTATTATGAAATCCTCCAAACATTCCATTAACTACCCAATTATTTAATGAGTGTTTGTCTAAGTCCCGCATGGGTCCCAACGTGGGTCCCATATATTTTTTAAAATTGTTATCGCACCTACAAATTTTAAATATTTTTCATTTATACCCTTATAACACCAAATACTACACATAAATCAACATGTAATATGAAAGCATATAAGCAAATATTCATGTAGTCACATTAAATGCATTTAATCATTTAAAATTCAAATTACCAATTTACCCTTCGTTGGGTTAAATTTCAATACCTGTCCCACCTCACTGGGGACTTTTCAACTAGCGTCCCTCTCTGAACACTTTTTACATGGGCGAGTCCAAACCTCCCCTTAATCCATTTTATACACTAATTATATTAATTAATGCATATTAACACAATAATTTATCCGTTCCCTGGGTACGGGTGTTATACCAGATGATCCAATTATATACTTAACGAGCGGTGGATGGTTTATATCCTTAACGAGCGGTGGAGGGGGATCACTGGTATACAACGATCGATAATTCGTGACAACAGTGTTGTTCAAAGCGTTGTATCCCTGACATGTGGTGGACTGTTTATATCCTTAACGAGAGGGGGATGGACTGACGTGGTGTCCATGATTGCGGTGGATGGTTTATATCCTTGACGAGCAATGGACAGAATGATGGTACATCTACATATATGAAACGATTGAGTCTATTATTCTAGAAAGAGTATGTTGATTATCGGTCCCAGGATAACAAGACGATAAGGGTTGAGTTACGACGTTGGAATACAGAGGAGATATTATGTAGTAGAACTATATCTTAGACACTTCAATAACTTGTTATACGTTATATCATTGATACCCTGTGAGTTTTTATTCACTCAGCTCTCAGTAAGCTAACGACCGTTATTTCCTGGACATTTTTCATCCAGATTACCCTGTCCCTTTTTATGCAGTTAATGGAGCTTATGACGATGGCTACTACCTGGAAGGGGAACATGCAGAGGATGGACCTACTGATGCCGGTTATACCGAAGAAGGCTATTATGTTGATGACTACCCTTATGCCAGCTGAAGATCTGAAGATAGTTACCTAGTTTATGTTTAAGCTTTATATTACTGTGGAACTGGTTAGCTAACAGGTACTTGGGCATATGTAATCTCCAGACCTGTTGTGATCCTGTAGGCTATACTCTGATGAATTATAATAGTTAAAATTGTCTTATATTTCAGTTGATGTTAATACTGTTCCTGTTGTTTTAGTTGGACTAGTAATGCGTGGTGTGGATAATTAGTGACTTTCACTTGTCATTTCCTATGGACCCAAAAAGGAAATTTATTTTCTCTATTTTTGCTGCTCCGGGGCGTGACAGGATTTTTGGTATCAGAGTTTTAGGTTGTGATATTTTTTACTAACAAGTCCACACCATCTGGTCCTAGTATTTTGAGATCCCTGAGATGAGATATGAGTTTGAGATAAGATCGTCCTACCTACGATAGATAGTTTTCCTTGCAGGTTAGCATGGATCTAGCGTTCCATAGATTTGTGGATGACCCTCATGGAGGACACGTGATCCATGGGAATACCATGGAGTCAGCTGACCCAGAGTGATACCAGGATCTCGTGCGGCAGATAGCCAGTCATTATTTAGAGGAGGATATGTGGAAGGCCCTCTATGTTGATGAACGGACTCACCCAACCTAGATGCGTATGGATGCTTTCCATTCAGTGAGGATTGGCAGAGATATTTATTAGGAGATTTTATGTTTAATCCAGAGTAAGTTGGAGATGGATGCTATTGAATTACGAGCTATTCATGGAGGACCTATTTAGGTAGCACCTGCATTAGTGCCACCATCACAAGTATTCGGGGTACCCATTCTAGAGCCACATGAGCAGCCTGAGGAGCTAGAGTCACCAGAGGCCGAGCCGATGGTAGAGGCTGACCCAGAGGAGGATCCGGTAGAGGCTGATCCAGAGGAGGATCCCGCAGAGGACATCGAGCCAATTGAGGATGACGAGGTGCTAGAGGAGGATCCAGAGGAGGACCCAGAGCTAGTTGAGGAGGAGTTTATGGCAGTAGGGGATGATGTAGGAATAATAGAAGATGAGGTTTTAGAGGATATTGCAGTCGAGTCTGAGGTAGAGGAGGTAGTCGTACCAGAGATACCCCGTGGTGTTTGATTTACCAGCAAGACCTGTGCTTTATATGGAAGCTATTACCAATATGGTAGCCGAGTGGGTAGCAGCGATGGTTGCACAGCTAGCCGGACTTCCGATAGGACACGTCGCATTAGCAGATGCTATGGATATTGTTCGGGATTTTGCTGAGTTGATCGCCGATGTTGCTGAGCCAGCATTTAATATTGAGGAGATGGATGTTGACGACATGATTGTCGAGGACTGGGATATTGGTGGTAGTAGGAGGAGCACCAACCGAGGATGATCCACCAGTAGAGATGGACGTTGTACTTGAGGTGATGTACCAGTAGCAGGATCGGATGCTAACAACTTTTGAGTAAGGATCTGCTAAGGTTTTAGTTTTGATTAGTTTTTATAGCAGGACATATTGTCTATATGATTTTTAGGAGCTTGAGAGATAGCTATTTGACCATAGCTTTGTATAGGTGTTATTAGCAGTAGTAGTCGTAACTTTGTAAATAGTTGACTTTAGTACTATTTTAGTCTATGTCCCACGTGGTACACAGTTTGACTAGTGTGTACTATACGGTACATCTTTTGATATATATATATATACGAGGAGTAATTTTGATATTGATTGTATGGTTGCTTTGATGTGTTGTCTGGTAGAACTGTTAGTTTTTGTTGCTTCTCACCCTATCTTATTTTCGTTTCTCCGAGAAGACTATCAGCTAATTGTGAGTCTCTTATAGGCAACACTTGTTATCAATATGGTAGGACCCTTGAGAAATCAGCAAGCACGAATTGGAGCACCTATTCCCGAGGGAATGGACCTGTCTGGAGTTTTTGAAGCATTCATGCAGAGGATGGAACATGTAGGCGATACCTATAATCATGCTACAAATCAACGACCGGTCCAACCCCCAGTTGCACCATTCCAACAGAGGCATACTGGATACAAGCTACTAGCAAACTTTCGTGGACTCCGTCCCGAGAAGTTTGATGGACTTACGGAACCCTGGAAAGCCGAGCAGTGGATAAGGGAAAATAGAATTGATCTTTGAAGCATTGGAATGCAGTGAGCAAGAGAAATGTCATCTTGCTATGTTCCAGCTCGCTTATGCCGCCTCAGATTGGTGGGAGACTAAGCGAGCAATTATAGGGGTGAACGCTGCGAGACCAATGCCTTAGGAAACATTCAAGGGAAGATTTTTGGAGAAGTACTTTCCAGAAGACGAAAATGATCAACAGGAGAAGAATTTCATGAACTTAGTTCAAGGAGATTGGACGATGAGAGAATATACTCTCAGTTCGAGCGATTGTCAAGATTTGCTCAACATATGATTGATACACCACAGAAGAAGGTGAAAAGATTTCACCAGGGACTGAATCCCCATCTTTCCCATATGATGATTGGTCACCTGAACCAGAGTTTTGAAGGACTGGTCAGACTTGCTGTAAGTCTAGAGAAGGATGCATATCCAGTACAGTGACCTCAGATGAGTCGACCACAGCCATCAAGGAAATTCCAACAGAGGAATTTCCAAACACAGCTGCCGAGGAATACCCAAGGGTGGAGACCTCAGGGAAATTTCCAAGGAAACAAGAGAACCTTGGATGGAACTAGGAAGCCTCAGTCGAGCTATCCTCGACCCCAGCAACATCAACCGCGAGGACCACAACCTCAAGCGCTGCTAATAGCCCCGCCAAGCAATAGTGGATGATGTTTTAATTGTGGGAAATCAGGGCACATAGCCAAATTCTACACTGCCCCTAGGATTAACCGCCAGATGGGTACTAACTGTTGAAATTGCAATAAACCAGGGCAAGCAGGGATTGCCATGCACCACAGGGAGGATACTATGGGGCACCTGTTCAAGGGATTCAAGGACCCTCAGATCAAACAAGGATGAATGCTATCATCCCAGGAGAAACAGGTTTTAAAGCCGATGAACAACAACATTTGGAAGGTACGCTTGTACTCTTTCATAGTCCATTTAAAGTTTTATTTGATACTAGAGCTGCACGTTCTTTTATCGTTGTTAAGACTGTGCGTTAGTTGGGTTTAGAACCCCAGACACTTGAGCCAGCTCTTAATGCTGTGTCACCATTGGGAATTACTGTCAAGCTGGGTAAAGTATGTAAGGATTGTCCACTGGCCTTGGGAGATACGAATCTTCCAACATACTTGGTAATTCTGTCAATGTCAGAGTTCGACATTACCCTACTAGGACGATTATGTTTCCAATACCAGAATGTCCGATGATTAGATTCCAGTGTCAGCTGGTGAGCGAAGTGTTTCTTACGAGTAGTTTGGAAACAATCGGGAGTGCGAGTACAGAACTTAAGATGGATCAGATTCTTACTGTACAAGACTTTCAGGATGTATTCTAGGATATTAAGGACTTCCACCGAAAAGAGAAATAGACTTCTGTATGGAATTAGTACCTGGTACGTTGCTAATATCTAAGACTCTATATAGGATGGCCCAATTGAGATGTTGGAATTGAAGAAACAAGTTCAGGAGCTTGAAGATCTAGGATTTGTTCATCCGAGCACGTCGCCTTGGGAAGCACTGGTTCTATTTGTAAGAAGAAGGACGGAACACTTTGACTCTGTACAGACTACAGGGAGTTGAACAAGGTAACAATCAAGAATAGATATCCACTTCCTCGGATAGATGACCTATTCGTCCAGTTACAAGGATCTAAGATCTTTTCAAAGATCGATTTGCGTTCAGGATATCATCAATTATTAGTTAGATCGGAGGATGTGTCGAAGACTGCGTTCAGAACAAGATATGGGCATTACGAGTTTCTAGTTATGCCTTTTGGATTGACGAACGCTCCAGCAATATTCATGAACTTAATGAATAGAGTATTCAGACTATATTTGGATAAATTTATTATAGTGTTCATCGACGACATACTGATCTACTCGAAGACGGAAGAAGACTATAAGAAACACTTGCAGATTGTCTTACAGACACTCAAAGATAGCAAGTTATATGTAAAGTTTAGTAAGTGCGAAATTTGGCTACGGGAGGTCAAATTCTTGGGAAATGCTATATCTTAAGATGGTATCTCAGTGGACTCATCTAAGATTGATGTAGTCTTAAGCTAGAACAGAACAACTAATGCTACGGAAGTTAGAAGTTTCCTCGGCTTAGCAGGATATTATAGGAGATTTGTAGAAGGATTCTCCAAGTTAGCAGGACCTTTGACAAATTTGACGAGAAAAGAGATAAAGTACAAATGGACAAACAAGCATGAGAGTGCATTTCAGGAGTTGAAGGAAAGATTGACTTCTGCACCAGTACTTGCAATACCTAAAAGTGGAGAAAGGTATGTAATATATAGTGATGCATCGCACCAAGGACTTGGTTGTGTGCTTATGCAAGACGAGAATGTTATTGCATATGGATCAAGATAATTGAAGGTACATGAAAAGAACTACCCAAAGCATGATTTGGAGCTAGCAGTGAAGGTGTTTGCATTGAAGATTTGGAGACACTATCTCTATGGAGAGAAATTTGATCTGCTTTCTGATCATAAGAGCCTGAAGTATTTATGCGCTCTAGGAGTTGAATATGCGACAACGAAGATGGATGGAGTTACTCAAGGATTACGACTTTTCATTGCAACACCATCCGGGTTAAGCACATGTCGTAGCAGACGCTTTGAGCCGTAATCCTCGACTAGTGATCGCTGCATTACTAATTTGAGAATGGGAAGCATTGGAAGTTTTAGTTGAATTCGATCTTCAGCCAGTGGAACCAATCAAAAGACAACATTTTGGATGTCTTATGGTACAACCAACTTTGATAAGTCGTATCATAGAATCTCAATAGACAACGGAGGAATTGAAGTTATAGTTCACAAAGATGTCAGCTAAGGAGCCAGAAATCTGGAGTATTAGTACAGATGGAGCCTTACGATGTAAAGGTAGACTCTGTGTACCCGACGAAGAAAACCTCTGAAAAGAAATATTGGATGAAGCTCATAAGTCTCGAATGACTATTCATCCGGGAGGTACGAAGATGTACAAGGATCTGAAGAGCAATTTCTGGTGGGAAAGAATGAAGCGAGAAGTAGCTGAGTATGTATCTCAGTGTCTTACTTGTAAACAAGTAAAGGCAGAACATAAGAACCACCGGGACTTCTACAACCGTTACCTATTCCTCAATGGAAATGAGAACACATCACTATGGATTTCGTGGTAGGATTGCCGAAGCACAGCAGAACCACGATGCTATTTGGGTGATCGTGGATCGACTTACAAAGAGGACACATTTTATCGCCTACAGTATGACATATCTAGTAGAATGTTAGAGCCGGATGTATCTGCAACACGTTGTACGGTTACATGGAATACCTGTTTCTATCGTGTCAGACCGAGATTCGCGTTTTACTGTAGAATTTTGGAAGAGTCTCCAGACAGCAATGGAAACGGCGTTGAACCTGAGTTTGACTTTTCATCCACAAACAGATGGACAGACAGAGAGAGTTAATCAAGTGATAGAAGACATGTTACGTGCTTGTGTTATTGATTTTGAGAGTTCTTGGGAGACGCATCTGCAGTTGATCGAGTTCACCTATAACAACAGTTATCATTCGAGCATAAGAATGGCGCCGTTTGAAGCTTTGTACGGAAGACCTTGCCGATCACCGGTTTGTTGGACCGAAGTCGGAGATACTCAACTTTTTGGACCAGAGATGGTACGAGAAACTAGTGAGAAGATTTAGATTATACGTGAGAGAATGAAGACTGCTTAGACTTGACACAAGAGTTATGCTGACAAGTGACACAAAGATTTGGAGTTTGCCATTGGTGATCACGTGCTACTCAAGGTTTCACTTGCTCGAGGCTTCGTCAGATTTGGTCAAAAAAGAGGCAAGTTGTCAACACGATTCATCGGACCATTCGAGATTTTAGAGTATGTTGGGAAGGTTTCTTATCGCCTTGCGTTGCCACCAAGATATCAGGAGTGCACGACGTTGTCCACATCAGTATGCTGAGGAAGTGTGCTCACAACTCAGCGCACGAGATCAACTTCGAAGATATTGAAGGCAACGACAATGTTACATTCAATGAAGGACCGGTTCGTATTTTGGATCGAGGGGTCATGAAGCTCAAGAACAAGGAGATTTCGTTGGTGAAGGTTCAGTTGAAGTATCATGATGAAGGAGAAGCTTCGTGGGAACAAGAGTCGGAGATGCGTGAGAAGTTTCCATTTTTGGTTTAGACCTTGTTTGTTTTGATTTCGAGGACGAATTCCTTAATGAGTGGTGGATGATGTAATACCCTGGATTTTATATATATATATATATAAAAGACCTGGTAATTCATTTCTTTTTATAACCTTTCCTTTTCATTTGGTGAAATTTGGTTACCAATCGATTGCCTTTGTTTCCCAATCGATTGACACTTTTGGTTACCAATCGATTGACATATTACCAATTGATTGCCATCCTACCGATTAAAATTTATTACGTGGCAACATACCAATCGATTGTCATCTATTCTAATCGATTGCCTTCAAATATCTGTAACCAATCGATTGCCATCTTTACCAATCGATTAGCATAAGCTGAGATAAGTTTTCTTCTTTGCTTGAGGTTTAGATTTGTGGCACCTTTCATAATCTATATATATGTCTTCATTTATGGCCTTGGACCCGTTTCAGACCTTTGATCGAGAGAGAGAGAGAGGCACATCTTGTAAGTATATATATATATATATATATTCATATATCCATATATCTATATCTATGCACATGCACATACATACACACATACACACTCTTCCTTGGCAGAAAAGAAGAAAGAAGAAAGGAGAAGAGACAGAAAAGAGAGAGAGCTGGACAGAGAAGAAGAAAGAGAGGAGGAGAGAGAACTTGAGGTTTTCAAGTTAACACACACCCAAACCCACCCTAAGTGAGTCCTAACTCACTTGGTCTCTGTATATTGATGTTTTATAAGTTATTGTGAGGATTAGATGTATAATATGCATGATTTCTACGTTTATATATGCTGTTTTACTAATCTGCTGGTGAAGACTAAGTGCCAATCGATTAGCCTAATTACCAATCGATTGCCATCAGTCTGGACCCAATCGATGGGATAGAATTCCAATCGATTGACATACCAATCGATTGCAAATGTTAGCAATTGATTGACATTGTTTTACTCCCAATCGATTGCCAGTTTCCTCAATCGATTGTTATGTATTTTATCCCAATTGATTGGACCTTATCCCAATCGATTGGTATTGGCAGAGCATGGATTCGTTTGCCTATTCATTTTATTAAGTGTTCGATTGTTCGTTTTTCGATTTAGACTTCCGTTATACGTTTTCGGGTTAATCACGGATAATGTGACATCAAAGATAAGTATGATTAAGAATAATGGGTTAACATAATGACGTTAGATAATATGCGATTTTGGTATGAGTTCGATATCCGTTCATTTCAATCAGAGTAGTCGGACCACATGGGAGTTGTCATGTATTGATAATAGTTACAAAGTTAAAGTAAGTTTGATAAGTTCTGGAAATGGTACGTGGGTGGACGCCTGGTCATGGTATGCTTCACATGCGGTGGATGGGTTATATCCGTAACGAGCAGTGGGCAAGACCATGTAATCCTAAGTTAGCCAAATGATCCATGTTTTATCCTTAACGAGCGATGGATGGTTTATATCCTTAACGAGCGGTGGATGGGGGATCACTGGTATACAGCAATAAGTCGTGGCAATAGATTTGATATGCTATTGTTTAAAGCGTTGTATCCATGACATGCGGTGGATGGTTTATATCCTTAACGAGCGGGGGATGGATTGACGTGGTGTCCATGATTGCGGTGGATGGTTTAGATCCTTAATGAGCAATGAATAGAATGATGGTACATCTACTGAAACGATTGAGTCTCTTATTCTAGAAAGAGTATGTTGATTATCGGTCCCAGGATAACAAGACGATAAGGGTTGAGTTACGACGTTGGAGTACAGAGGATATATTATTTAGTAGAACTATATCTTAGACATTTCAATAACTTGTTATACGTTATATCATTGATACCCTGTGATTTTCTATTCACACAGCTCTCAGTAAGCTGACGACCGTTATTGTTTGGACATTTCCCGTCCAGATAACCCTGTCCCTTTTTATGCAGATAATGGAGCTTATGACGATGGCTACTACCCGGGAGGGGAACACGCAGTGGATGGACGCACTGATGCCGGTTATACCGATGTAGGCTGTTATGCTGACGACTACCCTTGTGCCAGCTGAAGATCTGAAGATAGTTACCTAGTTTATGTTTAGGCTTTATATTACTGTTGAACTGGTTAGCTAACGGGTACTTGGGCATATGTTGTCTCTAGAGCTGCTGTGATCCTGTGAACCACACTCTGATGAATTGTAATAGTTAGAACTTTATTATATTTCAGTTGATGTTATTACTGTTTCTGTTGTTTTAGTTGGACTAGTACTACGTGATGTGGATAATTAGTGATTTTCACTTGTCATTTTCTATGGACCAATAAAAAAAATTTATTTTTCTCTATTTTTACTGCTTCGGGGCGTGACAAAATTTTGATTTCTTATTTCAATTTTCCCCCTCAAAACTTTTATACAAAAACTTCCACTTTTATCATTTGGCCTATGAAAAATCAGTCATTTTTATTTTGCGTAAAACAGGCTATATTTCAAATTCCCCTTCATTTGCCTTTGTTTTGCACAACATTTTCTTAGAAACTTTTCCCTACCTTCCCACCTACGAAAAAAAAAGAACAAGGAAAACAAAAGGGAGCTACTGAATACACCTATCCAATTGTATTCACTAATAATAAAGGGTGAATTATGCTATCCCCTTAACTATGACCTTTTCTCAAATGGCCCCTCAGGTATAAAACTCAACAAAACAATCCCCCAATTACTATTATTTTTTTCTGACACCTCTTCGATTAGGTTATCGTCTAAAAAATGAATACTTTTGTATCAAGGTACCAACACATGATATGAAAGTATTAACAATATGGCATTTTTATCTCTTTTTGAGTTGTTGAAAATTTTAAAACAAAATTTTTTTAAATTTAATTGTGTGTGCAAAAAGGATAATTTTGTCCTAAAATTTTCAACGCATGATACAAAAACGCTAGCATTTTGACAAAATTTAAACGGAAGGACTGTTACTGTTAGTAAAAAAAATGCAATAGTTAAGGATCAATTTATTTGAGTTTTATAGTTTAAGAGGTTATTTGAAAAGAATCGTAGTTGAAGGAGTGTTATTGTAATTTACCCAATAATAAAATCTACAATTCCTCTACGCATTTTAGTTCTCTAAAATTCATAAAATGCCCATCAGAGAACCATTAATTGCAGAATAGCCACTGATGATTCAGCTACAATTACAGTGAAAAGGCCACACCACATAGTCATCAAGACTCCAGAGCTCGTCCATCAATACATGGCTTCTCTGGTCGTCTTCTCAAACACCAGAAGGTCAATCAGAAAGACCACTTTGTCCCTCACTTTTCACCTATTACCCAACATATCCACTTCTCTCTTCTCTTCCCTCTGCAAAGGGCACTCGTTCTCGTTACCCTCCGAAACCCAGAACCCTCCTGTCCCAAAGAAAGTGCCCTTCACTGTCTTAGCTCATGGGAGGACTTGGGTGGACCCCTACCATTGGATGTCCAAAACGGACGACCCTGATTTCATAAACTACCTCAATCAAGAAAACTCGTATGCTGAAGCTTTCATGGCTGACACCCACAAACTGCAACAGACTTTGTTTTCTGGGATGACAAATCGCATGCCCTCCAAGATTTCTACCCCCCCTGAACGTTGGGGACCCTGGTCTGTTTCATCTCCTTCAAACCCATCATTTATATTTATATGTGTGTGTGTATATATATATCTGTGTGTGTGTAGTGAAGTGATTTGGGTTAATTGTAAATTTTGGAATTTGGTACAATTAGTGTAGCGAGTGAGATATAGGAACGTGGTTAGGAGCAAATTAAACGTATTTAAAATTAAGTATGTAAATGCAATATTTTTTTTTTCTTCGGAAAAAATGGTTAATTTACGAAAAAAAGGCCATATCCTAGGATATTACAATAAGCTCAAAAACCAGCTAAGAAAGAAAGAAGACAGAGTCTACCTCTAAACTAGCAAACAAAGCCTGAAAGGCTAAACAGTAAACAAGGCCAACGCAACAAAAGCAAGGCACTACAAATCTGATAACACAATCAGTTTCTGCCGCAACCAGAAGCCAAGAAAACCTCGTACAAGGGAAGACAGCAAATCATCCCAAACAAGCTTCTAGACCATTTCAAAAGAACGGCCTAAACAAAAAAAGGGAGACAGTTAGGATCTGTGGTGACCCTTAGGACGGCTTCTACTGAACTTCATCTTCGCTTCATGCTTCCTTTGTTTGGAGGATAGAGAACTAGTAGAGTCCGGGAAAGCAATCTCAGAGATATCCTCACACTCTTCAATCTGCCCTCCAGGAGTGTCACAAGGAGTATCTCGAAGAACCGATTCATCATCAACCTCTTGAACTTCATACACAAAAGGGATTAGCTCATTGAAAGAGTTACTGATCTTAAGGTGTTGACCCTGAGACGAAGAGGAACCAGGCAGACATCTAGAGAAATTGACACTGCGCTCCGGAGGAACATCAACCTTCGCCTTTCCTTTGCCAACCACTTTGGTCCATGATTCCTCGGCCTTAGACCCAGGTGTGGGATTATCAATAACAATAGGGTCAGCCCGAGGTTTAGAAGCCGGAACCCACTGTTTAGCTGAGTTGTGAACCTTGGAATTGGAAGTAACGGGGTGAACAGTCCGGTCACAATCATGGCCAAACACACGACATTTTTTGCACCTTTGGGGGGTCCACTGGTATTCCACTTTAATAGTGGTGGTCACAAGGTTTTCGTCCAATTCATCTTCAACTTCAATTTCAAATTCATGGAGAGGGTCATGATCCGAACTAATCTCAATGCAAACCCTCGCATAAGAAATCCTCCTATGACTAGCTGTCATTCTGTCAACGTGGAGGGGGTTCCCAAGCATACTAGCAATGTCACTTAACCCTTCCGGAGTCCAAAGCTCAAGTGGAATGTTGTAGAGATGCACCCAAAGAGGCACAAAATTAACAGCTTTAGGGTCCAACTTAAGATTCTGTTTCCATGGCCGGAGGATAATGGGTCTACCTGCAACGTACCAAGGGCCATTTTCTAGGGTCCAATCTCTGGTCGAGGATGAAGAGAATTTAAAGATGTACACCCCAGAGTTGGTAGCTAGGGTGTCTACCAAACCATAATTACCCCAGAATTTAGAAGTGGCATTGGTAACCATGGTGTACGACAGTCTCTTGCCAAGGAAATGACCAACCAAAGCATAATTCCATTCAGTTCTACCTAAATCAGCAGTAGTCTTTAAGATTTTTAGTCTCTGATTTTCTCGCCTGGAGCCATGAGAAACCTGATGCAGTTTAAAATATTCTTTAGGAACAAGATCAGCATCAGCATTCCCCGTCTGCGTAAAGAGGTCAGGGGTGGTCTTGTTGGTCTGAAATAAAGAAGCCCATGGAAGATGGGCCTTAAGGGGGACCTGGGCAGACGCCCCAACATGCTCCCCAGTCTCGAGCATATTATCAACTTCGGGTGGCCCACCCGCCTTATACGTGGCAATGTGAACGTGCTCCATAGAATGGAAGGAGTTGGTAGAACTCACGGGCCCCACAACATTATGGTGCACAAGAGGAACGATAGGAGGTAGAGAAGCCTTATCTGCCACTTCTATAACAGCCGCAGCTTGTGGGCCACCCCCAGTACACGTGGCATTATGGAAATCACTAGTGGTTGGAGAATTAAAAGCCCAGAATACATCATAGGCAAGGTTCATACCGAGGGCTGCCGCATGATTTAGACCATGAATGGAATTGGCAGAAGTTGCCTCGGGGCCACACTAGCATGGTCATGTTTGTGTCTAATAGTCAAATCGGTGGAAATCAAACCAGGCTGAAACGTGTCACTAGTTTTAGCGGCTGCATTTAGAGGATGGGCAGTCTCGTCATCTTTAATAGACCCTATGTGAGGCAAATTATTTTTAACCGGAAAATCCGGCTTATCAAACGAAGGCACATGCCTATTCTGACCGTTACTTGAGCTGGATTCCAGAGAAGCTGACCTGCTGTCCAACGCTGCATGCGGTGATGCAACAGCCAAACTCACGCAAGGAAGCGCGTTGCCCACACTTGTACTCGCCAACACATTGGTATTCCCAACACACACATCCAATGGATCAAGGAGGCCCTTATCAGCCGCCTTACCATCTTCAACCTTCACGGATTTCTCAGGTCCTACCCCGCCAATATCAACTTTGATATTAGGTCCATTAGATTCAACATCATTTTCATGGGTATGCCTCAAGTTATCCGTAAAAGCCATCGTCTCTTGTCCAACATCTAAAACAGCAGAGTTTGTGAGGTCCGGGACTGTAGGACCACTTGTTGCAGAGAGCTCAGGAGAAATGAGAGTTTGTCCAGCAACCTTAAACGAATAATCCGGGCCAATGCAAACTGAGTCTCCATACAATCGATCCTCGGGAACTCTTAAGTATCTATCTTTAATGGAATTAACCCAAGAGATCTCTCTATTTTTTGGATGTACAGAATAAGTTTGAAGAGGAGATGCATTCAGAGGCTCCTCAAGAGTGACTGAATCAGCAAAGCCTCTTTTTGGATTTCGTGACTGTTTTGGATCACACCGCATCTGCTTCCATTGATCCCCAATAAACTCATCTGCAAATGAATCTTTAGGAGGACCCCGTGATCTTGAGGATCGTCTAATAGCCCCCTTCTCCATGGGCTCAAGCACTTTCTAGAGAGAAGGTAGTCTGGTAGAGCTTCTCTCTCTAGAAAAAACCGTCATCTTTTTGGAGCTTATGACGATGTATGTAACTGTGTGTGTACTATTTATGTATGTGTATTTGATTTTGTATTTAGATTTAGGTGGAACTTAACTCCCCCCTGAACGTTGGGGACCCTGGTTTGATTCGTCTCCTTCAAACCCATCATTGATGTATATACATATATGTGTGTGTAGAGATTTGGGTTATACGAATTGTGAATTTTGAAAATGTGGTACAATTAGTGCAGCCGGTGAGATATAGGAACATGGGTAGGTGCAGTTAAAAGTATTTACAGTGTGTAAATGCAGTATGTTTGTGTGTGTATAATATTTATGTATTGTATTTAGATTTAAGAGGAAACTAGTCTCATTTGCCAATGGTTGTTAATGGCGTTGAACAGGTTGTACTACCAATACATTCCAGAGGATAAGGAATACCCAGTTCTTTGCAGAAAGTTAGGAGCTGAAAGGAATGGTTGGATGAAAACTATTGACAATTATCTTAGAGCATCCGGGAAGGAGGAAATTTTACTCGATTGGAATGTAATTGCTGAGCAATATGGTAATAATTTCCCTTCTCACTGGGAAAAAATGTTTTCTTTTTTGTTGTTATTATTAATGTCGTCCAATTTTTTTTTTCTTTGTTGCATGTGTGTGATCATTTGCATGTGTAGGTGTGTGGATGTGTGTGTTGGGGGTTCTTTTCTGCATTTGGAGAAATAGACTAGAAAGTGGTTGAATTGTGAAGTTTCATATCCCGTTGGCTTATAGTATGAGCATTCATTCTCCAAATATGTGCAATATGTTGAGTTAGACAACTATAATCTACATTTTTCTTGCCACCTTTTTGTCAAAGTATTGTGAAAACCAATAGAATCATTTTTCTGAAAAAGAAGAAAAATAAAATCTAACATGTTTAACAAGGGGAAAAAAAAAACCTAGTGATTTTAGGATGTTTATTATGTTAATTCCTTTGTGCATCCCATTTCGTGTTGATTTTAGGGTGTTTACTTTGCCTTAGCATTGAAAGTAAACAATATCTGGGTTGGAGTTTGGTTTGGTTTGGTATCCACATACCATTTTATATTCAAACATATATACGTAATTGATACCTGGGGTCGGTTATGTAGGGTATGTTCATGTGGGTACCTGCCGAGTATCACCAGACCACAACTTTCTTGCATACACAGTTGATATTACAGGTGGTGAACGGTTCATGCTTCAAGTGAAGGACCTTAGGACTGGCCATGTTCGTCCTAGATTAAGAGTTGATGGGGTTGTTAGCTTGGCATGGGCTCAAGATGGCTGTACTTTATTCTATACTGTATCAGACGAGAATCAAAGGCCATACAGGCAAAACTCTCTTACTATTTTTTTAGGCCTTTCACTTGAAATTCTGTATATCTTCTCACGTATTTCTTAGTTGGCCAGGTTATTATGCACAAAATTGGGATCTGATTCTGTAGATGATGTCCCAATATTTACAGAAAACGATCCCAGTTTCTGTTTGGACATCACGAGCACAAAGGATGGCAAGTTTATAACTGTGAATTCTAACTCGAGAACTTCATCTGAGGAAGGAACTTACTTATATCACTTTAGTTTCCTTTCGTTATTTTCATAGGTAACCTGTATAATTACTCTTTCGTTGTGTCTAACATCTTGGTGGGTTCATGCAGGTTTATGTGATAGATGCAACGAATCTGGAAGATGGCTTACGGAGATTACATAAGCGTGTCCCTGGTGTACAGTACTTTTTGGAACATCACCATGGTTTTTTCTACATTCTCACAAACGCTCCTATGATTGAGGATAAAGAAATCTGTAGCGGAAATTATTACTTGGTTAGATGTCGAGTCGAGGATACACAGTCGGGAAACTGGCAGGTAGGTTTTGTTATTTTATTTTTATCTCATATATGAACATAACATGCAAATACCATTTAAAGAGTTGTATAACACTGGAGGATGCATCTGTCTACTATGACTTCCGACTAGAAGGGAAGAGTAAGGAGTTATGAACTTATGATTGTTAATGCTTATGATATTTAGCTTTACTTATGTACTTATTTCTGAAATTTTATCCATTGGTTGGCTTATTTTTCTCCATTTTGTATTCTTTGCAGAGGATCATTGTACCCAGTGAAGATACCAGCTTGCAAGACATGGACATGTTCAATGGATATTTGGTGCTTTTCCTCAATAGAAAGGGTTTGCCTATGATTTGTTCCATCAATATGCCTATAGACGTTGATTGGGAGGTATTGAGATTTCTTCTTTGCTTCATTCTCACCTCAATAAATAAATGACAATCTAAGTGTATTTTATTTCACTATGTATAAATTATTGGTGGCTATGAAATGGCATATGATGAGCACTAAACTTAACTCAACTCAACTCAACTAAGCCTTGTCTCGAATTATTTGGGGTCGGCTACGTGAATCATTTTTCTTTATTTGGTCTTCCCTTACTACTAGCATTACCCACATTGTGGATATATCACTCTTCCTAAATAGTGCAGTTATTGGTCTTTGATGTACACGTACAAGGCCATCTGATCACTTTCTCGTATTTTATCTGGATTACATGCTACTTTATGTTTAACATAATAGGTTTGTGTCAAATTTTATCTTCTGCTTCTGAACATAAATGTTCATGCTACAGTGATTTTACTGTGTGTTATTTCTTAGTTGCCCAACATTAGTCCCATAAAGCATAGATGGTCTGATAGTTGTCCTACAAAACTTTTTTCCTACTAGTTTTAGAGGTATACAAAAATCACAGCTATATGGCAGAGACACTCTTATGCTTGATCCATTATGATTTAAATTTCTGAATTACAACACTAATACTCTAGGGTATTAGTGAACGACAAAGAGATTAAGGAAAGGTGGAAGAGCTATTTTGAGAAGTTGCTGAATGAAAAACATATGGATAACACAATGAAAGAAGAAACTGGAAGTTACGATGAAACTAGAGAATACATATTCTATCGGAGAATAAGGAAGTTTGAGGTGGAATTTGCTTTGAAGAAGATGAAACCCAACAAGGCCTTAAGACCAGATGGGATCCTCATTGAGGTTTGGAAATGCTTGGGAGATGTGGGGGCATCTTGGCTTACAAAAGTTTTTAATAGGATTTTAATGACTAGAAAAATGCCTGATGAGTGGAGGAAGAGCATCCTAGTGCCTATATATAAGAGTAAAAGAGATGTACAACAATGCAACAACTATAGAGGTATTAAGTTGATGAGCCATACTATGAAGCTATGGGAGAGAGTGATGGAGCATTGCTTAAGAGGCGCAACATCAGTGTCAGAAAATCAATTTGGATTTATGCCTGGGAGATCAACTATGGAAGCAATTTATTTACTTAGAAGACTAATGGAAAAGTATGGAGAGAAGAAAAAAGATCTACATATGGTTTTGATTGATTTAGAGAAAGCTTATGATAGAGTGCCTAGAGATTTAATTTGGTGGGTGCTAGAGAAGAAAAGAGTGACCAAGGGTTATATTGACGTGGTGAAGGATATGTATGATGAAGCGATTACTACAATTAGATCACCAGCCAGAGAAACAAGCGAATTCCCAATTACCGTAGGCCTGCACCAGGGGTCGGCCTTGAACTCTTATTTGTTCGCCCTAATTATGGATGAATTGACTAGACACATTCAAAATGAGGTCCTATGGTGTATGTTGTTCGCAAATGATATTGTCTTGGTTGATGAGACTAAAAGGGGACTCGACACTAAACTAGAAGCTTGGAGAGAAATACTGGAGACTAAGGGGTTAGGACGAAAACAGAATACATGGAATGTACTTTTAGCAACAGTGGAAGTAGAGACAACGAAGCAGTGAAGATCGAAGATCCCAAAGAGGGAACACTTTCGCTATCTAGATTCAATGATCAGTAGACACGGAGAGATTGGTGATGACATGACCCATAGAATTAAAGTGGGCTGGCTTAAGTGGAGGAGTGCTTCTAGAGTATTATGTGACCGGAGAATACCAGCAAAATTGCAAGGAAAATTTTATAGGACAGTTATTAGGCCAGCTATGGTCTACGGGACAGAGTGTTGGGCAACTGAGAAAAAATACATTAGCAAAGTGAGTGTAGCGGAGATGAGGATGCTAAGATGGATGTGTGGTAAGACTAGGAAAGATAGAATTAGAAATGAGTACATCCAAGAGACTGTAGGAGTGACACATATTGAGGATAAGTTGAGGAAGAATAGACTTAAATGGTTCGGTCATGTGCAACGAAGATCTGTAGATGCACCTGTGCGAAAGAGTGATAAGATCGTAGTGCCTGGAATGGTTAGAGGGAGAGGAAGACCTAGACTGACTTGGGAATATGTAGTGCAACAAGATATGAATATATATAATTTAAATGAGCATATAGCTCTTGATCGTGCAGAATGGAGAAAAATGATTCATACAGCCGACCCCAATTGATTGGGACACAAGGCTTGGTTTGGTTTGGTTTACATCTTATTTAATAGTGCCTTCCTTATGGATAATTGAACCTAAATAACGGAGATGATCACTATTTGGTATATCTTGAGGTTCTTGACCTTAACCTTTACAATACCTCCATTCCAATTACTAGTCGTATTCCTAATTTTATCACATTCCATAATTTTATCCTAAACATTTTGACTCTAAAAGATTTTATCCCACCTTCTAATAATGCAGTTTACTCTACTTTCAGCAAGTAAAACAACAAATAGCATGCACCACAGGATCTCCTCAACAAATAGAATGCACCACAGGATCTCCTCTTGAATTTGTCGTAGTTCATCCATACCTAGAGCGAAAAGATAGAGCTTAGTATCAATCCTTGGTATAGATCCAAAATAACCAGGAATATACTCGTTTATCCTGCAACTGTTCTTTCTATAGTGACAACTCACCATACATGTCCTTAATTAAATAAGACATATATGTAAGTCGTTTCTTTTCTAAAACCCACTTCCAAATCTTGAAACACGATATGAATATCCTTATTGTAGAGGTTGTGAATTTTTAACTACAAGGTCTTGTTTTGAATTTCCATACATTGTCATTTTGGTTTATTGCTGCGAATGATTTCTTTTGCTGTATCTGCTAAACTTGCCAAATAAAAAATAACCATATTCTTCTTCTGTAAGTCCTTGCATACAATAAGGAGCTTGTTTTCTTTTGTGATTTGTCTCGAGTTGTGTTGCAGAGCAATATACAGATGGAAAATCTCAACTTGTGGTTTTTCCCAGCGCCCTCAAATTCGTGTAGTGTTGTTCCAGGTTCCAATCATGACTTCATGAACTCAGTCTACCGAGTGGTGCTCTCTTCTCCAGTGGTATATGACATCTAATCAGCTTAATTATATATTAATATCTGCATTCTGAGTATTGGATGCATTACAGATTAAGAGCCTGTTTGGGATAGTTTTTTCGGGCCAAGCTGCGACTGTTCGGATTAGTTTACCACAGCTTTTAAAAAAATCAGATTCCTTTTAAAAGTTTAAAAACAGCTCTTTTAAAAAGCTCCAATTTGTAGATATTTTTGGAAAATTTCATTCCAAAAAGTGATTATTGTTATTGTGAAAGCTAAGCCATACCGACCTTTTTTGTTGCATACTTTTAAATCCTTCTCTTTCATTTGTTGATCCTTCTCTCCTTTTGTGTAGTGATCTGTTTCTACCATGATATCCAGTTGAAAGCTTGCAGCACTAATGCTGATCCTTAGTCATTTAGGCTATTAGGCCTTGTTTGATTCATGGATTTAGTGAGGGAAAGGAAAGGAAAACATTTTACTTTGTTTGGTTAATAAGGAAGATAGTGGGTCAAATAAGAAGGAAAATAGAATTTGTATTTTCACTATTATGACTAATTGTTTGGTTTAACTTAAGAAAGGGGAAGGGAGGGGGAATGAAACATGGGTTAATTGAATATGCAATTGTATTTTGGATATTTTAATTTTTGATGTTATTTAAGCACGGAGGAAACGCACAAGGGAACTAGTTTTGCTTTCTTTCTCTAAATCCACAGACCAAACAGATCCTTAAACACACGTTATTGCTCCTGCTATGTTAATCACCAACTTCTATTTCAACTCTTTTTGTTCGAACTTGAAGTACTTTCTCTCTCTCTATATAAAGAAGAAGTTTCTTTTGGATTTTATTAAAGTGCTAGATATTTTTTTTTTGCTAAAATGAAGTGCTAGGAATTGGTAGCATTTAGCATGGGTTATGAACAAACAAGGTCAGCATCAGTAAAATTCTAAAAATTGCATGTTAATAAGGATTTCAACGTTAGAGTTGTCAAGTAATCCAACTTTGCTAGTGAGTTTATGTGCATCTGTGGAGTTCAACTTCATTCTCAATTTCATGGACTTGAAATAAAGATTTCCTTAATGCTCTATTTGGTTTGCGGATTCATTGAAGGAAAATAAGAGGGAAAGGAAAACAAGAAGAAAACTAGTTCCCTTGTGTTTTGCGTTCTTAAATAACATTAAAGGTTAAAAAAAAATTCCAATACAATTGGAACTTAAGAAAAAAGGGAGGATAGGACTCACAAAATTCAAAGATTTCAATTTGCTTCTCACTATAAATTTTATTTTATTTTTTTGTTTTTTGCATTCCTATTTTCCAAATCGTTTTTCTTATGAACCAAACAAAGTAGAGTGTTTTCCTCTATGTTTTCTTTTCTTTTCCATCACTAAATCATGAACCAAGCACAGCCGAAATTTTGAATCCTCTGAAGCAACTGTAGCAAATAGATTTGAGAATCCAACTTTAATTTAGTCATAGGCACATATCTGTACGGTGTAAATATCTAAAATTGACATCAGTTGGTTAAATAGGTCTCGAATGTAAAAGGACTAAACACTAGCCCAGATGTACCACTTTTGGCCCTACACTGAGATCTCATTTAAAGAATGCTCATGCTTTTTTGAAATTACTAAATTCTATGACTCGGAGTCTTTGGTTTTGATCTGCTATAATTGGATACTACGGCTTGAAATTTAACAGTGCAGTAGCCTGTTTTTGATTGTGGGTATTGATCTATCTGATTATGAGTTCTTACTAAGAAATGACTCTTAAGGCTACATTTCGTTTGCGAATCTAGAGAAGGAAAAGAAAAATGGAAAGGAAAACTGCTTCCCTAATACTTTCCCTAGTGTTTTCTACTTTTGGTTAGAACAGAAACTCAAGAAAAAGGAAGGGAAGCGACACATAACCAAACAAAGAAGAGGGCCGGTTCCTGGTTATAAGCTAGAACAGAAACTCAAGACAGTGTTCTCCTCATTGTTTACTTTTCCTTTAGCTGACTGAATCCATGATCCAAACATAGCTTAAATCTCTCATTCTTTTCTTTTGTGAATTGCAGGTGCCAGATGTAATTGTGGATTATGACATGTCAAGACGTACATTCTCCGTTGTGCAGCAAGAAGTGCCAGTAGCTAATACTGGATCATTCTCTCTGACTCATGAGAGAGAATCTAGTGAGCTTCTAGACACCTCAAATGACATGGGCGAATATGTCCAAAAAAATAATGAAACGCAAAAATGGAGGGACTTTTCTAATGACTATTCTTGTGTGAGGAAGGAAGTTATTTCTCATGATGGTGTGAGGATTCCTCTAACAATCTTGTACTCCGAGAGTGCACGGAAGAAGGGTCAATCTCCCGGGCTTCTACAAGGCTATGGAGCATATGGGGAAGTTCTTGATAAGAGCTGGAGCGCAGACCGTCTGAGTTTGCTTGATCGCGGTTGGGTTATTGCATTTGCTGATGTGAGGTTAGCTACATATAGATATTTGATTGTCTTATATTTAGCTTACTAATTGACACGACTAAAAAGTTGTGCGCTCTTGTGCAACACCCAAGTGTAGGTGATCGTGCAAGTAATACTGGATAAATCCAGGTCGATCCCACAGGGAAGGAATAGGAAGAATATATATTAAGTTACAACCTAAAGAAAAAGAAAAATAAGATTGTAGGGGCGCAGGTTCTAATTAATTAAACTAAACTAAATAACAAACTAAAGCATAAAGAAACATAATTAATGAAATAAATAAATTAAAGGTGTTGGAAACTCGTGAATCCGTATTGATCCTAACCATCTACCATGTATACTCATTAACGTTCTATGGAGTTCATTCCTCTTTAGCATTCCGTATTTTTCTAAAGATAAAGAATCAATAGCCCTTACATGATCGGGACTATATCATCACAAGTGATTTAAAATACTTAGAAGACGGTTTAAAACAATAGTTAATACTTGCACTCTAAATGGTGTTAGTATTCAAAGTGGTTTTCAAAAGTCATTGAAGAAAATAGCCTCAAGGCTTAAGTTCTAAAAACTGTTGTGACAAACTGAGCTTATAGGGACAATTTGATGGTAGATTTCTAAAACAGAAAATCTTGGAACACTTAAAAAAATCATCTCAGGAATTAACAGTTTTGATCGATCGACGCGCTCTCGATCGATCGGACTGCATCATCCTTCAATCGATCGAAATGTCTTCGATCGCTTGACTGTGACTCTGGTTCGATCGATTGAAATACCTTCGATTGCTCGAGCCTAGGTTTTCTAAATCATACATGGCAGAGGCTAGAAATCAATGTTTCATCACATATTCCCTACTATACTACGGAAACATGATAGAACTAATGCAGAAATAGTAAAACATAACAAGCATAACTACTAGATTAATAAACAATGCAATAATGATAAAGGAAAAGAAAAACCTGGAATAAATCTGAATATAACTTGAAATAACCTTAAAACAAACTTGAATCTTGAGTCTACAATGGAAAAGGAGGAAGAAAAAGATTAATCTAACCTAATCTACCCCTAAACTAACCCTAAAACTACCCTAAACCTGCTGTTTTTCACGTTCTGGAGCATCTTCCCTTCGTTTGGTATCATAGCAGCTTATTATAGGGTTCCCGTAGATTGTACGCAACTTTTGGGGGAAAATAAAGCTCAAGCGATCGAACTTAGTTCGATCGATCGAAGTCTCAATCGCTTGAACTCTCTTCAAGGGCCTGAACTTCTCTGATTTTGACAACTCTGCGCACCGATCGGAGAATGACCATATCTTTTCACTCGGACCTTGGATTGACCTCCCGTTTACGGCCATACGACTGTAACTCAAAGATCTACATTTTATATTTCTGGGGAAATCTTCCAAATCTGACGTATTCAATGTCAAAAATGGCATATTCTCAGCTGCTGTTATTTTTCTCTCCACCAGAATCACTTCCTATGCAACAATTGCTTTCCATGACCTGTAAAATAGTGTAAAAACACATGTTTGAGTCTCAACATCATAGAAAACACTTAATCATTGATATGCATCTAAATCTACGGATTTGGGGATAAAAGTATGCATAAAAGACCATATAATACGCTATGAATATGCATTTTTCACCACTAATCACTAACCATTCCACAACTGATTTTCGAAATGGTTATCAAGTATCAACATTCAACAGGAGTCAAAGTAGTTGTGTGGGTTATTAGTTAATTTTATTTACAGCCCTTTTCAGATGGTCTAAACCACATTTCTTATGTATAATTCCTCATGTATCATGTATTGTGTTTGTGAACCTTTTTTCTGATGCTTGGTGAAGAACGAATGCTTGTATACGTTAGACAGCTGAAAATAAAACTTGGGGCCTTTTTGGGAATGCTAAAAATTGGATCTGGTTCAGTCCTAGTCTCACTTTCTATATGGTTTTATGAAAACCAAGGTTATGTTAGTTTGACAAAGATCCAGTTCTAAGAAATATTTAAAACTGGGCACGGACTCTCCTGTGCAAGTAATGGACATTCACGAAACACTTGAATTTCTAGAGCCGGTTTGCTTACGAATCATTAAAACAGTTCTTTGTCTTCGCAAACAACCCCTTTATATAGTTCCTGTCAACATAACAATTAAGCTGCATACATTGGCTCTAGTGTAAGCAATATTTGTATATGACATTGCTGGAGATATTTTTTATGTTGGATGACAAGGCATTTTTTGTTTGGGCAGGGGTGGGAGTGGTCCAGATCCTTCATGGCATAGATCTGGTAGTGGACAGTACAAATTAAACTCCATATATGATTTTCTATCTTGTGGCCAGTACCTGATTAATGAGGGCTATGTCCATGAAGATCAGCTCAGTGCCATCGGATATAGTGCTGGATGTCTTCTTGTGGGGGCAGCCATAAATATGAATCCAGAGTTGTTTCGGGCTGCAATTTTGAAGGTATGTTTCAATTTTTCAATGAATTCCTAATTTCCCCTCAGAAAATTTGATTTTGTGAAGTAGATTGGACTTAGCATGTGTAGCTTTTTGCATTCTGGTCCTCGTTGTCTGTGTAGATTCTAAGATGGAGAAGGAAAATAGAAAGGATTTAAAAGCTCCCTAGTCTTTAACCAAACACCCCCCCCTCCCACCCCCTCCCCCCCACCCAAAAAAAAAAAAAAAAAAAAAAAGAGCAAAACACTTTTCTTTATTCAGTTAAAAAGGAAATGAAAATGGGGTGAATTAAATACTAATTTTTTGAATTTTGTGAGTCTCTTCCCCACCACTTTTCTTGAGTTCCTATATGTTTTGCAATATTTTGATTTCTAATGTTATTATAAGCACGAGGGAAATAGTTTTCCTTTTCCTCGTCCTTTTTCTTATCTAAATCCATAAAAAGTTTATGTTTAGAATGTTATTATGAAAGATTCTCGGAATGTATTTGCACTTGTATTCTTAGCCACTAATGGAGCATTATAAACTTCTAAACTGACTCCTCATCTTGCTAGTCAATACGAGGAAAAGGAACGTTTAAGAGGTGAAAACTTACCTGGTTTGAAATATTATTTTCCCAAGTTTTTGTTGCTCTAATAATGCAATACTTTGGTTGCTATTGTTCCACTCTTTACTCTTGGTTAAGTATATAGCGCCAAGGCAATGTGAAATGACTCTTTTTAACTTCATTCACTTCCATTCTTTGGCATGGGACTCAATTTTGGTAAGGTTCATTACTTGTTTTTCTTCAACTGCGAGCGCCAAATTTGTAGGGGGAATAATGTTTCTGTGATAGTTTGTGCCAGGTTCCATTTCTTGATATATGCAACACGTTGTTGGATCCCAGTTTGCCTCTCACCATGTTGGATTATGAAGAATTTGGGAACCCTCAAATACTTTCCCAGTTGGAGTCTATTTTGAGTTATTCTCCTTATGATAATGTTTCACACGGAGTTTGCTATCCATCAATGCTTGTGACGGCGTCATTTCATGACTCAAGGCAAACCCATATCTCATATGCACTCATGCATACTCATACATGTATGGAATAATATATTCATAAGCTTACACTGTTTGCATTTGGTAATTTTCAGAGTTGGAGTGTGGGAAGCTGCAAAATGGGTGGCGAAAGTACGAGATAGTACATGTTCAAGTTGTTCTCGTTCAGTCATCTTGAAGACAAATATGAGCGGAGGACATTTTGGCGAGGGTGGTCGTTTTGGCCAATGTGAGGAAACGACTTATGAGTATTCTTTTTTGATGAAAGCATTGGGAATTTCAAATAGAGACCAAAAAAAGTGAATTCCGGCAGAAAATTTAAGAACTTTTTAAGATCGGTGGACGACTATGCTTGCACTTGTAGAGTGGAAGTTTCATTTCCATGATCATTGGAGGGGGTGATCAAGCTTCTTGCTCCTCAAAGATTGAAGCTTCACTAGATCTCCTCTTTACGGTCTTTCGAATGCCACTAGTGAGAGCCAGGTGAGGCACCTACCTCTTTGGGGGAAGTCCTTGGCTTCTAAACAAGGTACCCTTTCAGAAGGCACTGCATTTGGGCTCTTGGTCTATTTTCTTTCTAATGCATAAGCTCTTCCTCCTTTCGGCCATTTGGATGTTTTTTCCACTCTTTTTTTTGGAGAGTTGGAGTGTGCAAATGGGCAAGAGAGTCAATTGATTATAGGCATCACATATTTTTTTTAAAAAAAAATTATGGTGGCATCTATTTGCCTTTTCAAGGACTTGTATACGACTCTTAAAAGAGGAGATTTTTGTTGCAAACATGCTGACCAACGTTGGAACGCGTTTGAAATGGACAAGAACATTTGACCCCCACCCACATGGTAATGTACTTTTTCTTTCCTTATTTGTGGCCATGTAGTTGCTTTTCGGGTTTTTAATTACTCGATTCTAGTGTTATATGTTGGATTATTGGGCGTATTTAGGATCACTGATTGAATTCTCATGGCTTATAGTCCCAAAAAATGGCTGAAAATACTTGTATTTAAGATTGTACATGCTTCCGTTGTTATTTGTTATTATAAGTTCATGCAACTAGATTGTCAATTTGAGTGAGTCTCATTTTGCTTTCATTCAGGGTTAAGCTTATTACGTAGGAACATGAAAAATATATTTTCCAGTTTAGTTGGTAAAATATATCAATGCTACTAAGGGCCCCTTTGGTGGCAATTTTTTCAACTTTTGTAGCCCGTAAGTGACTTGGAACTCCAAAAAAGCTAAAAAGAAACCCTTTTACAATTCAATCACCAAAAATGCAGGTCAATTGCAGAAATTTGCGATTGGCTAAAAGCTAATTGGGTAGCTTGCTGCTATTGAATTGCAAAAGCTATAACCAAACAAGCCCTAAAATAGGACATGCATGATGGTGACCACATTGGTCTTCTATGTCATCAAAAACCTAACATGATAAGAAATGAGATCTGAAAAACCAGTCAATCTCTCAGAAGCTGAAAATCAGAGATCCCATTTGTTAACCAGAAATCATCATTTACTAGTAAAAAAAAAGAAAAAAAAAAAGATAAAAGGATAAAAAAGAGGGGATGTTACAAATGAAAATTAAAGAACATCACTTCTCCACAGGCAGGTTGTGATTAACCAACAAATGGAAACACCCCGTCTCACACTATAGACTAAAACAGAACATAATGAGTAAAGCCTTTCTATGAATCAAGTTTTTCTCTGTAATCGAATAAACTTCAGTTCAGCTACGGATTGCTCATCGAGTTCACAAAGTAGTTTCGTTGCAAATGCTACTGCAATGGTTTGATCCATATCCTGGATATAGCTTTCCTAACTACCAAACAGAACCCTAAATGAATCTACAAATATCCCAGTTTACCAGCCAAATCCATTCTGAACCACCCAATAGCTAACTGTATATCATTTCTCAGCTGATTGATCATGATTCCTACATGGATTTAAAAAAAAAAAAAAAAAAAAGTAAAATACTTGCAAATAATGTTTCAACAATGCAACCACACATCAAAAGTGTAGGTGTAGGTTTATAATTTGAATAGCATCAGAACATTTACATGCATGGAATGGAATCAATAGCTCGAACAAACCTAAATTGGAATTTGGATTTTGATTTCAACTTCTGACAAAAGAAACACAGGCAATGGCATCCACAAAACAGATACATACAGGGGGCACAAATATCACTGTTTGCAAGCGGAAATCAGCAAACGAAAAATATAGAATGTACAATCAACTTGACGGTGAATTAAGTAAAATTGGAGACAATGAGAAAACCGTACTAGTATTCTTTATGTCTTCACCCTTTTATAAGCTTGATCTGCATCCTCATTGTTGCTCGCATCCCTTAAATGTCCCACTTGTTGATTGCCAGAATGCGGTTTCTCGTGTTCCTAAAGATTAACGGAAACGTTAGCCAGATTCAGTTTTTCTGTTTCTTCATCATGACACAACTATAAATGGAAATTGCAACTGGAAAAAATAATAGACATCCAATACGATCCTCTAAAATGATATTTTTTATATACCTTTTTCAAAGGAGTGGTTATAAAATGTTCTTTTTACCTTAACGATGGATAAGCCAGAGGTCAATCCACTATTCGCTCGCTTCCCTAGATCAATTTGCACTGAGAGCGTAGCCTGTGACAGGTCCACACCCGAAGTCTGAAGTGCTTGAGTCAGAGAATTCAATAACCTGAATTACCCAAAATTTGACATTCAAACTCATGAATGGCATAGAATGTATATCGCATTTCAGCAGAGGACGCGTGCAAGTCGATATAAGCTAAAAATTTCTTAAGTTCCAATTCAACTTTAGTACTGTCAAAATATCCTGAATCCACATGCACTTTATTGGGTATGGGGAAAAAGGAATTAATACTCTATCCAAAACTCTTGCACACCCTTTCAAAATTTCGGTCTGTATTATTACAATTTTCCAATCAGTCACATGAACCTTCTAAATATAATGAAACTAGTACCTGAAACAACTTGAACTATACATCAAAATAGTCAATATATTAGTCCTCTTAACGCAATTTAAGTCATTATTGCGCGGATATCTAGATTAAAATGAATGCAATGGCTCTTGCAGTTAAGTCCCAAAGCTTTTAATTATCTTGTTCACATTAAACATCTAGATGCCGGAGAGGTGAAAGTGGAAACAGTCCACAAGTTCTTCACACTTCAATGAACATATTATTACAGTATAAACTAAGTTACAAATATAGAAGCTTAATAGAGTATTCAAACAGAGTTCAAAATATTTTTTTTAATAAATGGCAATTTCAAAACTCCATGGCACTGATAGTTCATATGGCACACAAGCCCAACCTCCACTGAAATTTATATTATTATCAGACGTGGAAAACAGTTTACCAAATATTTTCTAAATTGAAGAAGCCTTCGGTTGTTGCCAATAATGTAAAAGACCAGAACCTATAAGGCTATAAGGTTTATGTCACTCACCCTTGAGAGTAAGCACTTGAGAGACTAATGGTGCCCCCTTCAATCATCAGCTCCTCCTGTTGATTCACTGCATCACTACTGGTGGGACCCTCAGTTGACCGTGTGTCAGATGCTGGTATCTGTAGAGGATTGGGAAACACTCCATCACCTTGCAAAGGAGCTTGCTGCTCCATTGCTTTGCCAGAGGCATCCCCACTAGGGTCGGATTCCATTGGATTCTGTGGGTTTGTATGTATGGTGGGGTCATTCTCATCAAATCTCCCAGAAAACATAGAACCTGGATCAGAACCATTCTTTATGGCTTGAGGGTGGCCAGCAAAACTCTGAACACGCCAGTGACTGTTTCTCTGTTTCAAGGGCAAGGACGTAGATATACATAATATATTACGGATATTTGAAGAAGCGAATATAAACCCAACTATATTACACATAAATGCCATCATGATAATGTAGATATTTTCCTACGCCACCATGGTATAAAAAAAAAATCCTCGTTATACAAGTATTTATACAACTATACAAACGGCCTTGAGTTGAGGTGTTAGGATTTGATTGATTCTGTGCAACCGGGAAGTTCATCCTAGAACCCAAAACTTCATCCGAAATTGTATCATTGCATGGGTCAAGTATCAAAAGTTCAAAACCTCACCCATGGCATCAGCTTTGTGGGCTCTGCACTCCACCCTTGGTATGACCCTTCGTAATTCTGCACCTTTTCTTGTAAATACTGAACATACTGAATCACCTGCATGCATACATTAATATTCAGCCAACAAATCACCACTGCAGAAATTCTGAATGAATGAAATAGATGTATGATAATCCATAGTAAATGCTGTACCTCCAATAGGAATGACGCTGTATCCCTTTTTTGATCACATTGGGGTATGAGATCTCTCAATTTTTGAAATCTGGATGACAAAGATAAAGGACCATCAGGTTTGCTGAAAATAGTGCTTGTGGTAAAGCAATATGTATTGTGTAAATTGTGAGATTGCTGCCCACATTCTAACCTTTTAAAGGAAATGTACAACATGCAATTACTAATTGATCAACCATAGTTGTACCACTGAAGTTTTAGCTAGTAAAAGATAACAACACAAGTCAAAGAAATAATATTCTGAGGATTGTTTTCAAACATTTTTATAAAGTTAATCACATAATATAAAGAAAAGTAGTTGGAATATACAAATGAAATGAATGTCTTACAAATTATTTTCAAGCAATATAATGTAGCATGATCAGCACAGCTGTATTCGGTAATAAATAAATAAAAAAAATTCTTTGTCATCAGCTAAGAAGCACCGACACGGACACGGACACGACACGACACGACGCGAATACATCGACACGATATTTCTCAAAAAAGCATGATACGATACGTCCAGGACACGACTTATTTAATATTTTTTTAAAAAATATATTTTACCATGTTCAATCAAAATTTGCATAAAAGCACATAAATCACCACAATATTATGACATTAACAATAACAACAAAGCTAATGAATAAAATTCAAAAATATCTTCATTAATAGGCTAATAGCATTCATCATAAAACCTAATAGACAACAATATAAAGCATATACATCACATACTTCATATATCCAATCCTTATTTGAAGTTGAAACCCCTAAATTGGAAAACTACAACTTTAGTATGCATAAACAAAACCCCTAGATTGAAAAACCCTAATGTTTTATTTAGGGATGAGTTCCATTTCAAAAAGTTTAGATTTTTAGTTGTAGGAAGAGAGAACAAAACAAGAAGGGAAGAAAAAATAAGAAGAAAAAAGTACCAATTTGCATGTTAGTAGCGTGTCCCGTGCGTGCCGCCAACCTGTCCCGTGCATGTCGCCAACGTGTCGGATCAAGAAAAAAGAATAAAAAATTCAGACTCGCTTTTTTACGTATCTGACACGTGTCCAAAGTGTGTCGGGTGACCCGAGTGTCGGGTCGTGTCGGTGTCGGATACGCGTCAGATACTATATGAGGGCCAATATAGAGTGTCGGTGCTTCATAGGTCATCAGACAGTAGAAATACACAAACGATTTGCATGACGCATCAGAGTCAAACAATGAGCTTTGACTTCAGGAAGTTCTTATAACCAGGAGTCTTTGAACTGGTTAGAGTCGTTAGACTATTAATTACTCCAAAACCTTAAACTGTTAAATAATTAGTAGACATTTAACTATTGGCTTCCAATATCTTAATGAAGCAATACTCCACCCACAACTTAAATTGTGACAAAGGCGGACTATATCCACATAAAATGATGATGAATAACTGAGTTGATACTCCGCCCCCTAGTTTGATATGCCTATGGCAAAGTGATCTCTAATTCAACAGCGTGCTTGGAGGAGAAACAATCAAAGATTACACTCATATGGAGAAATTTGCATTATCTTGCATAGCCTTTACACACCCTAACCAAGATGGCATATAAGGGGCAACACCATACGTGAAGGCTCCATTTCGTTTGCGCCTCTGAGGATTTTGATAAGTAAAAGGAAAAAGGAAAGAAAAACGAGAAGTCATATCATTTCCCTAGCGTTTTCCCGTGTTTTCATCCATGCTTAAATAACATTAGAAATTAAAATTTTGAACTATAATAGGAACTCAATAGAAGAGGAAGTGACTGGCACGAAATGAAACTTGTAATCTATTTGTCACCATGTCTACTTTTTCTCACTATTTTCTTAATGGGAAAAAAGAGTGCTTTCCTTGCAATTTTCATTTCCATTCCTTCGCTAAATCCATGAACAAAAAAAAAAGACCTAAAGTGACATCTATCTTATTGGGGAAAAAATTGATATCGACGATTAGTATACATGCCAGGCCCAAAGAAACTCACATCCTACCAATTATCGGTTTGCAAAACTCTATTTAGGATCATCAGGCAAGCGATTAGAAGCTTACAATAAAAGAGCATACTGGTCAAGATAAAATTAGAAATTTAGACGAAGTCCCTAGAAGTAAGTGTGAAGAGTTTAAAGTCCACTTTGATTCGTAATTTGTTAAAAGTCCATCAAAAGTTGAGTTAAGCTGAAATTTCACTTAATATTCATGTACGGGTTGGGTTCAATGAAATTTCATGTATGCCATTGCCAAGTGAAATTTCACTTAATATTTTTGTTTGGAGGACCTGTCCCTAATCAAGAATCTTACTTGTCCTTAATTCTAAAAAATCTTATCATAAAATGTCTTTATCACTGATTGTCCCAGATAAAATTTTTGTAAATAGGAACAATTAGAGAGTATCAACTCAATTGCTATACCAACCATAATATTCACTTGAAAGATAAAAAAAATTATGTGTGTACAAGAACAACAAAAATGATGACAGATGATTGGAATATACCTCTCATTGATCTTGCTCCTTCGCCGCTGCTCTGTCACCGAATGCTTTGACCTAGTCGCACTAGCTTTATCATTGTTCTTCGCATCTATAACCACAATCGAACCTCAAATTACAACTAGTAACTCTCAAGTAAAAAAGGAATTAAACAAGTAATCGAAATCAGATGGCAGATCACTTTCTAAACACAGCCCTAGGCAAAGGGCAACATCCCTCTATGCACCATATGCTAGCACATACTTGTTTTGTATATATATATATATATATATATAGTCCGCTTCTTGTGCCGACGTCCGCAATTCTTTTTTCCAGCCACTGGATCCTGCGATATTTCTACAATACCCTTAATGAAAACAGGATCCAACGGCTGGGTTACGGACGTCCGCAAAAGAAGCGGACTGTATATATATATACATATATGTATACATACAGCTAGTAACTCTTAAAGGTAAAAGGACATAAACATGTAATCATAATCAGATGGCAGATCACTATCTAAAATGAGCCCTAGGGAAAGGGCAAGCATCCCTCTTATCTATGCACCATGTGCTAGCACACCCACAAACCCACACACACATATAGATACAAAGATGCATATATATATATATATATATATGCAAGTATATACCTTCGTTGTGATTGGATTGAGGGGCGTCTTTCTTGTTACCGAACTCTTCGTCCTCCTCTTCATCCTCTTCTCGATGACCCTTTGCTGATTTCATTTTCTTCTTGATGGGTCTGTCTTGCTTCCTCTGAACTGATTTCCTGCGTGAATTCACAAATATCGATGATGAGAGAGAAAGCTGAAACCCAAAATATGAAGATCAGAAGAGAGATCTGAAATACCCTAAAATAGATTCGTAAGATTGTGGAAGTGAAAAAAGAGAGCTAATTTGGACAAATTGTGGTGCGATTTTATTGAAGCTTTTTTCGAAGTGATTATTAAGGATTGGGGGGGTTTGATCTGTGTGATTGGACCCTCCGGCGACCACCGCACTAACTAAACTACTCCACCGGCTTTGTTCTGTATTTTAATTTTTATACAATTTTTTATACATGTGTCTGTATTTATGTATGTACAAAAAAAAAAAAAATATTATACATTGTATACATGTGAGTCATGTGATTTATTTCATCACCTGTGAGCAAGGCTTGAATGGGGGTCACATGTGCTTCTCATGAATTTGCATCTTTTTTCTATTCCTTTTTTTTTTTTTCCCTAGCAATATTCGACTTTTGGTGGAATTATTCACATTACCGCTCATCTAAGTGACGTCACTATAATTTAACTAGCATGTGTTTTTTCATAATAATAAATAAAAAAAATAAAATCACAAAGCTTATTATACAATGTAAAGATCATATAATTAATTTATCTATCTATTATCTATTATCTATATATAAAGGTTGAAGCAAACCAAACTTCCACATCAACATTCTATTACTTAAAAAAAAAAAAAAAAACAAATCCTAGGTGACATAAATTTATAAGCCTTCTTTCTCTCTCTTTATATTCCTTTCCTCTTCTCAATTCCGTTGACTGTACCAAATTTATTTTCTAATTAGTACTCCCTCTGTCCTATTTTGTGAGGCCATATTTGGGAACTCAACTTATTAAGGGGACGAGAAGAATCTACACCTACTTTCCACAATTGCCCCTAATCATTACAACAACTTTTTAAGTTTTATCTTGGTGTAGATTTCAATGAAGGGTAGTTTTGAAAAATAAGTAAAAATTATATACCAAATTAGGAAAGTGGACACTAATTTTGGGACATCCCAAAATGAAATACAGGACTCTCAAAATGGGACGGGAGAGAATACTAACTTTTACTACCCTATTTGAAACTCTCACTTTTGGTCGGGAAAAAAAAGAAAAGAAGAAAAAACCTCTAACTTCTTCCCTTTCAAATTCAAACTTCAAGAAGCCTAAAAGTCCCTCTAATAGCTGGTCCATTAATTACATTAACAGAAGTCGGCCCCATTAATTACATTCAACCAAACCTAATACTTGTGAATATATTAACTAATCAAGAAAACAATAAAGGGAAAGAGAAAAGAGAGCTAGAGTTTCTCATAACACAAAAACTGAATGTATGAATACAAATGAAAAGAAGAGACAATAATAATAGAATATCTAGGTATACAGTATTACCCTAATATAAAGGAAAAGACTAAACTACCATAAAGCTAATAAAACTAATTCTAATACCCCTCCTCAAACTCACGATGCTGCAGTTAAAAGTATAGAGAGTTTGCCAACTAAAAAACGAAAACGCTGAATCGGATGTGACTTTGTAAACAAATCAGCAATCTGTGCGGAAGAAGAAATAAAAAGGCAAAGTGATAGCTCCATGCTTAAGGTGATGACGAGTAATGTGACAATCAATCTCTATATGCTTGGTCCTCTCATGGAAAACGGAATTGTGAGCAATCTGAATAGTACTCTTATTATCACAATACAGGTGAAGGGCGAGGAAGGGAGACACCTATATCTGTAAGTAGTCGGCGTAATCAAATAATCTCACGGGTAGTCGAAGCCATAGCACGATACTTAGCTTCTGTGGAAGACACAACAACAACATCTTGCTTCTTGCTCTTCCAAGAAATGACAGAATCACCCAAAAATATACAAAACCCAGTAACAGACTTGCGATCTGTAGGATCACCGGCCCATTCAGCATCAGAGTATGCACGCAGCTCTAAGGAAGATGATGACGAAAGTAAAAGACTTTGAAACCTAGTGCTCCTGATTATTCTTCCTTAAAGGTGTTTGGTTGTACTTGTTTTGTCCTTTGACCTCGTGTAGAGCGTACCAAATTGTCACCTAAGTCTGCTATTTGTGTTTTTTTAGGTTATGGTGAGGGTCAGAAGGGATATCGTTGCTTTGACCCAGTTACTAAGAAACTATATGTCTCTTGTCATGTTGTGTTTCTCGAGCACATACCCTTCTTTTCTATTCCTGATAATCATCATGAGTTGACTAAATCTGATCTCATCCATCTTGACCCATTCTCTGATGATACCGATAGTGTGCCCTCTCAAACCCCATGCACCATTGATATTGTCTCACCTCATGGTTCTACTTCTGCTGATACTGGTACCTTGCCGCTTGATGCTACCTCCCTTCCAGAGGCCACTCAAGCACCTACTGAGACTGTGGAACCTCCTCGCTATCCTGCTCGCACTCGTACGTCCTCTCAATCACCTGATTTTGTTTATTCTTGTTATTCGGATTCTTTTGCTTCATATTTAGCTTTAGTTCATGATCTCTTTGAGCCTCTGTCCTATAAAGAGGTAGCTCTTGATCCTCTTTGGCAACAGGCTATGGCAGATGAACTCTCAGCATTGTATAAGACAGACACTTGGAGTTTGGTTCCCTTACCTTCTGGTAAGAGCGCTATTGGTTCTCGTTGGGTTTATAAAATCAAAACCAAGTCAGATGGGTCTGTTGAGCGGTACAAAGCAAGATTGGTTGCCAAGGATTTTTCCCAGCAGTATGGTATGGATTACGAGGAGACTTTTGCTCTTGTTGCTAAAATGACTACTGTTCGTACTCTTATTGCAGTTGCTTCTATTCGTCAGTGGCATATAACTTAGATGGATGTTAAAAATGCTTTCTTGAATGGAGACCTCCAAGAGGAGGTCTATATGGTTCCTCCTTCGGGTGTTCTTCATGGTCCTGGTGAAGTTTGCAGGCTTAAAAAAGCCTTATATGGTCTTAAACAAGCCCCTCGAGCTTGGTTTGAGAAGTTTTCCACAGTGATTACCTCATTTGGGTTTTCCCCGAGTGAGTATGATTCAGCTCTCTTTATTAAGTGTACCATTGCTGGTCGTATTATGCTTTCTTTGTATGTTGATGATATGATTATTACTGGTGATGATATTGATGGGATTGCAGTGTTGAAGTCTGAATTAGCTCGTTGTTTTGAAATGAAGGACTTAGGTCCACTACGTTATTTTTTGGGGATTGAAGTAGCCTGTTCTCCAAAAGGTTATCTTCTTTCTCAGTCTAAGTATACAGGTGACATTCTTGAGCGTGCTCGCCTCACTGATAATAAGATTGTTGATACCCCTTTGGAGCTTAATGTTCGTCTTTCCCCTTCTGATGGCGTTCCTTTGCCTGATCCTACCTTATATCGCACTATTGTTGGTAGCTTGGTTTATCTTACTATTACTCGTTCGGATATCGCTCATGCTGTTCATGTTGTTAGTCAGTTTGTTACTTCCCCTACTATAGTTCATTAGGCTGATGTTCATCGTATTTTGAGGTACTTGAGGGGCATTAGGTTTCAAAGTCTTTTACTTTCGTCATCATCTTCCTTAAAACTGCGTGCATACTCTGATGCTGATTGGGCCAGTGATCCTACATATCGCAAGTCTGTTACTGGGTTTTGTACCAAACACCTTTAAGGAAGAATAATCTGCAGGAGCATGCCCATACAATTTTTCAAAAGGTGACAGACCTGAGCAGTGAGAGGATGGAATTTTATTAATTAGATTGACAGCAGTAAGGACAGCCTCTCCCCAAAAATCACTAGGGACATATGCAGATAATAAAAGAGAGCGAGCAGTTTCAACAATATGCCGATGTTTCCTTTCAGCAACACCATTTTGCTTAGGAGTGTCTGTACAAGAGGACTGGTGAATAGTTCCATCTAAAGCAAGCAACTCACGAAATTTATGATAGGTATACTCTCCACCTAAATCACATCTAAAACATTTGATGGCAGCAGAATGTTGAGTTTTAACAAAAGCACGAAAGGTATTGTAAATATCAAAGAAGTCTGAACGGCGTTTCATAAGATAAACCCAACAGTAACGAGTGCAATCATCAATAAATGATACATAATATCGCGACCCCCCTCTTGTAGTAACAGAAGAGGGTCCCCACACATCAGAATGAACTAAATCAAATGGTGCAAGAGAATAAGAAATATTTCTATTAAATGGTAAAGCAGAAAATTTTGCCAGTTTACAACCACTATAATCAGAAATGTCATGAGTTTGTAAATCTCCTAATTTTCCTGTAGAAGCTAAATATTTTAAACGAGAGGCTAAAACATGACCAAGGCGAGAATGCCATAAATAAAAACTAGACGAATTAAGATGAACTCAAACGAAAGGATGACAAGTCAACACTAGAAGCTGTAACCACTGGTACATTGAGCTTGTCCAAGATGTATAATCCCCCTTGCCTACGGCCTGTCCCAATCAGCGTCTGAGACTGCGGATCCTGCACATGACAAAAAGTAGAAGAAAAAGAGACTAAGTAACCTGCATCACAAAGCTGACCAACAGAAGCAAGATTCATAGTAAGTTTGGGAATGTGGTAAACACTAGGGAGAGATACATGAGGTGTGACAACAGACCCAACACCTGCTAATGGCATGGGAGTACCATCAGCAGTCATAACAGGCAAAGAGGAGACAGGACATAAGGAAGCAAAAGACGACAAGTCAGGTGACATATGATTAGCAGCTCCAGAGTCTAAAACCCAAATACCTGAGGACATACCTGAAGACATACCTAGTGAAGAGGTGGCCATAGCATGTGGTTGTGTGGCAAGGAACTTCTGAAATTGTTCAGCAAGGGAGGTTATGGACGGAGTGGATGGGGAAGGGGAACCGGGTCCAAATGATTCTGATGGTGGTACAACTGCTACAGTGTTAGGCTGTGGAGGCCTATATGAACGCTGCTGAGATTGGTTGTCAGATTTCCAATGAGAAGATTGAGGTTGCTGTTATTGTGGTGGTTGACTATGTGAGGGCTGGTTGCTGCTATTGGGCTGGTTTGCACGACCCAACCTAGGACACTGAGTCTTCCAATGACCCTTCTCCTTACAGTAGTTGTATACATCACTACCAACTCTCGAGTAAGGCTTATTATGATTGTTGGACTGTGGTCGAAAAGGGGCTGCTAAAATAGACGGAGTAGAGTCGGGGAAAATTCCCTTTCCAGACTGTGTCTTGAGACGTATTTCCTCGGCTACTAACTCATGGACAACAGAATCAACGGACGGAAGTGGGCTACGATGGAGAATGGACCCACGAAGGCCCTCAAAATCTTCACGTAGAGCCATCAAAAACTGAACCAGACGTTGTTCCTCCCTACTAGCGATATATGGTGCAAAGGCCCGCAATTTGGGCGACTCCATGAGAGCTAACTGAACCCAAAGATCTGTCATTGTAGAATAGAACTCCTGAATACTCAATTTTTTTTGTTCAAGGGCACGAATATCACACTCTAATTGGTACCTTTTCGCAAAATTGGACTGTATAAATAATTTAGCCAAATGTTCCCACACCTCCTTTGCATCAAACTTTGCCAACTGCATACCTATTGAGGGAGCAACGGAGTTGTTGATCCAAGTAATGATTTTTGAATTATTTGTGTCCCAAACATATAGCAATTCTACAAATTTATCATCATTTTCATTCGTAGGTTTACTAAAATCCCCATTGATATAACCCCACATCTTCTTCCCCTTCAGAAATTTTTTCATCACATAATTCCAATATGCAAAATTCTTGCCATCGAGTTTAACACTAATTGCTTGAAGCGAATCATCACGTTCAGCAGCCATTACGAAAACGAAGCAATTAAATAACACAAAACAAGCAAACCCAAAATCAAAGACAAATCCAAAAACACAAAACAAACGAACCAGAATCAGTGACAGATCCAAAAATGAACGCGAAGCAGTGCGAGATCTAAAAACGAATCCGAATCAGCGAGAAATCCAGCAACGAACCAAAATCATTCGAAATTTTTTTTTTTGGGGCTCCGCCTGAACCCTGACAGGGGTGCGCTACCCCCTGCAACCCCCAGCCAACTCACTGTAGAGTTATCTGCGAAAATCGTGGATGAGATTCGAACCTACTCTGATACCATGTGAATATATTAAATAATCAAGAAAACAACAAAGGGAAAGAGAAAAGAGAGCTAGAGTTTCTCATTACACAAAAACTGAATGTATGAATACAAATGAAAAGAAGAGACAATAATAATAGAATATCTAGGTACAATATTACCCTAATATAAAGGAAAAGACTAAACTACCCTAAAGCTAATAAAACTAATTCTAATAATACTATCTCTTCCTCTAAGAAGCCTAACGATTTGTCACTCCTCTTTAGTCTCTCTCCCTCTCTCTCTCTCTCCACAACCAATCTCCCCCAATTCTAGTTCGGATCGCAGGTTGCAACCATGGCCGCATCACCATCACAGCCTCCAGCCAACGCTGTCTCCGATCGCTTACAAGGTGATTCCCTCAGGTTGCTCTCTCTCTCTCTCGCTCGCTCGCTCTATCTATCTATCTATCTATCTATCTATCTATCTTTCTCTGTAATCTCTTGCGCTTTTTGGTTGTTCATACTTGTGGAATACACACAAAAAATGAGAAGAAATTTGCGTGAAGATTAGTGATTTCACACTTAAGGCATGTATCTATATTTGCATATATATATATATATATGCACACACACACACACACACACATACAAATGCATGTATAAGGAATCTGTTGTTGCTCATTTGTTATCCAAGTGGTCTGTTAGATGTCAATTTTCTGGCTCTCTTTTTCCTCCTCATCTCCCTCATTTTATTATGGAATCTGTTACTCATGACTTTGTAGCTACCAATTTTGTTGTTAATGAAATTTGATCTCTTTGCCCAAGGAAAAAAATGTATGAGGAAATAATTGGAAGTGAATGAATTAGATTGCAAGAATTGATCAATTGAACATCAGTAATAAGATGTATCAAGCTACAAGGTATTGAAGATCTTTGAAACTAAATTTTTTTTAATCTTTTTATTTAATTTTTTGCATTGAATAATAAGTCATAGGATTCGTTAAATATGTTGAAATGCAGAAATTAAAGCTCCTAAGAACCCACTCATGAAGCTGTTAAAAAATGAAAGACCATATAGTTTCGCCAATTGAAAGTAACATTTTCCTGAAAAAGTTGTTGGGTGATGTGATTCTGAAGTAGAAAAGACCCTTCTCGTAGTGGTGATGTGATCCTAGAATGGAAAAGAAATTTCTAAATGGAAGAGGTTAGTAATTTTTGAATTTCAAAATTAGTTTATTTCATACCCAAATTTAATTCTAACATTACACCACGCAATTGAGTATTTTTTTTTCCCTTCTCTCTTTCTATCTTACCGGATTTGCACATCTATCTACTTACATGTGTATATATCTGAAATGAGATTTGACTGATTGATATTGAATTGTTGGGTATGTTATTTTTTGTTAGTTGATTTGAGATTAACTACAGGAAACCCTTTAGTTTTTTCTGTGAATTTTTTGTCATGGCTTCAAATTATTTGCATTTTCTCTTTCCATTGGCTATGGATAGAAAATTAGCGTAATAAGAAATATGGTTGCAAGTCAGAAATTTAAAACAAGTTATTTGGCCTTCTGCAATTATGCTTAGAGCTTCTAATCAATTGGTGCAGGAATGCATCAAATTTTTTGGGGAATGGTTACCCTTAGTGCTCATGAAAAAGTTTTGGAAATAGCAAGCAGGCGGGTATTAGTATTAGGATATTGCAAAGTCAAGTATTTTCTCTAGATGCTCATTAATCTACATGCTCACTCTGTATTTTGCAGGTGGTGACTATGAAATCTCCAGATTTTTTTCAACGATTGGTTCTACAATGATGAAGGTTGCCTAACAAACTTCGATGTGCTTCGCTTTTTTTTCATAGTTATCATCTACCAATCTTCACTTTGTTGAACTTTTCTCCAATTTGTGTATTTTGTTTCCCTTTCCGCTGTGCTCTAATTGCTTAAATGTACCACTTTATTGTCGATTTTTGAGATCTCAACTTTTCGTATGTGTTTATTTGATTAAGTTTAGCAATCGCAGTTCTGCATGTCACGGTAATCTAAAGCTAATCCTTAATTTTTGAATTTCTTTATGATTTATTGTCAATTTTGTGCTTCATATATATTTTTTTGGGTTTGTTTTTTGTTTTAGGGCTATACACTGAACTCCCTAAGTTTGCATATATTACAGTCTCGCCTTGAGGTATGATATATAAGTGAGTCCGTTGAAATTAATTCTCCAATATTGCAACCCCACCCTTGCCTTTTTGAGAAAAAAACATTAAATTTCAAGGTTGAATTGCTGATTTGCTAAGAAATATTGAATTCCCGTTTCTCCATTGTTTTTTTTACATATGCATGTACGCATTCAATTGTGTTCATAGCAAAAATTGTAATATATTAATATATACCCATATACATAAATGCATCACTGTAGGAGCAATTGACCCCAAGTATATGCTTATATATTCGTACTCAATTTCTTCAAGCCAACCAGTCACGAGAAAATCTTACACCTGCATTTAGATCTAGCTTCTTGTAGGTATTTTTTTTGACTTCCATTGTTTGTTTTAAAGCTTAATTTGGTTGAATTTTTTTTGTTGGCTTTTTAAGGTAAATAATCTGAGTAATTTTTTTTGGATATTTGTGAAAAAAAAGATTATGATTATATGGTGATTTGTTTCAATGAACATAACAGATGCCAAATAAAGTTGTGATATCACATTTTAATGTTATATATTTCTTCCAAAATTACATTATACATTTGACATACTAATGTTCTTCATTTGGGTTTGGGTATATTGTTTGATTCATGGAGGTTTGGTTATTGCTTTCTTTGAAATTTTGCTAACTTTGTTGCTGCGTTTTTGATTCGACTGTTATATTGCGGATTTGTTTATTCCTTGAGAAGCTTTGGGATTTTGCTATATTTGATGATACTATCCTGGATGTGCTATGTTATTGCAGATTCGTTGATTCCATGGGTACTGTCCAGTTTGTAGGATTCTATGTTGTTCCTTGGTGCCATTCATGGATTCATAAGGTTTGGGTATCACTCTCTGATTCTTGCAGTCGGGTTTTTGCTTTCGTTATTGGTGTGTCTGGTTGGCCCTTATGTGTTGAATTTGACACCAAAATATTGCTATATGTCATGCTCCGGAGCAGCAAAAATAGAGAAATAAATTTCATCCATAGGGAATGACGGGTGAATGTCACTAATTATCCACACCATGCAGTTCTAATCAACAGAAAGAACAACCCACATTAAAATAAAGAAAATCTAGTATATTACCAACATCAGAGTTATTACAACAATAGAGCTACAACGGAAGTATATAAGGTTTGGAGGCAACATATACCAAATATAACAAGCAGTCTAAATAGGAATAATAAACTAATAACTATCTCCAGATCTTCAGCTAGCGTAAACATCAGCGTAGTAATCCTCCTTGGCATAGGCATCATCAGTGGGGCCACCTGCGTATTCCCCTCTCGGATAGTAACCGTCGTCGTAGGTTCCGTCACCTGCAGAATAAGGTACAAGATAGTCTGGACGGGGAAAGTCCATGCAATAAAGGCTGTCAGCGCACTGAGAGATGAGTGAATAGAAATTCCTAAGGTACCAGTTATATAACGTAATAACAAGTTATGAAAGTCATAAGATATAGTTCTACTAAGTAATATCTTCTCTTTATTACAACGTAGATACTTACCCTTATCGTCTTATTATCCAGAGACCAAAACTCGACAAGGCAATCAACATATCTTGAATTAAAGAACAGACTCAATCGTTCATCTTATATCAACATACCATCATTCTGTCTATTGCTCGTTAAGGATATGTACCATCCACCGCATATCATGGACACCACGTTAGTCCATCCCTTGCTCGTTAAGGATATCAACCATCCACTGCATATCAGGGATACGATGCTTGAACAATAGCATATTTAAATCTATTGCCACGACTCATCGATGTATACCAGTAATCCCCATCCACCGCTCGTTAAGGATATAACATGGATCATCTGGTTCTCTTAGGACTACATGGTCCTGCTCACTGCTCGTTAAGAATATAAACCATCCACCGCATGTGAAAGCATATCATGACCAGGAGTCCGCCCGCGTACTATTCGAAACTTATCAAACCTACTTATTTTTCATACTAACTTTGATACATGACTTCCCATTGTGGCCACACTACTCTGATTGAAAAGGATGGATACCAAATTCCTACATGAACCGCATAACATCTAACGTCATCACGTTAATCCATTATTATTAATCGTACTTATCTTTGTTGTTACATTATCCCTGATCAACCCATAATCGCATAATGAAAATTCGAATTGAGAATCGAATGATCGAACCCTTATAAAATAAATAACAGAAACAATCCATGTTCTGCCAATACCAATCGATTGAGACAAGGGTCAATCGATTGGGATAAAATATGTAACAATCGATTGGGAAAACATGTCAAACGATTGGATCCACAACAATGTCAATCGATTGCTAACTCTGGCAATCAATTGGGTTGCCAATAATGACAATCGATTGGGAACCTATCCAATCGATTGGGACTCAACTGATGTCAATCGATTGGGACTTCGTCTTCTCCAGCAGATTCGTAAAACAGAATATATAAACATCGATGTGTTTATTACATCTAAACATCCCATAAGCTTGTAAAAACATATATAAGAGAGACCAAGTGAGTAAAGACTTACTTAAGGGTGTGTTTGGGTGTGTATGAGCTTAGAACCTCCACGCTTTCTCTCTCCTCCTTTTCTTTCTCTCCTCTGTTTTAGTTCTCTATCTCTGTCTCTCATTCTCTTCTCTTCTCTTCCTTATTCTTTCTTTCTTCTTCTCTTCTCTGGTCCAGAGAGTGTGTGTTTGTGTGGGGGTGTATATATATATATACATATGGATATGTATATATATTTCACAAGGTGTGTGTCTTTCTCTCTCTCTCTCTCTCTCTCTCTCTCTCTCTCAAGACTGTGTAAAACTGGCCCCAAGGCCATAAATGAGTGTATATATAGAGAAATGAAGTGCCACACGTCCAAAGCTTAAGCAAAGAAGAAAACTTGTCTCAGTAGATGGCAATCGATTGGGACATATGGCAATCGATTGGTTATAGATATTTGAAGACAATCGACTGGAAAAGATGGCATTCGATTGGTATATTGTTATGTAATGAATTCAGGTCGGTAGAATAGAAATCGATTGGGGAACATGACAATCGATTGGTATCTAAAAAGTGGCAATTGATTGGAAAACAAAGGCAATCGATTAGTATCTAAATTTACCAAATGAAGGGTAAGGGTTATAGAAGTATCTAGAAACGAATACCGGGTCTTATTTATATATCAAAACACAGACTATTACACTATATCTGACCAATTATGCCCCCTCATATACCCATTAATGAAACTTTAATTTTGAAGCTATGTTGTTTATACGTGCTTTTGTTCCATTTTTATGAGTAAATTCAACAGCAATATAACGTTGTATTATTTGACAATGGGTTACCTGTGTATTGCATGGGGTGTCGACTAGTTTATCTTGAATTTTGTATCTATTTTCATATAGAATCGCCCTAGTAGGTGTGCAAAATTTGATATCAAACAATATATATTGAAGGGGATCATTTCATTGTCTTAAAATTTTTTTTTCATCAATTTTGGGAATTATCAACTACCATTTAAAAAAAAATTTGGAGCAAATTATCAACGACCATTTGGACGCCAAACTTAGTGTCGAGTTTTAAACGAGAACTAGCTTTTGAACCCATGCAATGCATGGGATTACATATGTATATTTGGAGAGAGAGAGAGAGAGAGAGAAAGAGAGAGAGAATAGCTAATGCTAATTGTGATATTTTTAATCTGTGTTGTTTGAATTTTTTTTAATCGTAATCTATGTTTGACTTGTGCTATGCACTGGTGTTAAAAAAATTTCTAAATGTAACTTTAATTACAATTCTATTAAAAAAAATTACTACTTTACAACCATAAATGTATTAGTTATTAAATACAAATAAATTCTGCATTTTAAAAAAATTGATTTATACACAGTAATCTATTAAGTTGAGATATCCATGAATCACTCGACACAAAAATCAAGAATAATTGTTGAAGGAATTTAGGATCAAATCTAAAGTAGTTAATAGATCAAAAGTAGTCAAAAGAAACGAAGAATGTGTATTGTTGAGTCATTATTTGTAATAATAAATTTTGAGAGTTTGAAGGTGCTAATAAATTCTCAATGCATTGTGTTGCACAAATAATTAATATATAATAAATGATGCACTAGACTAACAAAAACTTAGTCAATTGGAAACGAAAATAAAGGGGATTATGTAACCTGCAACTACTTTAAATCTGTAACTCCTATCAACCACTTTCTACCATCTTAGCTAGTATCATTAATATTTAACCTGCAACAGCAAAAATAATAAAAGAATCATTAATTCTACTAGATGGATTAATTATGAAAATTGTTCTACAAACAAAAATTTTCGAACACAATATTTTGAATCAAAACTCTTAAAAAAACTATGAGAGAGATGGTTGTTTCAAAGATGAATTTGTTTGGAAGGTTGAGAAAGATGGAGAAGAGAGACGTGAATATTAATTTTTTTTTTCCAGTTTAGTTATTGAAAGCGTGTGAGGTTGATATATAATATTTATACAGATAAGGATACATACGTGTTATCTAGTTCTCCATAAAATTTAGGGGAGATAATGGATTTAGAGAAAATTCATTATGTAGTTCTCTTTCTGTTAATAATCTAGGATAATGTTCATCAAAAAAATAAAAATAAAAATCTAGGATAATGGATTGAATTGTTGATTACCTCATGCAAATATAATTGAACAATATATGATGAAGAACGATTGAAATTTAAATAATAACAACATTTGGTATAGTTTAAAATTTTGTTAGAGAAAATATGATGAAACTTATCCCATGCAAATATAAAGATAAAATTTAGATATGGATCTAATTCAAAAGGTGAATCATATGTAATCCTATCTTATATTATATTTATCATACAAATACTACTATCTTCTAAAGTTTTACACTCCATTTGGATTGAGAGAATCAGAGAGAAGAGAAGAGAATCTCATTAAGACAAGAGAAGAGAAGAGAAGAGAAGAGAAGAGAAAGTATGCTTGTTTGGATGGAGATAAGATAAGAGAAGAGAAACCTAAGGTTTTCTTGTTTGCTTAGCTTTCATAAGAGAAGAGAAGAGAAGAGAAAGTCTTTAAAACTAAGGGCTCGTTTGGTAACGTTGTCGTTTTCTGTTTTCTGTTTTTGTTTTCATTTTTTTAAAAACGAAAATTGAAAACACGTTTGGTAACGTTTTTGTTTTTTGTTTTTAAAAAACGTTTTCAAATTTTGGGTAAAAAATGAAAACAGCAAAAAGTCGTTTTGAGTTTCCTATTTTTGTTTTAAAAAAAAAAAAAAAAAAATCAACAATGTTACCAAACAAGTTTTTGTTTTTTTTTTCAAAAAAAAAAACCAAAACTGGTTTTCGTTTTTAAAAAACTGAAAACTCAAAACAGGAAACGTTACCATGCGAGCCCTAATTTACTCTTTAACCCTTTATTACATAATAGTAATGTGACTTTGCAAGTGCAAGGGGTATGATGGAATGAGAATAAACATTCAGGATATAGTAGTCATTTTATTAATATTTTATTATGGTTATCTTCTCTTCTCTCCTCAGTCTCTCCATTTTGGAGAGAACCAAAAATTGGGTTCTTTTTCTCCTCACGTTCTCTTCAGTTCTCTCCATTAATGATCTCTTCTCTCCTAAATTAATTATCCAAACGACAGAACTGGAGAGAAAGTGGTTCCCTTCTTCTTCTCTTCTCCCCATTTCTCTCAATCCGAATGAAGTGTTATAGCCGAAGACCGTTAAAAGAAGCCAATGTATAATTGGTTATTATAAATTCAATAAGTTTAGGTAGGTTTTAACTTATCCAATAACATTCTATCTCTATAGATATACACACACACCCAACCGATTAGTAGTTAAAGTTTAGGAAGAAAAAAAGAGAGTGCATGTATATAATAGGAGTATCTATCTATGCTATTTTTATTTTTAAATAAAAAATAAAAAAATTGAGAAAAATTAAGCTTTTGATTGCACTTTACAATATATATATATATATATATAATGTGTATAGTTGGAGATATTTGTATGTACATATACACAAATTAAATAGATTAGATAAGAGATAGAGAGAGAGTATGAGATAAGGAAAGAGATAGAGAAAAGGATAAAGAGAGATTATACATGTATATATATATCTGTATTATTAATAAAAAAATTAGTGAAAAATTAGAAAAGTCACGGAGCTGCCATGTGACAGGCTCGTGATTCCACTTTATATTATATTAGATATTATATATATATATATATTATATTGTAGGTTAGTGCTAACTAGGACAAGTAAAAATATGACTAGGACAAGAAAAAGATGTGACTAGGACTGATCAACTTGCTGTGATTGGCTTATATTTTCATAAATTTGCTGACTCAACACCTTTCATATACGAGAAATTTTTGGGTACCCTTAAGGTGAGAAATTATTCAGTGAGACCATCACGCCACGTCAGCATGCTGACGTGGTGTGACTATCTAATCTTAACCTTTTATTTGCCCCCTTCTTCTAAGGGGATCATGACAAGTAGTTATCAAATTTAAAATTTGAAATTCCACTAACCACTTACCATGATCTCCTTAGAAAGAGGGGACAAATAGAAGGTTGAGATTAAGTGGTCACACCATGTCAGCATGCTGACGTGGCGTGACGGGCTCACTGAATAACTTCTCCCTTAAGATACCACGTGGCATGCCACTTGGAATCCCGTACCCAATAGTAGTGCGCCACACGAATAATGGAATCCATCACAAAAAATTTAAACAGAAATGCTAGGATGACTTCCAATTCCACACGGAATCTCACACGAGGGACTTAGTAGCAAATTTTATAAAATTTGTGTGGCCCGCAAACCCTTAACATTTCAACACACAAATACATACATAAAACAGTACACACACACACACACACACACTCTCTCTCTCTTTCTCTCTCTCTCTGGAAGAAATTAGAGCCAAAAATGAAAATCTGAAAATCCTCAAATTCCATGCCCTAGAACAGACCTGACTCCCCTCCGTCCCTCCACCCACGGCGGTGCTAGCCTCCACCACTAGTGGCCTTCTCTCTCTCTCTCTCTCGTCGGCGTTTTACTCTGTGTGTGTGTGTGTGTGTCAAAATCGTAAATCTGGACTGAACAAGCAAAGAATTTTCTACTTTCTCAGGAAAATCAAAGAGAAAAAACAAATAAAAAGAAAAAGAAAAGAAACCCAGTTACAGAGAACATATTTCAATGGGTTTTCACTTTGCTTTTGTCTTTGGTGCTAAAAAGGAAAAGGAAAAAAATTTGTAAAGGAAATTAAAGAGTGGTAGTGATGATTCTAACTGAATTGGTAAGCCATTAGTGCCAGAAGCTTTTTTCTGTGATTTTGTTTGTGTTTTTGGTACTTTTGGTTAATTGCAGAAAATGAGAAACAACTTATCTTCTGATGGGTATGTACATAAGTACATATATAAGTCAGTTACACAAATAGTGGTATGGGACTTGAAACATTAAGGAGCATTTGGGGGTTTTATAGTGGTATAGATCTTTAAGGTTTAGAGTATTACATTAAAAAAAAAAATAGAGGAAAAAAAAGTAGGGTAAGAAAGAGAAAGTAAAAGAAATATATAGGTCAGATTTGTGCTTGTGGTGTCTGATCATTATTTCACTGAATCGGGTTTTCCGGTGAGTAACCGGAGTTTCCATGGTAGTTTTCCGATCAGGCCAAAGATTTATTGAGGCAGTGTTTGAATAGAGATTTGAAAGAGCGGTGGACAGCTAAACAGCTTCTTCAACACCCATTTCTCTGCAATTTGGAGTCTAATTCTAATCAAGAAAATGAATTTTCTTGGAATTCGCCAACCATGGTGTTGGATCAAAGCTTCTGGGATTCAATGGAGTCACCAGAGTCTTCCCTGAATCTGATCCATATTTGATCATCTTCCAATTCTCCGGCTAGGTTATTAAAGTTCCTGATCTTTATTTATTTATTTTTTCATTTTTGGCTCCAATTTCTTCCACACAGAGAGAGAGAGAGAGAGAGAGAGAGAGAGAGAGAGAGAGAGAGAGAGTATGTGTGTATGTGTGTGAGTGTGTACTATTTTATGTGTGTTGTGTGTTGAAATGTTAAGGGTTTGTGGGCCACACAAATTTGGTAAAATTTGCTACCAAGTCCCTCGTGTGAGATTCCGTGTGATATTTGAAGTCATCCAAGCATTTTTGAAATTTAAATAGCCTAACAATTCTGGGTGTGGGACACCACATAGGTGCTACCTTGATGGTACACAAAAACTTCTTGTCATATACACACTCTTTCCCCTTTGTCCAGTTCAGGTGAAGTTTGACACAACACCCACTCTCTTGCTGACATATCTCACCCACACACACACACACACTCTCTCTCTCTCTCTCTCTCTCTCTCTGCTCATGCCCAAAATTGTGGGGATTCAAATTGTTTTTCAAATTTTCCTTAAATCTCGCCGAGATCTTCCCTTAACTCTTTCTCTTTATGCATGCTCACTTCTCTCTCTCTCTCTCTCTCTCTCTCTCTCTCTTTCTAACTCACTTCTTTCTCACAGACTTTGGAGTTTCAAACCCTGTTCAGTCCCCCCCCCCCTAAAAGAAAAAAACCAATAACTCTCACGTCTTCTCTCTTGGTCTCTCTCTTTCACCCTGGTCTTTCTCCTCTCTCACTCTTTCTCTGCCTCAAATAGGGGACTCCACCACCACCGTTGTCTTTGGCGTAAAAAGCCACAGACCACCGCCTCTGATACGAACTACACCACCATTACCGCCTCCAGCATCAACCACCACATCACCACCTATTTGAAGGTATTTCTCTTTTGTGCAGGGTCTTCGATTTAGGGATGGGATGTTTTCTATTTTTATTTTTGGGGTTTTGGTATAATTTTTATTTTCTTTTGTATCTACATCTCTTTCTCTCTTTGGATCTATCTTCTTTTGTTCTCGCAACATATATGTTCCATTTATCAGTATTTGCTTATTAATTTTGACTTAGCATGAAGTATCATAGAAATATGAAAGTTTTTTTTTAACAGATTGCATTCATTCAGAATGGCATGGTACACCACCTATCAGAGTGTAAGGGCATTGGTGAAATTCAATTTTACCCCGCAATCTTAGTCCATGTTATGGCTTTCTTGCCCATGTTGAAGTTTCAAAGAAAGGCAAATATCCATGCTTCCATGTCTAATGCCGATTACACAGGAAGTGGACAGAGAGAGCAAATTTCTTAGCCAAACTGCTTTAGGTATTGTGAAATAGTAGATTTCTTCATTATCTAGGGTATTTATCTCTCTAATGTCTATGTTTGTTTCTTCGTTATTGCTTAGCTCTATAGAAAGAATAATTGTTTTTACTTCAAGCTTATCTTAGCTCTGTAGCTCTGTGTTGTGCTTTACCATTGTATTTGGACGATTGTAGTGAGAGAGGGGAATATATGCTATTGTTGGATTCTTTTGCTATTCACTTTTAAAATTGTGCTTTATACTGTTCTTATGTATTATAGAATGGTGAGGGTAAGGGGAAGGAGAATGTGACCATCATTGGAAGGTTTTAGCTAAATATTGAAATCTTTCATATTTCACTCAGGTAAGGGTTTCATTGATTTTCTTATCCCTCTGTTTTCTATTTTTCATCTAGGATAAAGTAAAGTTGTAAAGTTGCAAAAAATGAAACCTTAATTAGGCAATAATTGATTTATGGGAGAGTGTTGAGTTCTTGGATTGTAAATTTGGCAATAATCCGGGATACTTTCTTCGGTTGTCTTTCAATTTTATTGTTGGCTTACAGTTTACTAGCTAATTAATTGATGTAATTCATTTTTTCCTTTCTCTTTTACATACTAGGAAGACAACCCGTGCAATGCACGGGCGTTGGATTTTATAGAAAAAAAATACAATGTATATTTTTTTAACGTGGACAAGAAAGATAAATAAGTTTTATTAATTTTGAAGATGGTATTAGAAAAAGATGGTTTAACAAAAACTATATTAATTGATGTCAACCTACAATTTAAGACTCTTTTCTTTAACGTACAAATAATGAAAGGGTAATTTGGTAATTCGATTTAACAAAAGAGTATTTGCAAAATGCTTAAACGGTAATTTGATTGTTCAATTTGTAATTGTACATACTTTAAACATTTAGGCTCTTTTCTTTAACATATAGATAAAATATACACACACACTCATATACATAGAAGGGTAATTTATGTAAGGCAAAAAGGTAATTTGGTAATTGGATTTAACAAAATGGTAATTTGCCAAATTTATAAGGGTAATTAGATTATTGAATTTATATATATATATATATATCATAATGTAATAAAGGGTTTTTGGTAATTCAGTTTAACAAACGAAAATTTATAATTGTAAACACTTTAAACTTTAAGCTCTTTTCTTTAAGGTATAGAAACAAAAAGGTAATTTGCATAAGGCATAAGAGTAATTTGACTATTCAATTTATAATTGTACACACTTTTATTCAATTTTGGTATATAATATATTCAATTTATACATAAATATAATAATATAATTTATGTATATATATAAAGAGACGATCTTAAGTGTACTGGGTAAGTGCACTCTACCCAGGGCACTGGCTTTTTATTCTAAAAAACCCGCGGGCTGCCTCACTGATCCACGCCCCGTCTTGCCACCCCGCTGACCCACAGATTTTTTTAGACTAAAAAGCCAGTGCACTGGGTAGAGTGCGCTTAAAATCCTCTCCCTATATGCATATATGCACACAAGGGTAGTTTACAAAAGGAAAAAAAGGTAATTTGATAATTCAATTTAATATGTATATATACACACATATATATACAAAAGGTTAATTTGCAAAAAATAAAAGGGTAATTTTGTAATTCAATTTAACCAAATGATAATTTGGTTATTCAATTTATATTTTTACACACTTTAAACTTGGATGAAAGGGTATTTTACAAAAGGCAAAATAGTAATTTTAATAATATAATAAAATTATATATGCATACTTATACACCCAAGGGTAATTACAAAAGGTAAAAGAGTAATATAATAATTCTATTTAACAAAAGGGTAATTTGGTAACTCGATTTATCATTGTACACACTTTAAATACTTCAATAATAATAATAACATATAATATGTATGCATATATATATATATATATATATATATATTACACACACATATACAAAAAGATAATTTACAAAAGTTACTTAAGGCTTGCTTGGTAATTATAGGATTCCTTAAAAGTTGTCTTAAGACTCAAACAAGCCTTGCCAAACAAGCCTTAAATTTCAAAAGTAACCTAAGGTTTGTCTAAAAAAGTGACTTAAGCCTTGTTTGGTAATTCAAAAATTCCTTAAAAATTGCCTTAAGGCTCAAGCAAGCCTTGCCAAATAAACATTAATTTAAAGTTATCTAAGGCTTGTTTAGTAATTCAAATATTCTTTGAAAGGTGTCTTAAGGCTCAAAGAAGCATTGCCAAAGAAGTCTCAAGTTATTATTGGATAGTAATTTGATGTAGATTGATTGATGTGAAATTACCAAATAATCAAATTTTAAACCCAAAATGACCATTAAGGCCAAATTAATTTGGCATCTAAAGAACATTTCATTTTAGCCTCTTTTATATAATAGTATACATATAGGGGTTAGACGAATTGTACAATGTAATTAATAGAGTACTATGAAATTAAATTTGTATGTGTGTGTAAATGAAAGTATGTATGTGTGTAATAAAATTAAATTTCTAAGGTATGTGTACAAAATTAAAGTGAAGAAAATTTTTGAAAAAAAGAACGGTACAAAAAAAAAAAAAAAACAAATGTTAGTGGTTTGTTTGGGAAAGCCAAAAAAAGAAAAACAAAACCAAACAAAACAAAACTAAACAAGGTTATGCCTTGTTTGTGTTAGTGGTTTGCTTGGCAAAACTCAAAAAAATAAAAACCAAACCAAACAAATTAAACAAAAAATAAAACAAAACAAAACTAAACAAATTAGTGACTTGTTTGGGAAGAACGAAAAAACACACAAACCACAAAGCCGAAAAGTGGTTGTGCCAAACAAGGCACAACCTACAATTGTTGACTTTTGGGTTTTTTGAACCAAATGGTAAATATTTGTAATTATTGTTTAAAAAGTTGATTGAATCATCATTTCTAGATTAATTTAATTTTAAAGTTGAACCAAATTGTAAATATTTGTAATTATTATTTAAAAAGTTGATTGAATCATCATTTCTAGATTAATTAAATTTTAAAAGTTGACCTAATAGTAATAAGGGTTCATTTGTAGGTGAAATGACCAACCTATCCTCACAAAATGACAAAAAAAACTCAAAGTAATCACTAAGGAAAGTGGAACCAAAAAGAAAAATAAAGATGAAATTGTCATTTGAAACAAATCCAAAATACCCAAATTGGACAATTTCAATTGAAGATAGCCTCTTTTATATAAAGTGGTTGATATATATATATATATATATACTAGATATTGCCCGTGGCTAAAACCACTACCGAGCAATCTACCAAAAAAATTATATGCATGATGGGTCAGTAGTGAACATCACATGCATGATGGGTCAGTAGTCAACTCCTCGTGCCTTCGGCACTTGACACAATTCCACTATATTTAATACGGAGTAACAAATAAATATGAACATTATAGCTACCACAATTGCCCATGCGTAAGGGAACTAAGCAAAAAAAAAAAGTTTACTTACGAATTTTTTTTTTAAAAATAAATAATAAAAAATAGAAAAAATCAACAAAAGCTCCAATCATTAAAGACTAAAGAGTGGTGGTTGTGGGCGGGCTCCATGTTATAGTATCTTACGACAATGCCCGAGGGCACTACCAAACCATTCAAACCATACGTGCATTCGGCCGATGACTAATTACATGTTACAATATAATACAATTCCTGGGGCGAAAGCCAAAATCCAAACAACCCTTAGGCCAAAAGCCAATAACTTAAAATTTCCTTAAGCCTAACCAAACAAATCTTTGTGTCACAATCAATGGCTATATAACCAAAGCAATTAATCCAACCAGTCCTTAACCAAACAGCCATTGGATCGAACATTTACAACATAAATTAACTTCAAAGCAAACAATTGTAGTAATGGTGAGTACATGAGGGGCGGATGGAAGCTATAGGTGGAAGAGGGTGCGATCGCGAAACCATGGGCTTTATTCTTCCTTTCAAATATGTGGTTACTGAGAGAACTAATAAAAGAAAATGAAGGATAACCTAGAAGCAATATGGCCCATGTTAAAATGAAAGTTAACAAAGAGATGACTAGCATTCAAATAATAATCCCAATGTCGTAAATTTGAAGACAAAATAGAATAAGCATCAAGCAATTACAGCATAGTAAGTATCAAGCTAATTCAATTAAATACTAAAAATCTGGATAAATGTACTATCGACTATTCACAAACGTGTTTACATGCCACTAATTAACCTTTTTGAGATTCCACATGCTGCTAAAGTTAAGCTAAGAACCACATTTGGGAAGCATAGCATTAGTCGTCTTGAAATTCAATGATTCCAAATCTATCTCAGCAATCAAAAAGTGAACCCGGGCTTTCAAATTCTCGAATATTCGACAGGAAAGCCAAAATCATTTTCAAACTTTAGTCTCTCTTTTTTTTTTTTTGGTGTGCTAGCACTAAAAACTTCCTACATCAAGCCTTGTGAAGAATGTGTGAATGTGAAGACAAAAAAATGAAAAGAAAAAAAGAATGTCTGAATAGAACCCTATTGTCACTCACATAAACAGCACACAGAAATACAAAGATTAATTCCCTCAAAACAATACAAAGATGAGAGCCATCAGTAACAACAAACTAAAATGGAATCATAGTTTGCCAACGCTTAATCTTGGGAAGATAGATCAAGCAAAGATTTTGTTGATCTAGGTAGTTTTTAATGTAACAAAATACTATCTTAAGACACAGATTTTGAATAATTTATATTCAACCTCCATTAGTTAATTGAGTGTTCATACCGATGATAATTTATCCAAAAGTAGAATAATCATTTCAGCATGAAAGAGACTGGGCTAAAATTTGATTCGACTAAAAATTAATTGTTATCCTCCATGCCTACCTTTAAAAACTTAATTGGATGCTTGTTTTCATTTAAAATAGAATCATTTTGCTAAATCAAATGAAAGCACTCAACCTGTAAAGTGAACTTTTTTTAAAAAAAATTCTGTTGGTAGGAATAGTAAATTTTCTGGTCACACTGCTAGTTTGGTTTTTGGTTTGGTTTGTTGTTTTTTCATCAATATAGTTCCATCTCAAATAAATATGAAATACAAATGAAATCTTTTCATCTCCACAAGAAATAGACTATTTACTGGGAATTCTGTAGGAACCATATAACCCCCAAAGTCAACTACTGAAAGCCCAAAAAACTATTAAAAATAGAAAACAAGCACCAAGTTCTGAAGTTAGAATCTATGTAATTAAATGAAAAAACATATGAAATGGTTATACTTTCAATGTTGTTATACAACAAATTCAAGATAATTTGGTCAATCTAGTGGGATAGTGTTAGTGGCTTTTATATTTGACTACCTATATATGCAGTTCTTTGAATTGTTGACCTATTGGAGAAGGAAAGAGAAAGGAGAGGTTTAACAGACTTCAATGGTAAGGTGTGAAAATAAGATGTCCTAATCAAATTTGTTTTCTCGTCTTTGTTTACTATATTAACATTTTGTCGTTTAGGACAGAGTAATTTTTTATTTTATTTTTATCATGCGGTGTAGTGGTCTCATGTGATGATAAAAGTGTCAGGGTTGGGGGAGGCGAGGTCGCACCCTAGTAGAAGCATGGCATGAAGAGACTTTTTACCATCTAGACTAAGCCATTGCTCGTTTAGAACAAAGTATTGATGATCATACTGCAGCTGCAGATCAGTTCACCTCTTCCTCTCTAATATTTGATGATTATATCAATAAGGTTCAAATGGAGACTGAGAGGGAAAATGGCTGAGATTGGAATGACATTTGGGCAATTGTAATTATATTGTCTTATTCATTTTTGACTTACTTTAAAGTTACAATCAACAATTCTCACTCTTTGTATCTCAAATTATTGAGAAATGAAAAATTATTGTGTGTTCATGGACCATGGCCAGATGGTGGTCTCAGCCAATAAAGGACTGTCATGTGGCCATGACAATTTGGTCTTGACCACCACATAGCTTATGATCCTATAAATTCACTATATGATCCTGGCCCATAGGCTATGTGACAATGGTCCCTGAACCACCACATAGCCTATGGTGGTGGCCATGGTCTCTTCATTGGGTGACATGTGTCACATTGTAATTATGTTGATGATTCAAGAGCAAAATAGGAATGGAATGAAACATATATCACCGCGTGGAGACCTTAGTGAGCAATTGGTGAGCAAAACCGTAATCTTTAAATACTTCATTGTAACATGCTACATAGTGATTTATTCTTTATAATGGATACGTATATTATTAATGATACAATTCTACATTCTGTATTACAAAGACATTCCAGACAAAGGAACTTCATAAAAGCAAGAAATTATTTCGTGTCACCATCACAACCACAACTGTGTGATTTTTATTGTGATTTGAGTATTTTGTGGGTCTCACGTGAGTCCCACAGTAATAAAGAGGTCACATTGGCCCATCACAAGTTGTGATGACCACGCTAAATAATTTCTCCAAACCAAACCCTACCACCCAAGCAATAAATTTTCTTGTGTGACCGTCACATGGACTTCCACTGTGATTTGAGTATTATACGAGTCTTGCATGAGTTTTATAGTAATGAAAAGATCACAATGGCCGTCACACTGTATGACGGTCACATGGAATAATTTCTCGACCCACACACTCTTGCTCTCTCACACACACAGAGAGAACCATTGTGCATAAAAACTAATTAGTGAAACCGCACTTTATGGGCACTAGAGAAATGCTTTGCCGCTACCACCATGGCCTCCTCTGGTCCAGAAGGAGCTGAAGCTTTTGAAATTTTCAAACTTTTGTCCTCACCTAAGACAAAAAAGAATGAGACTAATGGTCTCAGGACAATTGAGTACCCACTCATTTTCTTTTTCTCACTCATCTGGCTTGTTTGATTCTTCCTTGGTTTGATTTTACAAGAGATTGTACACAAATCTTCCTAAGCGCGGACAAAACAGCTAGCCTATAATTGCAAAGATCGATAGAACTCAAATTTCTTGGAGATTTGATTAATGTTGTTTCTTGTAGTGCTTTGTCAAAGCCTATTTTGCTGCTTATATAAGCTCTGAATTTCTTGATGACCAAGGTATACTTGCCACTAGGAAAGATCTTAGAAATTAGTAATAAGGAATCTGGGACCACAGTAGTACCATTCAACATACTCTTGTTTAGCAAGAAAGGTCTATTATAAAAAAAAAAAAAAAAAAAACCAAATAAATAATAATAAAAAAAAGATCAGAAAGGTCTCTGATAACAACTTTAGGCAATAAATAGTACTCTGTGACAAAAGTCAAAATTGCTCCCATCGTATCACCGCGTTTTGCGTTTGATTGGGTGGTCATATGTGGTTCATTTGAAAGCCAAATGATATGATTACTTTGAATCCGTTTGGGTAAGCTGCAAATTAAAAATTAAATAAAGAGTTGCGGATTTTGATAATAAAAATGTGATTATTTTATAAAATGAAAGTGTTTGACACCTTAAATAAGGTGCTGCATCAAAATCTTACTATTGAGATCCCTTTTTGAAAAGATCGAGTTGATGCTGTAGGCATTGAAATTTTAATAGTATCTGGATCACCACTGATCTAGTCAAAGTCAATATTTTGTTTCTTTGACTAGTCAACTGAAAGAAATAGGCTAAACCCAATTAAACATATATTGATTTATTATTTTTGGGCTTGTTAAAATAATACATGGACTCAATTAAATAAATTAATTTAGTATTAATGGGCTTGCCAAAATAAAAAATAAGTCATGACCGATTAAATAAATTGGCTTATTAAATACTAGACCTGTCCAAATAAATGATGGGCCAATATTTAATTGGCTACTAACTTGGTCCTATAAAAATTGGACACTTGGCATTATCTCATAAGTCAGACCTAGAAGGTTAGTTTATGAGATATGGAAAAGCTGGTGCCTATAAAAAGGCTCACACCCTCCTCCTAAAAACACACACAGACTGGAGATAGAAGATTGAAACCCTAAGCAAGCTGCCTTCTCTCACAAGACAACGGCCGCCTACCACAACTCAAGTTTCAAGCTTCAGATATATTATTCTCTACATACAACTAGAGAGTAATACCAGTCTTCAACAAATCATCTAATTGATTCAAGGAAGAACAGCACACCACTGTTCTTTGCGATTCGTCCAGATCAACTCTTTGACAGCCAAATCCTGTCTTCAAAGATCTATCTTCCTTCCGGCCACTAAAAACGTCACAGGAGGATATTTTCATCACTTTGTTCGAGAATACGCTGTTTCAGCCCTCAGATTAAGAACCACCAAGGAAATAGAATCAGGGGTTATTCTTTTATAAAGAATACAAAAATACAGAGTTTATAACCACTTTGTCTTGATTAATAAAATTACATATTTGACTATTTGTTCACAGTTTCGGATTCAAAATTTGTTGCTTACAGATGCCATGGCCTTGGAGCAGGCAAGCCCAGATCAAGTGCCCAAAGGACCGAAATGGCAACCGCCTCCATGTGAATGGGTTAAAGTGAACTTTGATTTGAATGTTAGGTCCCACTTTTCTGCTCTTGCTGTGATATATCAGAAATGATCTTGGTACTATTATCTTCACTCTGACTAAGAAGAAAACCTTGCTGGTGGATCCTTTCATGGCGGAAGCAAGAGCGGTTATTCTTGCCATTTCGGTGGCTGCTCGGTTGGGGTATCAAAATATGATTTTGGAAGGTGATTCCCTCTTTGTTTGTATACCTTGATTATCATTGAAGGCAGAAAGTTGCTTGCCTCTTCTTTTAATTTTTGGATTGTGCAAAAAATTCATAAATCTGCTAATGGAGTTGCTCATTATGTACCTTAATGGGCATCGTTTTGGGACCATCCCTCTTGAAGGCATTCCTCCTGGTGTACTCGAGGAATGGAATCAAGAGAGCTAGATGTTCCCTTGTTTTGTCCTAGTTGTATTCCCTATTTTCCTTCTAATGAATTTTCTTTTCAAATTTTTTTTTTTCACTTAAACAAATCATTTGAAAAATTAAGCTGAAAATTAGTTGAAAAAAGTGGATTGCTTTTTTCAAACAATCACTTATTTCACTTAAATTTATTAAAAAACAAAAATGCCCTTCATGCCCTAAAAATCACTTATTTACATATTGTTCTTTTTGATCATTTTATACAAACAATCACTTTTTTCAACTTGTTTACCAAACACTATTATTCATAACAATCACATATAAAATCAGCTAACCCAAACACCAAAGAACTTAATATTTCATCACTTAAAAAATAATAACTTAATATTTTATCACTTAATATTTCAGCTAACCCAAACGAGATCTTATAATATGTTTGTGCTTCCAAGAATTTGAATGGTTGAGCAAAATTCTATCATTTTGAACAAGGTCAGTTGAAACTTGAAATATGAGAAAGACTGAAAGAGTAATATTTGGGGCACTAACAAATTTCACTAACACTCATACTCTATCTCTCTCTTAGTGGCACTTTGGAGCCTGCAGTTGACCCCACAGTGCCACTAGAAGAGAGAGAGTGTGTGAATGTGAGTGTTAGTGAAATTTGTTAATACCCTAACATTGTTGAGTATGAGAAATGTAATCATATTTCTTTCATATATGCGTTTCTAGATTTTCTTGAGACAAAAAGATTCCTAGTTTTAAGCATATTTTGTTCAGAAATTTCAATTTATTAATTTTTTTTTTTTTTTTGGTAAATTGAGTAAAACGTGGATATATAGGGTAATGAATATTCGAGTCAGCGAGTTGACTTGTACAGCATTCTTATTGTGGTAATAACCAGAGTGAGCCAGGATTTTATCCCGTGGAGCACAAGTATAGGGTACTATTTAAATTTAGAGTAATGCTAGATGCATTCTCAAATGTACAACTAAATGCACAATCATGCTTTAAAATGTTGGACTTCGTACTGAAAAGCTTGCACATCCTGTACACACCCTTTTTTGTGTACAAACTTTTCAATACGAGGTTCAACATTTTAAAGCAAAATTGTGCATTTAGTTGTGCATTTGGGAGTGCATCTAGCATTGCTCTTAAATTTATGACAAAATTTGATGTTCTCATTGATATTCACGTTGATTACATTTTAATTACCTTTGATCATGACGTCTTTTTATTATTATTTTTAAACAAAAATTAAATCAATGTACACAATCAATGAATAAATTCATAATCAAAACGAAAACCATAGATTTATATATCTGAGACTCCAATGTGAAAAAAATTTCTAATTTAAAAACCTTAACTTAGACTTGAGAACTTTAAAAAAAAAAAAAAAAGAAAAAAAAAAGAACGAAAATCCAATACTCCAACACAAATTCACAATTGTATAAGAGATGAATGTAAAAAGGAAGAAGATTAATAAAAAAAACAGTTGAAGTAATCTCGTTAGTCAATGGTGTTCTGGACGAAAGTCCCCACAAATCTCCAAAGTGCCTGCAGAGGCCTAGCAGAGAAGGTGTGCAAAAACACACCAAAATGTTTTGGGGTTGAGAGCTACTCTCCCTATTTTTTTTTAGAGACAGAGTAAGAATGGTGTTTTATTTTGTGCCCCAGCTTCCCCCCCCCCCCTCCTCTCTCTCTCTCTCTCTCTCTCTCTCTCTCTCTCAGTGCCATGTCCCAGTGCAAATAATGGCCTATTTGGCTCCTCTGCTTTCTCTGTGAAGCTTTTCTCTCTTCGTTTGTGAAGGTTGTTTTTCTTTTTTCGCATGGCTTCTCATTGGGTTCAAAATGGTGAATATTGCCTAGACTAGTGTTGCAACAGTAGATTGAGCTTTTAGTCTTCATTGAGTTATGATTGATGACTTTGGAGCTTTCTGTTACAGCTGTGTTGCTTTCCATGGTGCAACTCTTGCTATCATGGAAGCTTTTCAAGCAACTTCGGTTGCCCCTTTTAGTGAAGCTTCTTCACTTGTTTGGACTAGACTTTATGCCGTCTTCTTGCTTTGGGTGGTCTCTGTCATCTACTGTTTTGAAGTTGTCCTAGGTTCCGAATCTCTCCACGCGGCGTTCCTTGTAGCGCAGTGGTGAATTGCTCATGCAGCTGTCGAAGTGTTTTGTGGTCACTTATGCGTCCTTATCTATTGTACTCTTGGTTGTTTTGCTTTTGCTTGTTTTTTTTCCTTTTATTTTGTTATTTGTTTGGTTTTCTTTGTAAGATTTGATTTTCATTAACAAAATTTTAGTTTTTCAGTAAAAAAAAAAAGAGGAGGTGTGCCCTCAGATCTTGATATGTCACATATGCGATGTATCTTTTGGTACATTCTTTTATAAGGTTTCATTTTAGTCCTTATGTTTTTTAATTACAAATTTGACTCCACATCATGTTTATCACCTCTAAATTAGTTGAGGTGCACAATGAAAGAAGTTAAGTGACGTAGAGTATAATTCTTTTTGTCAAAAAGTGAGTGTGGGCACGTGCCCCCATTTGTCTAGCAATACCTCTGGCCTGGTAATAATGACTAAATTTTCTCGTTCATAAGAGATGAACATACAAAAAAATTATCGTATGCATGTGGAATGTTGTATTTATTAAATTAATGAAGTAATAAACAAACGTTTTGTAAGAAAAAGACATATAGCTAAAACTCATTAATGTTGCCTACAATATTGTTGTCTTGTTCCACCACATTGGTAGGAAATGCAAAAAGATCGAGTCCTGGCATTTAAGCATGAGAGATGCCTCTCTCTTATGAGGGCCATTTTATATGAAAATTCAAGAGGGACAAAACCGTGCAAACTCACTGCTGGGCTGGAAGATTAGACTCGCCAATGGCAGATAGATCAGCAAAAGCAAACAATACCTCATCAGTGGACTGGATCGATCGCTAATTCTAACATAAAATAGGGGTCAAAATGAAATTGCTTTAATTTGTTAGTTTCATGTAGAGAGTTTGAACTTCCTCCGAGTACCCAGAGGGCTACTAGCATCATCTGATCCCAACCTACTCACATTTTCCAACTTAGTCAATGGCCATCCAAGTTCAAATATTTTATATTTAAGCAGTAGTAATTTAAGTGAGAAAATGCCGTTAGAAAAGTGTATTTCTGCTGTTCACTAAAATAATCTTAAGAATATTACACATTTCCACTAAATCTTTTAATCACATATATATCAAAATTGAGGCATGCCACACGTACTCTTGTTGATCACCTAGTGGACAGAACTAGGTGTTACATATATGCTCTGTAATGTGGTTTTCATTACCCAGAAATGCTAGATGCACAAAAAAAATGCACAACCAAATGCACAACCTGTTTAAAATTGTTGGACTTTGTGCTGAAAAATCTGTACACACAAAAAGACAAAAAAAAAGAGGTGTACAGCCTTTTCAGCACGAAGTCCAATAATTTTAAGTAGGTTGTGCATTTAGTTGTGCATTTTTTTTTAGTGCATCTAGCATTTCTCTTTCATTACCTACCATACACACACACACACACACACACATATATATATATATATACTAGTTTATATCGCACGTGCGTTGCACGTGAATGATGTCTTTTTTATTATATATCTATAACTTAAAGTAAATAATTTGTCAATACTTAATGCATGAAACTGGAAATATTAAACAAAATACATAGAAAACTTATATACGCAATTATTCTTATAACAATATTTTCTTTTCTGTGGAGCATTTTGATTATAAAAAAAATGTAGTATTGGAGTATGTATTATGATATAGTATCATAATAATTCTGGGAGAAAATTAAAAAATGTTTACTGATTGTGTTATTAGATATAATATTGATTCAACCAAGTTGAATTTAGTTGTTATTAGTACTTTCTTATGAAAACACTATAAAGTGAATATTTTTTTTTTGAACAGCAAAATAATTTTCATTAATGGTGAAAATGGAGAGAATACAACAAGACTTCTAAAAGCCAATAACACCCAGCCCTGACCAAGCCATCATTTACATACCGATGTGAGATGCATTACATAACACCCTCAAAATTCCCCCAGAATGATGACAACCCCCATGAAGTATACACTGAGACATACAAGAAAAAATCTTAAAGACTTATGATAGGACCCACTCTTCCCCATTTTCTGCATAGACTAGGATGAATGCAAAACTCAGAGACCAATTACAGAATCGATCCAGCAACCATTTTTCCTAAGAAAACTGTATGATCTCCATCAATGCACCGCTCTACAGTCAAGGACCATCTTTGGAGAAGCCTAAGAAGTAGATCTTAAAATAAAACCAGCAGCAAGAGAAATCATTTCCGCCCCAACTGAAACTATGTCAGCAGACAAATCAAAAAAAACAGCAGCAAGCATAGTTTACAACTTCTAATTAGCAAATGTCCAAGACATCATGAAAAAGCCGGATCAGCTGAATCCATCCCAGCCACATCAAGCTGGGACAACTTTTCAAGCATAATCAACAGCACTCCAACCCTTATCAGTCCAGAACATCATCAACTTCAGCAGCCGCGGAAAAATTCCCAGAAGTGACATTTAAACACCCGAAAAAAAAAAAAAAATACAATCCCTATTTTGATTTGAGAAAATTCAATTATAATTCCATGGAGGGAGAAAGGGAGGGAGAAAGGGAAAGAGTTGAGCGTGAACGTGAGGCTAGAGCCAATGCCATTCGAGAGTATGAAAATCAAAAGTTTCCCTACAGCTTCAAAGGCACTAGACAACCAGATGGTAGTGTTAGATATGAAGCAACAAATACATACACAGAGTCTGACATTGAAAAGCATGAGAAGCAGAAAGGTAAGAAAGTTTTGGAGACACAAGAAGACCCATGGACCACGGTAAGGGGTAGGAGGAATCAATTGAAGCCCAGAAGAATATCAAGTCTGCCAACGGTTTTTGTTAATAATATTCCTAATGAGGTTGACGAGATGTGGTTGGGAGGCATTTTTGACCAATTCGGTGAGGTTATGGATGTGTTCATACCTACGAAGGCAAACAAAGGAGGAAGGAAGTATGGTTTTGTGAGATTTCTGACAGAGGAACAAGCAAAATTGGCCATTCGAAGATGTAATGGGGTGTGGTTTTTGGGAAATCGGCTAGGAGTAAATATGGCTAAATTCGAAAAACCTATGGTGGCCTCTGGAGAAAGTAATGGGAATTGGCATAAGTTTGACCAGATGAAGAAGGGAACACATCAGATGAAGTCAGGAGAAGGGCATAGCAGGAGGCCCCTGGAACAGAGGATAAATGATAGAGGAACCACAAGAGTATATCCAAACAAGTTACAAAATACCAGTGTAACTGCAGATTCCATATCAAAAGAAAGGAAAGTACATGTTGAGAATGTGGGGCGGCTAAATGGGAATGGTCTTCAAGATGTGAAAAAGTTTAAGCCTTCATTTGCAGAAATAGTAGGGGGCATTTCAAGAAAGGATAACAGCGAACAGGCATTCAAAGCGGATCTAGGAGGAATCAAACATTGTAAGGGATTTTTGAATATCGAAGTCGACAATATGCTCAAATCTTGTGTGGTAGGGTTTACACGCAAACACTGTAACGTTGATTACCTTCAAGGTCAATTGTCTAATGAAGGAGTAGAGGGGTGTGAAGTTAAAGCTTTGGGATGGAATTGCTTTCTCCTTTCGTTCTCAGAGGCAGAAGTTTTTAACATGTTAGAAAAGAAAAATTGGTGCATGCTAGAAAGATGGTTCTTTAAGATTGAACGATGGAGTGAAAAGTTTTTGTCCTGTTCAAGAAGTGTATGGCTGAAATGCACTGGAATCCCCATCGCAGCTTGGTCACTTGACACTTTCATTAGTATTGCAGAAGTCTGGGGCCATTTTCTAGCCATGGATGTCGATACATTAAAGTTTAAATTCTTTGAATATGGAATGGTACTTTCATCTACAACAGCTGTGGACAAAATTGATGAGATTATAGAATTAGAGTTTGAAGATAAAATTTATAAGATCAGAGTTCTGGAAACAGAAGCTGACAACGTGAACATTGAAGAACTGGCTCCTGTTGAGCCGGTGGACCCACTGATGGAATCACCACTGGGAACACCAGATTCAAGCTTCCCTCAAGACATTAATGCACTTTCTCTTCCCAATGCTGGCATTAATGCACTTTCCCTTCCCAATGCTGGTGTGAAATGGCAGGCGGCGGAAGCTAATGGGACATGTGTTTGTAATGATGGTTTTGACTCTGATGGTTTTGACTCTGATGTTGGACCCAATAAAGCTTTGGGTAAAGCGAGTGGGGTAGGCGGAGAATATGTTGCCGGTAGAAATGTGATTGAGAGTAAGGATTCTTCATTGTCATCTGTTTCGAAAGAGGTCAAAATTCAGAATAGGACCATGAGGGATTTGGGCCGAAGCCCACATTGCTTACATGATAAGAGTGAAGCCCGGGTTTCTTGCGAACGGGAGGCGATGAAGGTAGGTATGCTGGAAAGCCCATCTTCTAATCAATTAACTTTGACAGCCCAATTGAAGTCCACGAGCAAGGGTTATTATTCTTATGAATGTTATCCTGAATCTCAACATAGCGACTCAACCTCTAGGGTTCTCGATTCAGTTATTGAAGGGGATACACGTGTTCTGATAAGGCCGACTTCACCAACCAATTCCAGTGTCGAGCTATCTTATGCGGAATCAGCTGAATGGGCGGCTGATCGCATGCCTAACAAGCAAAAGTTGATCAAGCAAGGAGATAAGAAATGGCGATTGTTAGGGGAGTGCAACAACGCTTCGTGTTCAAAGGTTCTTCTGAGAAGGAAAAAGAAGTCAAAGAAAATAAAGAATGTTTCGGATCTTCCTAAAGTAGTCAAAGGGATTCCAGTAGTTGTGAATGCTTCTCTGTCTGACTGTGATATTGAAAGAAGAAATTGCTTGATGCGGAGGGAAGCTAAGGCTATTGTGAATATGGGTAAAAGATTAGGGACCGAGGTAATGTGGCCTGATGATGTTGCGATTACGAAAATTCTTTCCATTATCAAAAACCATGGATTGGGTTCGGATCAATTGGGAGTGTCGGGGGAGGAGTCAGAGAGTTAGGCTCTGCTTTCGGTTTTTTTTGGGGGTTTCTGTTATTTTATTTTTCTATGAAGATATTGTCGTGGAATGTGAGGGGCATAGCAAGGCCTGAAAAATGCAAGGTGATCAATAAAACTTTGAGGCAAAATATGATTGATATGGCTTTATTTCAGGAAACAAAGTCCAGTCATTTTGACCGTGCAAAAGGGCGTTCAATTTGGGGCGCTGATGATTTCGATCTCTTGGTTGTCCCCGCATCGGGGCTTTCGGATGGGTTAGGCATCCTATGGAATAAGAATGAATTCGTAGTCGAAGGATCGGCATCCTCAAGTAATTGGATTTGTGTATGGGGTCGATGGACTGAGGGAGATTTCTCATGTGCTATTGTCAATATTTATGCTCCTTGCGGGGAATCAGAGAAGAGAACACTGTGGGATGACTTGTTAAGCCTTAAGTCATCTATGCAAATCCCATGGTGCTTTGCGGGTGACTTCAATTCAGTGCGTAGTTCGGATGAAAGGAAAGGATGTATTTCAGACAGTGGTGGGTGTGACTCTTTCAACGATCTTATTAATAATGGCGATTTTGTTGATCTCCCATTAATAGGCAGACGCTTTACTTGGTATGGTCCCGGGGCTAAAAGAAGTAGGATTGACCGAATCTTAATTACAGCAGAATGGATTCACAAATATCCGTCTTTATTGCAGAAGGGTTTGAAAAGAACGTTATCAGATCATTGTCCTATTGTATTAAGCAACAAAGATGTGGATTGGGGCCCTAGACCCTTCAGAGTTTTAGATGTTTGGATTAAACACCCTCAGTTCTCTAAATTCGTCACCTCAAGTTGGTTGGAGTCATCGCATAGCCATGACGGTGAACTGTGTCTAGCAGGGAAGTTAAGAGTTTTAAAAGGTAATCTAAAGAATTGGAATAAAAACGTGTTTGGGTCTATTGATTTGAAGATTGAACGAGCAGAAGGTACGCTGGAAAGACTTGACCTGATTGGAAACAACAGGGATCTATCAGCAATAGAAATCGAAGAGAAAAATAGAATAGTTCAGGAAATATGGCATTTACATAGAGATAAGGAATGTTTGTGGCGCCAGAAATCGCGTGTGAAATGGCTAAAAGAGGGGGACAATAATACTCATTTTTTCCACAGTGTCTCAAAAGTTAGAGCATCCCGCAATGCTATAAAAGGAATTTTTATCGACGGTCACTGGGTAACAAAACCTGCCGAAGTCAAAAAGGGTATGGTTAACTATTTTACGAATGTTTTTAAGGCATCGGAGTGGGTTGAGTGCAATCTTGAAGGTTTAGAGTTCAAATCTATTTCTCCAGCTGAAGCCTCATTGTTGGAGCTACCATTTTTAGAAGAAGAAGTAAAAGCAGCCGTGTGGAGTTGTGATGGATCTAAATCACCTGGACCTGATGGATTTAACTTTAACTTTATCAAAAAATTCTGGGACTCTTTGAAACCCGATATATTTCAGTGTCTCCAAAATTTTTTTGCTTCGAGTTCCTTGCCAAATGGGATTCATTCTTCATTCATAGCCTTGATCCCAAAAGTTCCGAGCCCGTTGGAGTTTAAAGACTTTCGGCCAATCTCTCTAATTTCATCTTTGTATAAGATTGTGTCTAAGGTTCTTTGCTTGAGATTAAAAAAGGTTATTGGATCAATCATCAGTGATAGTCAGACAGCTTTTGTGGGAGGGCGGCAAATTTTGGATGGTATTCTTATAGCTAATGAAGTGGTTGATGAAATTAAAACTAAAAAGAAGCGATCAATTATCTTAAAGCTTGATTTTGAGAAAGCTTTTGACATGGTCAACTGGGATTTTCTCTTTAGCCTTATGGACAGGATGGGTTTTGGATCGAGGTGGTGTAATTGGATTAGGCAATGTGTGACCACGCCGAAGGTTTCAGTCCTCGTTAATGGAAGCCCTACAGAGGAATTCTTTATGCATAGAGGTCTGCGGCAAGGGGACCCTCTGTCCCCTTTTCTTTTCCTTATCATTGCTGAAGCTTTGCATGTGTTATTTACTAAAGCGGAAGAGTTAGGGCTAATAAGAGGAGTGGGGATTGGTAGAGGGAATTTTTCTGTATCACACTTACAATTTGCGGATGACACCGTTATATTCTGTGATGGTGGTAAGTCTATGCTGCGGTCCATTAGGAGGATTCTGATTTGGTTTGAGTTCATTTCCGGACTGAAGATCAACTATGGTAAGAGCTGTCTATACTCTGTAAATGGCTCCCAAAATCAACTAGAAGATATGGCTAAATCTTTTGGATGCAAGCTTGGAGTTTTGCCTTTCTCATACTTGGGAATTCCGATAGGTGCTAATCCGACCAGAATAAAAACGTGGGAAGCTATTATTGCAAAGTTCAAATCTAAGTTGGCGGGTTGGAAAGGGAAATTACTTTCTTTTGGGGGTCGATTAACCCTGATCAACTCAGCTTTGTCCAACTTACCGGTGTACTATATGTCTCTCTTTAAGGCTCCAGTTGGTGTTATTAAAGCTTTGGATAAGATTAGGCGGTCTTTCCTGTGGGGAGGAGCGAAAGTAAAATGGTTTAGTAAAGTGCACTGGTCTAGAGTTTGCTCCAAAAAGGCCTTGGGTGGCCTTGGGGTAAAATCATTAGCAGTGATAAATTCAGCACTCTTAGCAAAATGGTGGTGGAGGTTTGGAGAAGAGAGGAATGCCCTTTGGAAAAAGATGATTTGTGAAAAATATGGCCTAAACATAAGTGAGTGGCAGCCCAATAATATCAGACCTCAACATTTATCAAAAGTTTGGTCAGAAATTTTGAAATTAGAAGTGTTGGAGGGGATAAAAAAGTTTGTGGGAGTCAACGGGTGTAAATGGCTGGTGGGAAACGGGACGTCTATTCGATTTTGGAAAGACGTATGGTGCTCAGACAAACCACTTGCCGAATTATTCTCGAGGTTATTTATGGTGTCTAATGATAAAGAGGCTACGGTGTTCCAGGTTTTATCCACGAGGAATCTTTCTTTTCGCAGACACTTGTGGCTTTGGGAAGAAGAGGACAAGAAGAGGTTAGAAGGTACCTTTGAGAATATCTTGTTAAAACCTTATGTTCAAGACAAAAAGGTTTGGCGACATGCGGTTAATGGCCAATACTCGGTTAAGATCTGCTCTAATGCAATGGAAAATTTGGAAAATAGCCCACCTACTCCTTGGGCTAAGGGCCTTTGGAAATGTAAAGCCCCTCCTAAGGTTGTGTGTTTTATTTGGCTTGCTATTCAAGAAAAAATTTCGACTAAAGTTTTCTTAGCACAAAAGGGTCTTGTGTTTGATAATTCGGATCTTTTATGTCCTTGGTGCAAAGAAGAAGAGGAGGAGCATAATCATCTTTTGATTCAGTGTTTTTGGGCTTGGGAAGTTTGGACCAGGATTTGGAGTTGGTGGGGCCTCTCTTGGTGTTGTGGTAACACTGTGGAAGATTTTGTTTTGCAATGGGAAGGGGTGGTGCTTTCTACAGAACTAAAAGTATGGTGGAGAATGGTGTGTTGTGCTGGACTATGGTCTATTTGGTTAGCCCGTAACGAGGTATGGTTTAAGAATCAAGTTTGGAGGGTGGAACTGATAGTGGATATTATAAAGCTTCGATCGTTTCATTGGGTACAAGCTTTAGAGGCCGACTTTTCATATCAATTTCACGATTGGTGTGAAGACCCTCTCAAGTTGGGAAGAAGAAAGAAGATTGCGAAGGGTGTCAATAGGGCAGCTTCTTACTGGGTTCCACCTCACAATGGTTTTCTGAAATTCAATGTTGATGGATCAGCATGGGGGAAGCCGGGGTTGGCGGGTTGTGGTGGCATCTTGAGGGAAGAGTCTGGTTCGGTGATTGCCATGTTTTATGGTCCTTTGGGTATTGCTGATTCAAATGAGGCTGAAGTGGAGGCGATTCGCAATGCACTTTCTTGCTTTGTCAGCACTGGATGGGTTGGTAAGAAGGAGTTGATTGTCGAATCTGATTCAAGGACGGCGGTTTCTTGGGTTAAAAATAGGAGTTTGAGACCATGGAAGCTTTGGGAATCTTTTGTCGAAATTGATCATTGTATTGTTCAAATTGGGAAGGTAGACTTTGTTAATATTTTCAGAGAAGGTAATGTTTTAGCGGATAGTCTTGCAAAAAAGGGAGTCACAAGTCCAAGTTTCTTCAAAGCTTGGTGGTAATTGGGTTGACTTCTTTTTGCGCGTTTATTAAGTTTGCTTCGTTTCATGGGGGGTTGCTGAATTATCTTGCCGGGCATTCTATCCTCTTTCTTTTCAAGTCTTTCTGAAGGAGCCTTATTTGGGTATATGTATATATATAAATTGAAGGTAGTGTAGGGTTTGTCTTTTTTGGGCAGAGATTTCGGTGATCTAGCTGCTTGTCTTGGTATCCACTTTTGGGTGTATGTCTGTGGAGTTTTTTTTTGGGTGTGTGTCTTGGCTTTCACTTTGGTCTTCTTGTCTTGGTCTTACCGCGGCATGTTGGTCTTCTCCTCTGCGGTTTTCCTCTCTTTGGTTTTCTTATCTTGGACTTGATGCTTGTCATCTCACTAAGCTAGTCAGGTTAGTAGGCTGGCATGTTGTGTCGCTTTTCTTAGCCTATGGCTTGTTTTGAGTGTTCATGAGTTATTTCTACAATGGGAAGGTTGAGGATCTGCTGATTTTTTGCAAATTAGGGTGTCATTTTGGGGGGTCTCTGGGAGTGTGCGTGAGTACCCTGGGTAGTGTGAGCATTTCTTCGCGTGAGTTTTGGTGTGTGTAAGTCCAATGCGTTTTTGGAGGTGATGGGTTTGGGTCCTCGTTCTTTCTTGGGTGTGTATCTTTCTTGCGTGTTTTAATCTCTTGGATGTTGAGTGTTTCATTATCTGCATTCGTGGTCATGTGACATCTAAGCTTTTGTTGGGCATGTACTCGTAGATGAGCAACAATTCACGTCCCTCCAAGCAGCAACCCAAGAGTCTCACAAGATTCCTATGTTGTAGTTTCGCAATTAGAGGAACCAATTGACATGAGTTCCAATCTTAAACACTGAGCAGCAACCAGTTGATCAGGCATCTTCACAAAATGAAATAAGTCATCCCAGATCAGAAAACCGAATCAGCATTCAACGAAAAGCGTTGAGAAAATCAGTTTTGAGTGCTCAGTGTTTGGGGTTGCTGATGGCAAGGGTGCTTTTTCTTTGCTGAACTGTGGAATTTTGGTTGCTGAGTTGATCTGCAAATGCTTGTATGGATGTGAAGATGTGCTCTACTAAGTTTGCTGCTGACGTTATTGTAGCAGTTGTTGTCCTTGGTTACATTTTTTGGGTGCTTTTCGTCGTCAACTGCCCAGGCGTCGGTGGTGATCGAGAGTCCTGTGATGCAGTGCGCAGGTTGGGTGTGATGTTCTGTCATGGAGATATGGAAGCGCTGAGCATGCAATTGTTTGGGCACTGCTGGGGGCTTTTAAGGTTTAGTTCTTCAGGCCAAGGGAGCTTGCATTGGGGATGTATTTCTTGCATCAGATGTTGCTCTTCATGATAGAAGGAATCCTATCCCTGTTTGCGATCGGTGTGGAATTGGTTTGTGCCAGGCTTTCTTGACACCCAGTCTTTTGAAGGAGATTAACCTCTAGGTTGGCAAATTGTCGACATGCAACTCTTTAGATATATCCCCATACGATGAAGCAATGATCCTTAAAAATGATGCAACGATTAAAGACATGGAGGAAGGAGAAAAGCTAATTCAAATGGTCACGATGATTGTTGGCTCCGAGATAGAAAATTCCAAACAAGCTCTTAGTCTAACTCTGTGGTGCAGCAGTAGCTTATGCGGCAGATCTTTTTAAAGTACCTGCAACATTTGTAAAAGCTGTGACTGAAATTGTGGATGGTGAGAAGCCGACTTCAGAGGAATTTTTGCAGAATTTGGCTGCTGTGAGTGCTCAACTTGATCTAGCAGTCACTCAAGTTGAGTTCATAGCTGGAAAGTGACTCTCCAAACTTTGGCCCATCCTATCCCATTTTTCATTTGTCTAGGGAATACATGTGCTAAAAGGCTGAAAGATACGTCCCTTGAACGAATTTTTGTTCTCTGTTGCCAGCTTTGTACAACATTTATTTTTGTAGTCTCAATACATGTTCTCTGTTGAGGTGCTTGGTGTGGGTTGTCGGCTTTGTCTACAGAATTGGTGGCCTGTTGGGTTTTCTGCAGCCTTGGGGTAGTTTTTTTCTGCAGTGTTTTGGTTTGCTGCAGAATGTGGGTTCGGGCATGCTTGTGAGGCTCTGTTCCTAGCTGGGTGGAAAAGCTTATGAGGTTTTCAATTAACTTATATTGGAGAGTGCTACACTTCTCAGTTACCCTATCAGGTTGCAAGCAACTTTCAGTTTGCAACTAGGAGTTGGGGTAGCCAAGGGAGTTCTCATCCCTTTTTTTTGACATGGGGGTTGAAGACACTTAAGTTTACCGACATGGGGGTTGAAGACACTGGGTGTTCTGTCTTGTTTTTAAGGGATGCTATGCTTTTTATTTGTTGTCTTTTGGGGTTGTTTTCTTCCTTGGTCAATTCCTGCTTTGGTCTTGAGTTTGGCCAGGTCAAGTTTTGGGTTTTTTGGGGTCTCTTGCCACAAGGTTTGTATTCCTTTCATGGATTTTTCCATGTTTATTAAACTTTATTGCTGAGCAAAAAAAAAAAAAAACACCCGAAAATAGCCCATGAACACAGCATAAAATCCAATATCGCAGCAAAAAACCACATTCTCCACATTGACCTTACGACTCAACCATTAACAGACCAAACTATAGGACATCAGCCGCAACCTATGGTCCAACTCAATGCAAATAACCCATTTCTCACTCCCTCCCTCTCTCTCTCTCCCTCTAAATTACCCTTTCTCACCTCTCCTTCTCCCTAACTCCCTCTCCCACACCTGCTCCCTCTCACTCTCTCTCACCTCTCTCTCTCTCTCACTCGCACAACTTCCGCATCATGAAAGAATCTCTCTCACTCTTTCGCTCTCTCCCCCTCTCTCTCCCCTCCCCCTCCCCCTCTCCCTCCCCCTTTTTAACTCAAGCAGCTGCACCCCATTGCATTGCATCAGCCTTGAGAGAAAAAATTTTCAGACCGAAGCACAAGTTCCAGCAGGGAGCATTTCTTCTAACATACTAGAGTCATTCAATGACCAACCACCCGCAAAAAATAAAGCACAAATTTTGTCGCCTAAAAACTAAAAAATATGACACCCCACACACACACATAGCCGAGAGCGCCAAAACACACCCCAGAAACGAATAACGAATAACTCACACCGAACACATTACACACTGAGAAATGAACACACACCAAACTCAACGTTAGAAAAACTCGGCTAAAAATTTAGACTACCCCAGAGATAAACACACACACAAAGACATCCCTTAATCATCTTGAAACACCAGCTACTCCCCATCTTAATAAACATGTCTTGAGGCCCTAAAATCCTATCCCAATACCCACCAGTAGCCCCCATCCCCCTCCACCACTCTCCAGAAAACCACCTTGCTCAGCACCCACTTCTTCTCTTTCTCTCTTTTTTTTTTTTTTTTTTTTTTTTTTTAAGCAGCAGCAAATTTTTATTATAATAGCCAAATAGGCCAAAGATGATAGTACAACCAAGGAACCCAAACAAGGCCTTAAGGAAACCCCCCCAAAACCAACCCGTAGAAGCGGAAGAACCCCAGTAGACACTAAATTGAAAATATCCCCAGAAACAAGCAGCCCATTGCACTAGCTACACCACTTATGCACAATCAAACAATAAAATTCAAAACATGGATCACAGCCATCCCCAAGAATTGCCAGCCAAAACAATGATTACCAAAACACCCCCTTCAACACTTTAGGCACTTATAATTCCTTCTTTCACAACGAAGTCACCATATAATCTCCCTTTTTTTTTTTTTTTTTTTTTTTTTTTTTTTTTTTTTTACATTTGATTTACTTGAACCGAAAACTAAAAGAGCTCCGCCTCCTATAGCAAATTTTTTAATGAAATCTGGGAGCTGATCAAAGGCGCCAAAAAACAACCCACTTTAGCATTTTAGTTCCCATCCCTAGTTTATGACACTCTGCCACATTGCTACCAATCCCAGCATCAAGTAGCACCAAAAGAGAAGAAATCATGCCTTGATCACAACTACACTATGCTATTTCCTCAGATAACACCCTTTTTGCGGCTTCCAAGGAACCATTCAGCAATCATACGCTTTTAGGGATAAGCATAACTCAAAACGTAAAATTCCAACAGCACCCATCCATTTGATCTTTCTTGAAACTTCACGGTGATACCATATCATCAAAGTTAATTCCATAGCAGCCCACAAAACCACTCAAACAGCCATAATCCATCAGCAGCAGCTCAAAAATCATAGGTCATTACTACTAATGTAGCAAAATCAGCACGAAATAACACGAAGATCATCAATCCCCCTGTCTCAACTTATTTGCGATTAACCCTATTTGAACGATTATCCCACCATTTTTCCTTTGCTCAGCTTAGTAGCTTCCAAGTCCGACGGGCAACAATCGCACTAATCATCACAGATGCAGTCACTAATCATAAAGTGAATATTATTGTTTTGAACGTACGTATTATAAAATAAGCATTTGAGTAGTTCATTCTATTGGCTATTATAAATTTTCAATGGCTAAAAATAAAGCAATAAACCAAAAATTCTAACATTGGAATTTTTCATTATCATAAATTAAAATTAACAAAATATTCAAAGTTATAGGATACTCTCAAAACCAATCATTGTAGACTATTTAAATGTAGTAGCAAAAGTGCATTCACTGTAAATAATCAAATCAATTCTTTGAGGGAAAAAAATCTAACATGAAATTGCTCAATTATTGCTTTTAAATATTAGTCAAGTATCTTAGGAAAGTATTGTAATATGAATTTTTTTTTGGTATCTTAAAGATGTTAATAGTCTGACCAATATTAATTCAAAAAATACAATTAGCTTTTTTTTTTGCTTGTCATCTATTGTCATACCCCTACTTATTGTTTGTTTTATTTTTCGTATGGCAACATTGAGTTGATGTGTGTAAAAGTAAAAACTTTTTACATGACAATTGAGCCTTACTTGCAGAATAAAATTCAACTACACCACTTTTGAAGTACTTCATTTTTCTTCGATGAGCACTTTTGAAATGTCTAAACAAAAAGAGATGGCTTATGTTCTATATTCAACACCGTCCCATTTCACCTAAGCATTAGGTATCAAGATTTTTTATTTTATTTTTTCAGCATAAGAAAAAATTCTCGATACACAATGCTTAGGAGTTCATATAAAGTGATACTGATGTTGGAATTTTTTAAAATTGACCTTTTAATTGTACAACCAATAGGAAGATTTCTTTTAACAATCAACTTTATTTGAATAAATTCTATTAATAAATAATCATAAGTTCATTTCAACTTGATTAGCTTAGTTTTAACATGTAATTAGGTAAAACCTAAATTCCTGCCTTCTTTTTTAGTCTTGAATTTATTCATACGATGATAATTTGTTAATTTACAAAATTAAAACAACTATTCCTTGTGAAAACATTTATAGGTGTTAGGCAAAATCATAAAGATATTCAAACAATATAAAAAAGAATTTTTTTGAGTTGCTATTGTAATCAAGTACTAAAACATGAATTAGCATATAGGGCAAATTTTCTAGTATCACATATCAATAATTAATGTAATCAATTTGGTATTACTATTTCGATCATTATAATTTTCCATACTTCGAGGATTCCCCTTATTTTGACCGTACCCCATGAGAAGTCAGTATAATTCACCCTCGTCGTTTTGATTTTTTTATTTTTTTATTTTTTTGTTTTGTTTTGTTTTGTTTTGTTTTGTTTTGTTTTTTTTGTTTTTTTATAGTCTTGTCGTTTTCATTTCAACTAATAGAAATTGTAATCTTATTAGGAATGACTATTAAACAACATGTAAATGAAAATCATTAATTATTGGAAATAAAGAATCGGAAAGAAAAAAAAACAATAGATATTGTGTGTTCATTAAGTGGAACGAACCTAATTGAAAAAAGTGAAAAACACTAAAACTAACAATAGATATTGCAATGCACGCGATTGGTACACAAGTGGCTAGATAACAACAAATTGAAGGATCAAATTGGCTGAACAACTATTACATACTTGAACACTTATCACATGCTTAGCATTTCTTAACTTTGTTTTAGAGAAGTATCATCTCATATATATATATATATATATATATAGCTTTGAATTATCTAAATTGTAAGATATCACTAAATTGATATTTAAAATATCCTTTTAAGTATTGAGTGAAGTACTCTAACACATTAGTTTTTCATTTTTCTAATTTTTTCTTACCATTTTGACTATGTTGCTTTCTTTGATAACTATGTGGTCACGTTCTTTGTACATTTTATTTTAAGTGGAAATTATAACTGTTATATATCCTGGTTTTTTTTCTATTTTTTCCCCTATAATGGACATGCAATAAGGAAAATATATAGAAAGTAAGTATAGAGAGTTCTTTTTAAGAGTAGAAGGAGAGTATGAATGGTACAAAAAACCGCATAGCCAGTTTACTTTGGCAATAGCTACTATTAGTTTGGCAATAGTGGTAGCCATAATTAATTGATAAAGTAATTGTGTAATCAACAATTTCGTGTCCTTACGTGTTTATACTGAAGTAGGATTCCTAAAAACTAAAACATACAACATAAAATTCTAACCAATTGGAATTGTGCAATGAGGTATGTCGAAAGAAATGTACAACACTTATAAGGGAGTTGGTACATATATAATATAGATATTATTATTTCTATTATAGATCATTTGCGATCTGATTTTACTTATTTTTTTAATAAAGTCTATATGGATAAAGTTTTCTATTAAATTTTAAAAAAATATGCATATTTCTATCCACTTTATTAGTGTAGTCATCGCATGTAATTTTTAATGATCATCAAGCATACAATAGGTAACACTTTGCATTTTATCTGCCAATTTTATCGTAAACTCACCAATACAATAACAAATTAAGCTAAAATTTTATACTATCTTGCTTTGTTTACACATATAATTTTTAATTATCATCAAGCAGATAATTAGGAAAAACTTTGCATTTTATCTAGCATTTACTAAAAAAAGAACAAAATCTAAAATTTCAAATTATCATGCTTTTTAGGAAAATTATTAATCTATCTTCAATAAACAAATTACTACCCTCTTTAGAAGTACTCATGGGTATTAAAAAAGGAACAACTATCTTAGTCTTATTTTTTGTAGTTTATATTGATATTGCTATTTTTGATAAGGTTTTTTTTTTTTTTACGCAAGTTAGTATATAATACCGTAGATAATATTGCTCCAAATTAGTTACTTACTATAATACCAATCACGTAGATTAATTTTTAGAAAATGTTAACTAAACCACTGATGACTATTTTTTTATTTTTTTTAATTAAAATACTAAAATCTACAAAGAAATGAAAATTAATCTACCCCCAATTTTGGATATTGTTTTTAGTTGAATTTGAGAAGATTTTTGGATTTAGAAACCTATTTGGATAAAATTGGCAAATTTAATAGCAATAGTAATATTTAATATAGCATGTAAACAATCCTACATATTATATAATGTCTGATAATTAGAGAATATAATCCGTGTAGGTTGAGGAAAAAAATAAATAGAAGGGAGTTGATAAGAGGCATGACTTAGTAGAAGTAAAGGTCTTTTTCTAAATAAAAAATAAAAAAATAAATCTAAAAGTCTACTTTAAATTGTGTATTTTATTAACAATAGGAGTTCATATATTTTATTAAGAAATAGGTTGTATCATCAATTGCCACTACATATGGCTCTTTGAAAAGAATAAAATTGTGGTTAAATTTTAGTTAACTCTTTTTTAATAACTGTCTCTTTTCAAAAGTGTATTCAATTTTACTCTTGTAAAAGTTATCAAAGGGAGGACATCTTATGGACAGACAAAAAAAAAAGGCTTTAAAAAAAAAAAAAGAAGAAGAAGAATAAGAAAACAAATCGGGAGTCTTTAAAAAGAGTAATGTAATACTAAGAATTGATATCAAGATTATAGCGAAGAGTCCTATCATTTTTATAATAGATATTTACTACAACTATTAAGAGATATATGTTACTAATCCTCCATTGGAGTCCATCAAAAAGTTAGCAATAGTTTGCTAAACGTATCTCAACTTTGTATAACACATAAATAGGATATCAAAGAGAGAGAGAGAAAAGAAAAAATGAAGATAATTATAACACATTAATTATAACACATAATTATAACACATTAATTAATGGATGAACTCAAAAAAAAAAATGGCACACCATAAAATAAAATATAAAAGGTTATTAAAATTCTAAGAAAATCACTTAAGTAAGTGCACCGATTGATAAAAGTGTATAACACTGAAAGGCTTCGGTGCAGTTATATATACGATGGTACTAAGAATTGATAATAGGAGTATAGTTAAGAGTCCTAAAATTCTTCATAGACATTTATTATAACTCTTTAAGAGATATATGTTACTAATCCGCCAAATCGATCAAGTAACTTAAAAACGTAATCCACCATTGAGTAAAAAAAAAAAGGGGTAATTATAATAATACCCCTTCAACTATGAACTTTTTTCAACTACCCCCTCTACATTCTAACTTTTAACTAACACCCCTTCTATTATGTTGTTGTAAAAAAAAAAAAAGAATACTTTTGTATCATGTTACCAACACATGATCTAAAAGTGTTAGCAATATAACATTTTTGTCTCTTTTATGAGTTGTTGAAAATTTTAGAGCAAAATTGCCTAAAGTTTGGTGTACAATCAAGGCCAATTATGTGTGTAACCAAGTTTGGTGTACAATCAAGGTCAATTATGTGTGTAACCAGAGCCGGCATAGGGGGGGGGGGGGGGGGGGGGGGGGGGGTGTGCTGGACAACCAAAGTTCATTAAATTTTGAGGGGCCCTCATGAAATTTTCATAATTACATTTCTACCTTGAGATTTTTTAGTATTTTGCATTTATTAGGCCCCCCTCAATAATGTGTAGGCCCCCTCAACTTATGTTTAGGCCTCCCAAAGGGTCCCAAGACCCAATTTAGTGACATCAACTATATATAGAGTCTGGCTCCAGTGCGCACTGGGTGTTCGCACTGGGTTTTTAAGCCTAAAAAAACCGTGGGGCAATGGAGCGGTGGGACTGGTCACGGGTCAGTGGGGAACCCCGTGGTTTTTTTAGGCTTAAAAACCCAGTGGGTTCACCCAGTGCGCACTGGAGCCACACATTAGTGTAAGAATTTTTTGAAATAGCCCCCCTAGAATTTTAAAAGACACCATATATACAATATTTAAGTTTCACAAATAGACTCATATTATAAGTAGAACCCCAAAAAATTACCAATTATATTCAAGTAGACACCCTAAAAAAATTGCCAATTATGTATAAGTAAACCAAAAAAAAAAAAATTGCCTCAGGGGCACCCGTATAGGGGCCTTTTAGTAGTTCATCCCGGGCCTCCAAATACTCGAAATCGGCCCTGTGTGCGACAAAGAATAATTTTGTCCAATATTACGTAATGGCTAAAAGGATGAATAAATGAATATCAAGTTGTTAATATTTTGTATCATGTGTTACTCACATGATAAAAAAAAAACATTCTTTTTTGGGATGGTATTTTAATGGAAGGGGTTTTGAAGGGAGTTATAAGTTTGTACAAAAGAAAAGGAAAAAAAAAAACAAACAAAAAAAAAACTGTTAGGCAAAATTAAAAATTTAAAAAAAAAGAAAAAAAACCTTGGACAAAAGTGGCCGGGGGAAGTATTCCCCATATGAATCTAGGATCCAAAAAAAAAAAAAAACCGCCTTGAGTTCACTTAAAAAAAGAAAAAGCGAAACCAACCATGAACTAAAGTGTGATTAATTATATTTTTATGAGTTGTTTTGGAAGAAGTTGTAACACAATAGGAATGTGGTATGTCATTATATAAATGAGTTGTTAAACAATAAGGATTGTATATAACATACATGATATATCCAAAGAAGAAAAATCAAAAGTTAGGACTCTCATGGACGGACCAAAAAAAAAAATGGTATACTAATGTTGTTAAAACTCTAAAACAATTTGCTTAAGTAAAAGTGCACCGATTGATAAAAGTGTAAAACACTTATGCACATTGGTACATTTATATATATATATATAGATATAGATATAGATATAGATATAATATGCGTACATACCAACAACTAAATAGAAAATTTTTCCTGCAACCCCATAGTTTTGCTTCATTTAATTGAATCTTATGAAACTAAAATGTTTTCAGTTTAGGATCTAAGATTATTAATTAGTACATCTAATTGAATCTTATGAAACTAAAATGTTCTCAGTTTAGGATCTAAGAATATTAATTAGTACATCTTTTTGTTTCAATGAACAAAACTACAAATTCAAAAGTCATGGACAACAATATCAATGGCGGATATCATGCAGCTGAATGCTGACTTCAACCCACTAAATTTAATCTTAAAATTTAGTAATCTTTGGGAAAAAAAAAAGACTTATCAAATTGCGATGTTAAAATCATTCAGTGAATCAACTTATTTTTTTTTACAAACCAATAACACTAATAATACATTTCTTTCTGTATCATATACACATTTTAAATCAAGAAAAGTTTATACATCATATACCATCACGGTTAGCATGTGCTAACTTGCAGCTTTTTTGGTCCAGATGGACTCTTACCTAACACAAAACATCATTGTAGATGCTCTTAAATTTACCCATCTTATAATTATGTATACTAGTAATACAACATCAAAACATGAAAACATCATTGTAGATGCTCTTAAATTTACCCATCCTATATTTATGTATACTAGTAATACAACACGTGCGTTGTACATGGTTGGTGCTCACATTGTTACAATAGTTATCAAAGATAAAGTTCCTTTTTTGGAATTACTACTATGAGTAAAAATAAAAAAGTATTTAACTCATAAGTAAGTTGATTGAAATAGTGTAATGGACCAAACATTAAGACAATTGGAATGCTAAGGAGGAGAAATAAAAAAGTACAATTGATAAGAGTATAGAACCATGAGAATGATTTGTAATGAGATAATCACAATGTGCCAAATTTAAAATCTTGGTTGTCATAACTCATAATTATAGTTAATTGATGAATAATCGAGTGTAAGCAAGAAGATCTAGGGAAATACATTATCCTGACAGAAGAAAACAATATAAAATATTTGTTTATTCTTCATGGCATATTTATTCTTTCCATCACCTTTCTCCGATCTTTATTTCATTTTCTTGTAACTTGGATGTTTTCATCATTTTCAATAATAATAGGTCCCATAGCTTCCACTTGTTCAAGTGATTGAACAATGATTCATTTATCTAGTGAGAATTCTTTTCCATTTTTCGAGTATTTGAATTAGAATTTGTGTTATTGTAATTTGTATGAGCAAAAATTTCTGTAAAACTCGGACCTATTACATCCCTGTGTTAGCAGTAATATTATAATTAAATGTTTAAATAACAATTCATACAACAATATGAAATTTGTTGTTAAAACATTAGATACGTATCTCATTTATGAAGTGATATATTTTGACATTGGATATCCTATTGAAATTTGTGTTGCTTCGTCAAAGAAAACAACATTTATTTTATTTGTCCCGTTAATAGTTTTAAGTCTCACAAGATATCTTAAGAAGAAACAAAGTTTAGTATTCTTGTGAAAAAGTACCAGTATTAGGCAAAATTTTGTATATTTAAAGGTATCCCTACTAATTAACCTACTAATTATGCAACGTGTCTAATTCGTCCTCACAAAGGTATCCCTATCAGATCACAGAGGTGGTCTCTAACAATTATTGTACTATTAAAACAACATAATAAAATATTCACATATGCCTTAATAAATATTTAAGCACATAAGGATTATCTTTATTTTTTTTTATATCTGTCAAATGATACGGGGACCTATCATCACTGTCCCCAAATTGGGACTGCCACATTGGTCTGTCTTTGGATTCCAATCTGAACACCCCTAACCATTTTAGTGAGTTAAAACTTATTTAACACAAGTAATCACATCATTAATTAATGCTAATGATGCATGCTAAATGCAATTAAATTCTGCCCGCAGGAGCGGGTATTACAGCTTGGAAGACTTTCAAACTAAAGAAGTTTGAGGATAGTTGGAGGTGATCCTCTAAATTTTAGTTATGTTTTCATTCTTTTGTTTCTTTCTTTGGCTTGGATCAATAATGCTTATAAACTTTAAGTAAACAAGTTTTCTAACAGATTCCTTGGTGGATTTAGAGTACTTACTCTCTTGATTTTTATCTTATTTCTTCTTTTTTTATGCTTTTCTCTTAAGATTCTTAGAGATCTTCAATATCTCTCTTGAAAGCTCTTGAGTTTGATCTTTTGATTCCATGTAAGCTTATGCTTCACATGAGAGCCAAGGTTTGATCATCATTTATAAACAAGTAGGTGGGTCCAAGTCCACACGCATGACTTGGATGCTCTAACTTGGAGTTTCATGGGATTTTCTCTATATCCTTTTGGAATTCATGAGTTATAGTCATTCTCATATCTCCAACGACCCTTAGTGGAAAGGAGAGTTAGATTAGGATAAGCCAATACGCATGGCTTGGTTGATAGGTGTAACAAAAATCACAGTAAATCCAAAAATGGTGCAGTGAATTCATAAACCAGTTTTGATGAAGGATTTTTAGTTAAATAATGGACTGTTGGAATTGAATAAAACCAACTGAAGAGTGTCAATAACACAAAGTTTTACCACTGTGATTTTTGTTTTAATGAGATTTCATGTTTAAAATGGTTTGGTCATGAGTTTTGTGAGATAATCATAATCTGTCCAGAATTTCAGAATAGTTACACCTTCTTGAAATGAGTAAATTCGAGCTTTAATCAGGCATTCTTGGCTTCAAATAATTTTTAATATGAAGCTTAATGTGTTAATAAGACCTCCTAAAAGGATCAAACTCATTCCGATTTTTTTACTATTTTTAGAAAATCAAACAAAATCTCTGGACATAGATTTGTAAATCTCTGAGTGATGTCTGGTTTTTATCCGTTTCCCAGAGATTGAGCCGTTGATCTTTGATTTTTCTTTTTGGATTGGAAACTAGACTCACAGAGGCATCTTGTGTCCAAAATTCACTGACATCAAACCATGGAAGCATTCTTTTTCTTTTTTTGAAGTTCTGGTCTGCTCTCTGTAATATTCAAAAATTTATGACAGATTTGACCAACTTTGTAAATAATGGTCCAAATGACTTTTCTATGACCTAGGGCTTAAACCATGTTTTAATAATGATCAATTAAACTTAAATACAGAGGCTAAATGATCCAAATCAATGAATAATTCATAGCTTATTCTTGTTCATGTTTATATATCTATATGCATTCATCCATGTGGTTTTGATACTTGTAATTAGGATTCATTTTTTAGATTAAATTGCACTTGATTGAACCTAATTATGAGTTCCTTGTAATTATGTTGGGACTATGCCACCTCTATATGGACATTACATTGGCTCCTAGTTGAGACTTGTATATCTATAGAGATGTTGCGTTTTCAACTAATTTGGAAGGAATCCATGATTATGTCAATTCTTTCGTACTTGATAGATTTAAGCTAGAAGTTTAGGAATGTTACCTAAGATTCAACATTATATCTTATCTAAAGCATGTGGACTAACCTCTGTTTTGTAGCGCTATTGAGGTATGATTTCTTAACCCCTCTTTAGTTTACTGTATTTCTTGATTTAAGATTCACTTACTTTATTGAGGTATGATTTCTTAACTCGATCCTCTTTAGTTTACTTTCTTGAAAGCTCTTGAGTTTGATCTTTTGATTCCATGTAAGCTTATGCTTCACATGGGAGCCAAGGTTTGATCATCATTTATAAACAAGCAGATGGGTCCAAGTCCACACTCATGACTTGGATTCTCTAACTTTGAGTTTCATGGGATTTTCTCTATATCCTTTTGGAATTCATGAGTTATAGTCATTCTCATATCTCCAACGACCCTTAATGGAAAGGAGAGTTAGATTGGGATAAGCCAATACGCATGGCTTGGTTGATAGGTGTAACAAAAATCACAGTAAATCCAAAAATGGTGCAATGAATTCATAAACCAGTTTTGATTAAGGATTTTTTAGTTAAATAATGGACTGTTGGAATTGAATAAAACCAATTGGAGAGTGTCAATAACACAAAGTTTTACCACTGTGATTTTTGTTTTAATGAGATTTCATGTTTAAAATGGTTTGGTCATGAGTTTTGTGAGATAATCATAATTTGTTCAGAATTTCAGAACAGTAACACCTTCTTGAAATGAGTAAATCCGAGCTTTAATCAAGCATTCTTGGCTTTAAATAATTTTTTTTATATGAAGCTTAATGTGTTAATAAGACCTCCTAAAAATATCAAACTCATTCCGATTTGTTTACTATTTTTAGAAAATCAAACAAAATCTCTGGACATAGATTTGTAAATCTCTGAGTGATGTCTGGTTTTTGTCCGTTTCCCAGAGATTGAGTCGTTAATCTTTGATTTTTCTTTTTGGAGTGGAAACTAGACTCACAGAGGCATCTTGTATCCAAAATTCACTGACATCAAACCATGGGAAGCATGCTTTTTCTTTTTTTGAAGTTCTGGTCTACTCTCTGTGATTTTCAGAATTTTGTGACAGATTTGACCAACTTTGTAAATAATGGTCCAAATGACTTTTCTATGACCTAGGGCTTAAACCATGTTTTAATAATGATCAATTAAACTTAAATACAGAGGCTAAATGATCCAAATCAATGAATAATTCATAGCTTATTCTTTTTCAAGTTTATATATCTAAATGCATTCATCCATGTGGTTTGATACTTGTAATTAGGATTCATTTTTTAGATTAAATTGCACTTGATTGAACCTAATTATGAGTTCCTTGTAATCATGTTGGGACTATGCCACCTCTATATGGACATTACTTTGGCTCCTAGTTGAGACTTGTATATCTATAGAGATGTTATGTTTTCAACTAATTGGAAGGAATCCATGATTATGTCAATTCTTTCATACTTGATAGATTTAAGCTAGAAGATTAGGAATGTTATTTAAGATTCAACATTATAATACCTTATCTAAAGCATGTGGACTAACTTCTTTGTAGTGCTATTGAGGTATGATTTCTTAACCCCTTTTAGTTTACTGTATATCTTGATTTTATTTCCTTACTCCATGTGCGACACCTCAGAATTAGGTCTTGCCTTATGTGTATATATGTGATTAGAGACCATTTCTTAGGTTCTATTTTCATTTGTATACATTGCACGTTTAATATTCGCGGGTGGATCCCGGGTGAGCTTTCTAGTTCCCTATTTGCACATCATCTTGCTTGCTATTTGGAATTATGTGATTTTGAATGATGTTTTATCATTTGCAATCTTACACACTTTAGACATGCTTTTGTAATGTATATTTATACATATGTATTAGTTGAGAGCACATTTAGATAAATAGTTCGATTGAAATGATGTTGAGTAGAGGCCTATCGCGAGATAGGATGTCATGCCCCGGAGCAGCATAAATAGAGAAAAATAAATTTCCTTTATGGGTCCATAAGGAATGACAGGTGAAAGTCACTAATAATCCACACCACACAGTACTAGTCCAAAAGAAAAGCAACAGTAATCAACTGAAAATAGCACACAGTGCTAACTATTACAAAATATCATAGTATGGTCCACAGGATCACAACAGGTCTGAAGACAACAAATGCCCAAGTACCCGCTTACAAAAGGTTTAACAGAACAACCGAAAAGAAATCTAATTATAACATCTTCAGTCTTCAACTGGCATAAGGATAATTCTCCCTGGCATAACCGTCATCGGTGGGGCCCTCCTCTGGATAATAGTCATCAGTGTACTGGTCCTTACCTGCAGAATAAGGGGCAGGATATTCTGGACGGGGAATGTCCAGGCAATAAAAGGCCGTCAGCTTACTGAGAGCTGAGTGAGCATAAACTAACGAGGTACCAGTTATCTGAAATAAACACAAGCTTATGAAAACACGAGTTAACATCTTATTATAACCATATCTTATTTCTCTATTCATTCTTGTAAACCGACCCTTAACGTTTTGTTACTCGAATACTGAACTCAACATATTCTGATCTTTCATGAACAGACTCAATCGTTTAACTCTAGGGATACACCCTTATTCTGTCCATCGCTTTTAAGAACAATGGTCCTGTTCACCGCATGTCATGGACTCCACGTCAGTCTGTCCCCAGCTTTTAAGAACAATGGTCCTGTTCACCGCATTTCAGGGATATAACGTTTCGAACGAGGCATATCAATCTATTGCCACGACTTAACGTCATCTACTAGTGATCCCAGCTCACCGCTTTTAAGAACAATGGTCCTGTTCACCGCTTTTAAGAGCATATCACAGATCATCCAGTCTATCTTAAGACTTCTTGGTCCAGCTCACCGCTTTTAAGAACCATGGTCCGGTTCACCGCTTTTAAGAGCATATCATGACCAATCGTCCATCCACGTACCATTCCCAGAACTTACCAAACCTACTTACGTTCCATTCTACATCGACACATGACAAACTCCCAATGTGGCCTGACTACTCGGATTAAAAGAAATCGGATATCAAACTCATATTAGAATCAACACGTCACCCATGTCTTCATATTCTTTTTATTCATTATCCATTAATCTTTGGTGTCACATTACTCCTGTCTAACTCATAGTCGCATAATGGAATTCCGAATCAGAAATCGAACAACTAAACCTCTTATATAATAAACAAGCAAAGGAAACCATGTTCTGCTTATGCCAATCGATTGGAACAGAGGTTCAATCGATTGGAGCAAAAGTTATGTCAATCGATTGAGATCATGTCAATCGATTGGTATCTGAAAAGTGTCAATCGATTGATTTCCTATTCAATCGATTGGAATGCAACTGATGTCAATCGATTGAGATTATGTCAATCGATTGGCACTACGTCTTCTCCAGCAGATTGTAAAAACAGCATATATAAACGTAGAAGTCATACTATTATCACATCTAAAGGTCATAACAACTTGTATAAACATCACATAAAGGGACCAAGTGAGTTAGGACTCACCTAGGGTGCGTTTGGGTGTGTTAAGCTTGAATCCTCCAAGCTTTCTCTCTTTCTCTTCCTTCTCTTTCTCTGTCCAGCCTTCTCTCTCTCTGTCTCTTCCTTTCTTCTTCTTTCTGATTCTCCTTCTCTTCCTTTCCCAACTGCTAAGGCAGTGAGTGTGTGTATATGTATATAGATATGTGTAGATATAGATATATGTATGTATATATCTCACAAGAGGTATATCTCTCTCTCTCAAGCTGCCAAAGTGACCCAAGGCCACAAATGGACGAGTATGTATAGGGATATGGGAGTGCCACGCGTTTAAAGCTGAAGGAAAGAAGAAAACATTTCTCAGCTTATGTCAATCGATTGAGACACCAGTCAATCGATTGGCAACAGATATTTGTAGTCAATCGATTGGAAACAATGTCAATCGATTGGGATGAATGGCAATCGATTGGAAATGTTGACACGTAATCACTTTTAGTCGGTTGAATGTCAATCGATTGGGAAACTTATCAATCGATTGGTATCAGAAAAGTGTCAATCGATTGGAACAATGTCAATTGATTGATATCAAAAATTCACCAAAAGGAAGAGGAAGTTTATACGAGTATAGAAATGAAATACCAGGTCTTATTAATATACCAAAATACAGGGTATTACATAGGATGAGAGGGGGTGTTTTAGTCCGCCGGGCTTCTTCCCCTCTCATTCCATAATCCCCAGACCTAGAAATCTCTGGTTTCCAAAAAAGATCAGTTTGTCTTAAAATGGTTTCTTAATTTTCTTTTAAAAATTAAGTGGCGACTCGTGTTTTGTACTTTGAAATTTGAAAAGGATTTTTAAAAAGGCTGTGTGTAAGAGAAAATGCGATATCCACAAGGAGTCCTAAGTCTTATTACTCTTATATATATAAATATATATAAATTTATATACAGTCAGGCTATGGAGAGGATGCCCTCTCTTTAATAAAGAAAGGGCCTCTGTTTTGACCGTCATATCGTGTTTTCATTAAGGACAGTTTTGTCACTTCACAGTTTTTAAACATGATCCAATGGCCAAAGCAGAGGCCCTCTCTTTAAGAGAGGGCGCCCTCTCCATAGAATTTTTGTATATATATCTATATATATATTATATTATAGGAAAAATTGGTGAAAAGGTCATTAAGAGGAGTTTTATTGGAATTAAGGACAACTAAAAATACATATTGGGGATAAGTCTTCCCAATGTCCAGAGACCAAAATGCCCTCATCTTCAACTACTCCACACCACCTCCGACCACCACCCCTACCACCTCTGGCCTCCACCCTCGCCATCTCTGGCGACCACCTCCTCACCATCTCCGACGACCACTACAATGCTTGACTCTCACGTGTTTAAGCATAAACTTTATAGGCAAACAAATTAAACAGACTTGATTATTTGTTTAATTATTTTTGAACATTAAGGAATTTTATTGATAGGATAAATCATAGAATAACCAAAATCCAGGATAAAGCCAGGAATGGCTGTCCAAGGCATAGCAGATCAAGCTCCAAGAGATACATACAAAAGATGCCAAACTTAGGATAAAAAAAAAACAAGAAGTCACATAAAACCATAAACCCTAAGAAGAAGAACATGCTACTAAGTGAAATCAGAAATCCTAAGTCAAATTTGACTTAAGATATCAGAAATCCTAAGCCAAATTTTACTTAAGATTTCATACATTATAAGAAAATTTTCACTTGGGATATATGATTTTGATTCTCACAAAAAACCTATGAACCAACAGGTTTTATTAATCAAGTTTATACTCCTATATTTAATTAAAAGTGATGAAATGTGTTCAAATCAAAGTTTAATGAAATTTCACTTAAGATCTTCACTTGAAAACTAAAAAAATTCACTTCAAAATATAGTAAGTGGAAGTTCACTTACTATAAATTTTCAAAAAAAATGAAGACGAAAATAGAGACTCTAAATCTGAGATCTAGAAGATGAGCACGAGCTCGTTTGACATTGAAGATGGAGATAGAGACTATATATCCGAGATTGAAAGTCGATGGCGATGGCGATACTTGCTTACGATGGAGGTGGTGGTGGCTCGTAGTGGTGCCAGAAGGTGATGGTGGTGGCTCACAGTGGCATCAGAAGGTGGTAGTGGTGGCTCGATGGTGCTGGTGGTGGCTCGCGATGGTGGTTACAGTAGCTTGTGACGATGCACAATGGTGGTTGTTATGACGCCCCGCCCTGCCCCGCTCCGCCACGGGTCCCGACGACGGGGTGTCGATTGGCGGAGTGTCACAGAATGGTATTAGAGCATAACCGGGCCGAATAATTTGGACGCTGGGTTATGTGCTCGCTTATATAGTTTTTTTGACATGTTAGACATGTTAGTTGAAAAACGACATATGAATTGATATGTGTTAACATGTTACTTGATAACTTGAGATGTTAACTACTTACTTGACATATACATGTATTGTCGATTGCACTTCATGATTAGATCATGTTATGTGATTCGTTTACTCGATTTAATCTTGTTATAGCTATGCAGTCGCGTTGTGTGAATCGCAATTTTGAGCTTGAGGCTGATGAGCATATATCGGCTGCTTCAGTCCTAATTAGCGACCGAGGTCGAGGTTGTGGTCCAGGTAGAGGCCGTGGTCAAGGTCAAGGCCGTGGTCGAGGTCCTGGTCGTGGTCGATGTCACACCCCTGATGTTGTATTTTAGTTTAAAGCCTCCACAGGACCAGTTGATATTCCTGATGGATCGCAAAAGTTACACAATGTTGTCGATGTAATTGCAAGTGCAGTCAGAGATGCTGTCGCATCCTCCCCGTCGTGCTCTGAGAGGTGAGACAAATCCAGCTAGAGCTCAGGAGTGGCTAATTACCAAGGATTTCGATGCTAGGAAGCCACCACAATTCTCTAGTAGCACTGATCCAATGACTGCAGAGGATTGGCTTCATCATATCACGAAAATACTCGAATTCATTGACCTTCATGAGGATGCTCTCCGCATCAAGTTGGCTACATACTTATTTTCTGGAGAAGCTACCCATTGGCGGGATTGCACTGTGAGTGTTCATCCACTTGCTGGCATGACCTAGAAATCATTTAAGAGTCTTTTCCTCGATAACTACTTCCCAGAAGTACAGAGGGACGCAAAAAGGGTTGAATTCTTTACCCTTCAGCAGGGGGATATGTCAGTGACAGAATATACTACTATGTTTTCCACCTTGGCTCGTTTTGCGCAAGAGCAGTTGGTCGGTGATCATTTCAAGGCTACGCGTTTTGCCTTTGGTCTTCGACCCTACATTCAGAAAAGTCTAGCTAGCATGCCTATCACCACTTATGCTGATACTTTGACAAGAGCATTAGGTGTTGAAAGTGAGGATTTGGATCTGAAAAGGGCCAGGGAGATGATTACTCCAGCCAAGAGCACCGGTCAGTCTACGAAAGCTAAGACAGAGACTAGGTCTCAATTTCAGTCCCAACCTCCTCAACAACAGCAACAACAACGAACCTATTCACAACAGAGATCTTCTTATTAAAGTTCTCAACAATCGGGGTTACAGCGAGGTGTGAATGCCGCTGAGGAGAAAGTTTGCCTCCGATGTGGTGATCTGAGCCATTTCATCAAGTTTTGTCCTCAACCACCATCCAAGAAATCTCAGTTGATTAGTTCAACACCGTATTATCCACCATCTCAGGCAATATCCGATCAGAGCATGAAACCCTATCAGAATAGAGAGAATCAAGGTAGTTATCAGAGGACAGATAACCATGGTAGTATTAAGCCACAACAATACCAAGAACCCCAAGGAAGGAATTTTGCTCTCCCTATATCACCCGCTTATCATGTTTTTGGAAATGCTGGACCTTCTGTGATATGAGGTATCCTCCCATTGTTTAACTCTTGGGCATCTATATTGTTTGACACTAGTGCATCACACTCATTCATCTCATCAGCATTCACATCAGTATTGGGGTTAGAGATAGAATGCTTAGAGTATGTCTTATCTGTTGATACTCCAGTTGGAGGTATTATTCATTTGAATCATGTTTGTCGTGGTTGTATGCTTTTGATAGTAGACCGGAAGTTGAGTGTTGATTTGATCATTATGCCGAATCTAGGATTTGATGTCATCCTTGGAATGGATTAGTTGGTCGAGTACCGAGTTTTCATAGATTGTTTTAAGCGTCGAGTTACTCTTTTCACTCCTGAGAGGGACAGTTGTAGATTCGAGGGCGATCAGTTAGATTTACCGATACCCTCATTGTTTTCACAGAGTAGTTTATACTCTTATCTTGGAACTCTGGCTAGTTTATTGGCCATGGAGAGGGGCACTTCTTTTATAGAATTGCCACCCATTGTTTGTGAATTTCCTGATGTCTTTCCAGAAGACTTATTGGAATTACCACCTATCCGTGATATCGATTTGTGCCAGGCACTTTGCCTATTTCTATTCTGCTATATCGTATGGCACCAGCAGAATTGAAGGAGTTGAAACTTCAGTTAAAAGATCTCCAAAGTAATGGTTTTATTCGCTCGAGTGTATCCCCGTGGGGAGCTCCTGTCCTCTTTGTTAAGAAGAAGGATGGAACATTGAGATTGTGTGTCGATTATCGAAAACTCAATCATGTGACGATCAATAATAAGTATCCACTTCCAAGAATCGATGATTTGTTTGATTAACTCAAAGGTTCTACTTGTTTCTCCAAGATTGATCTTAGATCGAGTTATCATTAACTTCGTATTCGAGAGTCAGACATCTCGAAGATATCTTTTAAGTCTCGATATGGGCATTTTGAGTTTGTGGTTATGCCATTTGGTTTGACCAATGCTCCAGCATCATTTATAGATTATTTGGACAGGTTTGTGATTGTATTTATTGATGACTTTCTCATCTACTCTTCCTTTAAGGAAATTCATGAGGAACACTAGAGGGTTATCCTACAATTATTGCGTACTCACCGACTATTCGTTAAATTATCTAAATGTGATTTCTGGTTGACAGAAGTGAAATTTTTGGGACACGTCGTCTTGAGAGATGGAGTGTCAGTTGATTCATCAAAGATTGAAGCTGATATGGATTGGCAGCCACCTAAGAACGTATTTGAGAGACGTAGTTTTTTAGGTTTAGTAGGCTATTACCGTCACTTTGTGAAAGACTTTTCTCATATTGCTTCACCTTTGACTAAGCTTACGCGTAAAGGGGTAAAATTCACTTGGACCGAGGAGCGTGAGAAAGCTTTACAACTTTTAAAGACTCGATTGACTTCAGCACCAGTCTTGATTATTCTAAAGCGTGGTGTTGCCTACGCAGTTTATTGTGATGCTTCACTTCTTGGTTTGGGGTGTGTACTTATGCAAGAAGGCAAGGTTGTTGCCTATGGTTCTCGCCAATTAAAACCTCATGAGTAGAACTATCCGACTCATGATTTAGAGCTTGCCGCCGTTGTGTTTGCTTTAAAGTCATGGTGACATTACTTGTATGGGGAACAATTTGATATCTTTTCAGACCCCAAGAGCTTAAAGTATATCTTTACTCAACGTGATCTAAATCTTCGATAAAGTCGATGGATGGAGTACTTACAAGATTATGACTTCGAACTATAGTTCATCCAGGGAAGGCAAATGTAGTAGTCGATGCGTTGAGTCGCAAGTCACGAGGTTCCTTGGCTTATTTAGCCATTCAGGAATGAAATATGCTCGATCAGATTGGGGAGTTTGAGGTAGACCTTAACGATTCCAAGGATCTTGTGTTCGCTCTCGGGATATGTATGATTCAAGTGCAAATCAATCGTAATAAGTAATACTCGGGTAGGTACGAGGTCGATTTCCACGGGGACTAGATCGAAAGATAATACTTTCAAGACTCGAATACACTACTGTAACTAAAAAGAAAGAAAAGATGGTTGGTTTGAGGGTGTGTAACTCTAAGACTAAAACTAATATGCAAGTAAAATTAAGGTAACAACAATAACTAATTACGTTAACTAATTTAAACAACAGCTAAAAATTAACTACAACGAGTGAGCTAGATTATCGAATTTGATTTACTTAAACGAAAAGGGGCTAGGGGTCATGCTACCAACCTTGTATCACACAAGAGTAAGTCTTAGGGATTTAGAGGGGGCTTCTCAAGTGAACAAAGTTCCTCGGAGGCTAACAATCAAACATGTGGGTTGTCAACCCCACTATGAAAGATGAAAGCTTTGAGGGGACTAAGGGCAAATGTTGGATTGGTAATATAGATTCATTAACCCCCATTGCATGACAATGGAGGTAAAGAAACAAATATATTACAAATCCAACACTCTTCAACCACTTAAGAAGATCCAACCCCTTTAGACTTTCAAGAAGCACAAAGATCCATAGGTGGATTCATGACCCCTGACCTAGAAAACTAGCTACACATGGATTTTACTATAATAACAACAAAGTAAGTAATAAATGGGTAGAAATACATCACCATTAATGAAAACAACTACTTCAAGAGAGAGAGAGAATCCAATAAATGACTTCAATAAATGTTCCAACAAAGTATCCAAGCTTGAAAGTTGAAGAATCTCTCACAATCTCACTTACAAGCCCTAAATCTAAACTAATCTATGAACAAATAAACAAGAAAACCTAGAGAATTACAAGAGAATTAAGAGAGAGAATCTAAGCTGCTATTTCATTAGGTCAAGACCCTCAATTCGAGTTATAATGGGGTATTTATACAAAACCTTAAGAGTGGCAAACTTATAAAACAAAGGGTGCAGAAACAGGGTCATTCAACCGGTCGAGCGGGCCCATTTGATAGGTCGAATGCCCCTCTGCATTGAATATAAAAAAGAACACATAAAGTGGACCGGTCGAATAGGGCACTTCGACTAGTCGAATGCCCCTCTGTATTGAATCTTCACAGCTTCTCAACTAGTTTGCACACTGATCACTAAAATTGCCATAACTTCTCATTCTGGCCTCCGATTGAGGTAAAATTTGCGACCACGCGAAGAAAACTCGCAGGGCTAGCTTTATCAAGTTGAGAACAGCCTCCAAACATGAGGTCTTGGAGTCTAAAATTGAGCTCAAAATGGCTACAAAGGAAGTGATCTTCAACCGAGGCTTTGCCTCCCAACTCGGATTGCCAAAAAAGACCTACAAAACACCCACATAACCCGTGTAAAAGATGTAAAAAGAAAAAATGAGGGTTATGCAAGAAAAGTGCATAAATAATGTACTTAGAAGCTCCGGGAGTGCTATTTTTTGCAATTATAAATCAATAGCTATGCAAAATATATGATAAATCATCATGCTTCATTGCATTCTATCATGGCTCAATTGTTGATCATTCAACAAGTGAAAGATAAGCAATAATTTGATCCTATAGCATCTACTTTTCGTATGCGAATTCTTCGTGGTGATGTTATAGAAGGTTGGACTTTTGACTCCGATCATGGGTTAAAGTTCAAAGACCGTTTGTTTGTGCCTTCGGCAGTTCGAGAACAAGTGATGAAAGTATTCCATCATTCACGATTAGCGGTGCATCCAGGAGGCAACAAGATGTACCATAATCTGTGACGTCAGTTTTGGTAGAAGGGTATGAAGCGCGATGTCGCTAAGTTTGTATCTCAGTGTTTGACTTGTGAACAAATGAAATCCGAACATCAGAGACCTATAGGGTTATTGCAACCATTACCAATTTCAGAGTGGAAATGGGAGCACGTGACAATGGATTTTGTGACAGCACTTCCTAGGTCACCACACGGTCATGATGCCATTTGAGTCATTGTGGATCTTCTGACGAAGTCTGCACATTTTCTAGGGATGCGTTCGACTGATTTAGTTGATGTTCTTAGTCACTTGTATATTTGAGAGATCATTCAGTTACAAGGAGTCCCTATTTCGATTGTGTCGGATCGAGATCTGCTATTTACTTCCTTATTTTGGGAAGGTCTACAGAAAGCTTTGGGGACAAAATTGAGATTGAGTACGGCTTTTCATCCTCAGATGGATGTTCAGTCAGAACATACTATCCAGACCTTAGAAGATATGTTATGAGCTTGTGTTATGGATTTCAAGGGTAGTTGGAAAGACCACCTACCATTGATCGAGTTTGCGTATAACAATAATTATCAAGCAAGTATTTAGATGGCACCATTCGAGGCCTTGTATAGACGACCGTGTTGTTCTCCCATATGTTGGATAGAAGTTGGAGAAGCGTCTCTGTTGGGACCAGATCTAGTAAGGAAAACTACTGAAAAGATAAAACTGATTTGTACGAGGATACTTACGGCTTAGAACCGACAGAAAAGTTATGTTGATAAGAAGAGGAGACCGTTGTCCTTTGAAGTTGGGGATTATGTGTTCCTCAAGGTTTTACCTCGTCGTGGAGTACTTCATTTTGGACAGGACAAGAAGCTTTCACCTCATTTCATTGGACCTTTTCAAATTTTGGAACTTGTAGGTGAAGTTGTCTATCGATTGGCTTTGCCTCCGCAGTTTGCAAAAGTTCATAACGTATTTCATATTTCGATGCTTCAGAAGTATGAACCTGATCCGTCTTATATTTTAGATTGGACTGATTTACCGTTGGAGCAAGATGCGTCCTATGAGGAGCAACCAGTACAGATTCTGGAAGCTAAGGAGCACGTGCTTTGTGGTAGGACTATTCTTTTGGTTTGAGTACTATGGTGGCACCATGATACTAAAGAGACTACTTGGGAGAATGCGAAGGAAATGCGCGATCGATATCTGCATTTGTTCGCTTCTTGAGTTATCATCGCGTGAGCTCAACACACACGAATATCTCCCATAGGAGACTTGGGCCCAAAGGAATTCAATTGTGCACTATGTGTGCATATGTGAGTTGTGCGTATGTGTATGTGTGACGTGAGTGTATGTTGTGGCCCCCAAGTTTACTAAACTTATATATACACATCTCACAACCTCTCAATCTCTCACCACTCTCAATTCTAAGAAATCTCTCAACAGTCTCTCTATTCTCTCTCTCTCTCTGAGCTTTATATACACACACACACACACACACACACATACACACACACACACGGATACATAGCCAGGTACATATATACATATTCAATTAGTGGAAATCAAGCTTTGGTTTTGCTAGGCTTCTATACCACTCTTTTATTTTGATTTCAATTTTTATAAACTGTTAATATATATATAGATCTCATATATATCGTTCAGGGTCTAAAAATAGCGAGCAGAAAAACTATAACAAAAACTTAATATCTTTATATCAAATGAAAGGTCTTGACCCCACGTGGCTTTGTTTCGAATTTCAAAAGCTAATTCAGTACGGTCACGACGAACAGTCGAATTAAAGTTTTGTCGCCATTCAGTTTTTCGATAAAACCGAGAGCTATGTTTTGATTCATGAAAAACTAATTATGTTTGTGGAATCTTTGAAGAAAAACAAAGAGTTTCATATATTGAAAAGTATGTTTTAATTGAGTTTTGAAAAAGGTAAAATTACAGAAGCTTCGTGGAAGACAATAATGGAGTCTGGTTCGCGGCTCGCATGAGTAGCCCGCATGCGCAACCAGGCAATTTTCTGAAATTGTTTTTAAATGTCCATACTAGGCATAATTCACGCGAGCGACCAGCGCGCGCACGAGCGAGGGCCTGCACGAGCGACCCCGAGATTCTTTGATAAAAACTTCTGTTTTCTTGTAGTTTGTCTATACTAAGCTAAGGGACCTTATACCTTAAGCTTTAAGAGTTGTATTTCACTTTAATAGTAGTTTTACTTTGTGCTTAGAAGTATTGTACCTCACTAATGTGCTTATATCACTGTACATGATAGATTGTAACAGACTGGGCTTTCAGGATTCTATTCCTTGTGCTTATTCTATGATCGGTGAACGGTAGATCCATATAACCAACAATAAAGTTGTGTAACATGTTAATAGTGTACTTACATGTTTACTTAAACTGCTGTGCTTTAAGTGGCTACTTGAGTTGCTATGCCTTAGGTGTTTACCTGGGTGATTTCAGCATGTCTATTATGTTGCTTCAAATTGATAGCATGCCTGTCTTATGAAATATTGAATATATCTAGAGGCTTAGAGCTCACATATGTCATAGCATTTCATAATCATGAGCATGAACACGAAAATTACAAAAATAGTTTTGGGATGAAAGACCTTAGAGGCTTTCAATTTTTGAAAAGGGAAGACCTTAGAGGCTTCCAGGTTTTTTTAAAAAAGGAAAGACCTTAAGGGCTTCTGTGCATAAAACCCTCTAGGGGAGATTTTGTTTTGAAAAGATAGAAATCCTAGATTTATAGGTAGGCGTGTAAGATGGGTACCACTAGGGACTCGAATTGCAGGATGTGCTGCAAGAAACCCCCATAACGTTGAAGGCTAGGCCTCCATGTAATTCGTAAGGCCCGAAGTCCTGCACGTTTAAGGCTAGGTCTATGTGGACGGGAAGCCCATGGTCCGGGTAATGATATTGACTATCGAGGGTGAATGTTTAAAAGGCATGAAAATGGTTTTCATGCATGACATTGGCATTCATTGCATTCACACATGTTATATAACATATATTATTGTGTGGTTATATGACTATACGAGCCTATTGACTTATGGGCTACTAAACCTTTTTTTAGGTGACATAGATAAGGACAAGGCCCCGAGATTTGACAATGCTTCCGCTATAGTTTGAAGACCCCGTGTGTGGGGATTATCTTTTAATTATTGTAATAAAATTTGGTTTCAGAGGACATGTTATGTTTTAATTGGACAAATGTTAGTCCACCCACTTTTAAATAGTATGACATCTTAACTCTGATTTTCCGCTGCTTATCCTAAAAACGTTTTGTTTCAAGAAAGGATATTTTCTAAATGAAAATCAGATTTCTGATTTATAAAAATTTTCCAAATGATGAACGTATATTGGCGACGGGGTGTCAGCTAATAGCGAAAGTACAACGATAACAATAACAGTAGGCTTTGACACCAATCAGTAACTCCTGAGTCCTAGCTAGACTCCGAGGGTTACTTAAAACATATGTTCATCATTTGGAAAATATTTATAAATCAGAAATCTAGTTTTCATTTAGAAAATATCATTTCTTGAAACAAAAAGTTTTTAGGATAAGCAACAGAAAATCAGAGTTAAGCTGTCATACTATTTAAAAGTGGGCGGACTAACATTTGTCTAATTGAAACATAACATGTCCTTTGAAACCAAATTTTATTACAATTAATAATTAAAAAAAAATCCACACACACGGGGTCTTCAAACTATAGTGGAAGCATTGTCAAGTCTCGGGGCCTTGCCCATATCTATATTACCTGAAAAAAAAAAGGTTTAATAGTCCATAAGCCAACATGCTCGTATAGTCATATAACCACACAATAACACATGTTATATAACATATGTGAATGCAATGAATGCCAATATCATGTATGAAAATGATTTTCATGCATTTTAAACACTCACCCTCGATTGTCAATATCATTACCCGGACCATGGGCTTCCCGTCCACGTAAGCCTAGCCTCAAACGTGCGGGACTTCGGGCCTTACGAATTACACGGAGGCCTAGCCTTCAACGTTACGGGGGTTGCTTGTGGCACATCCCGCAATTCGAGTTCCTAGTGGTACCCATCTCACACGCCTACCCATAAATTCAGAATTTCTATCTTTTCAAAACAAAATCCCCCCTAGAGGGTTTTATGCACGGAAGTGTAGACACCCCATTTTGTCGGCTATCAGATTTCGGAGACCCATAGATTGGTGGTTCACAATGATCGAAAAAGACTCAAAAATGACTCTTGGAAGTTAGATCTATCTCTCAAAATGCTCAGAATGACCAAAATACCCTTGAAAGCCCAAAAACTCTCAGATTTGGACCGAAAGTTCTGGAAACATGCTACGTTATAAAAAAATACAAAAAATGAGTTTTGAAACAAAATCAAATGAAATCGTTAGCTCCCAGAGACCCCCAGAAGTTCCCCGAAAGTCCCCGTTGACCGGTTTGACCAGGATTTGACCGAAATCATCCAAATTTGCCAAAAAAAAGTTTCAAAATCATTCTAGATCATGTGAAAAGTACTAAAACCATTTTTAAAAGAAAATCAGACGAAAACGTCAACTCTTGGGATCTCCTAGAGGTTCTCAGAACATCCTGGAAATCCTTGGATTGACCGATTTGACCTAAAAGTGGACTTTGAAATTGGAGTGCCATATCAGTTTTAAAATATTTTTCATGGATACTAGAGATCAATAGCTTTCCAACGGTATGTCGTACATAATTTCTGGATTTAAAACGAATTTATTATGAATTTTTGAAGGTGAAAAAGGCGATCAAATCAACTTTTATCGCGAATACCGCAAAACTTTTCAAAGTGACCCATTCCTGAACTTTTTTTAATAGAAATTAGACTCAATTACTTTTCCAACGGTATATCACAACCTCAGTTTGGAGTTCAAATGCATTTTCTGTGAATTTCGGACGAAAGAGGGCATTTTCGCAAATACAAGAACCTCTAGGGGCCTAAGCCCAAATTTTTGGACATCTGAGGAGCAGTGCCGCGGCGACACTGGGCCACTGCCATGGCATCACATGTCCAGTGCCGCGGCGGCACTCAACTCCCGCAGAATCCATTTTTGTAATTTATTTTGGGGGTCCAAATTGAATAATTGAAAGCCAAAACGACGTAGTTTCTTGTTCACAGATGTTTGGGACCAATAGGAACACTTTCTAAATCCAAAAACCACCCTAAATTAGCCTATATAAACCCCCCTTTGCTATTCATTTTAGGGGGGCCAAGTGCAAAGCTTGAGAAAGTCATAGAGAGATAGAGAGATAGAGATAGGTTTAGAGGAGAGAAAGGGAGCTTCTCCCACTGATTTTCTATATAAAAAAAATGAGTTTTAATCTTGTTTTATTCCATTACCTCTCTTATACTTCACATTCAAACCCTCCCCTATCACCATTCTTGAGCATTCATAAGATAGGAAGCTACTTCCATGTCCAAATGTCAATATCTATGAGTGAAACACCAAGTTATAAGTCCAAAATCACATTGATTATTATCTATTGATTGCTTATTTGATTGTTTACATACTATGTTCATCGCTTCTTACCTCATTTCTTTTTTATTTTTCTTTGATTACTTACATGCTTATCATCATCTAGATGACTTGTTTGAGGAGGGTGAATCCTTATAGATAGTAGCTCTTGACCTCAAAGACATGTATGATGGATGATGATTTTATCTTCAATACATTCATATGTATTCTTGAAGTCATATTCTCAAACAAAACTATGTTTGTGCAAGAAATATTGGGTGTTCTTAATATGAGTTTGATGTTGATATTTCAAGGGGTTATAATCTCCATTTGATGTTGAAAATATGCCTTCAAAACCTCTATTTCAAAATCCCTATAAAACCCCAACATTTGGATTCCAAAAAACAAACTTTGTTTTCTCAAGAAATCTTCAATACAGTGAATGATCTGAGTTCAAAGATTTCTCTTGAACTCAATACTCAATGTATGGATGCAATACCACTTGTAAAGTCTTCCTAACTCATTAGAGAACACCCATGATTTTTGGTTTGGTTTGGAAACACTTGGAAGGGTTCCATTTTGGCCCAAACATTCATTCCAAACATTCTGTTTTTACTGTCACAGCAGCTTGGGTGACTTTCAACTTGTTTTACAGAAAACCTTTCCAAAAGGTTCCCTTGAACTTCTGTGTCTTAGGGAACTTTTTGTATAATATGGGCCTCTAGATGTTTTGTTTTCATTTTCTAAGATGTTTTGACATTTCAGTCGACAGTACAGACTCTCTTTCTGAGTAACCTCTATTGTTTATATGAATTCTCTCAATCTGTAATAGTTATTGAATATTAGCTTTTTGATATGTGTTATAGACACAATAAGTATGATCTCCATAAACAATCATGAACTAAAAATATTTCTAACCCCACTTTTCATTTTTCACAAAATTAACTCAATGTTCTCTCCACTATTCACAGCAAGCATACTTTTACTTTCATTCTTTGATTTGATGTTCATATGCCTTCCAAATTAGTTCATCTCTTAGGAAGTAATTCATACTAAATTTTTAAATATTCTATAATGATTTCCTTCATGAATTCATGCATCTTTTAGACTTCTAAGTCACTTTAGAAAGTCCATGTACACAAATGCACTACAACCTTTGCACATTCTAGGATCATACATTGCATTCATGCAAGATTTGAAGTTTTTTGTGACTCCTAATCTAAGGAGATTATAAGGAATGAACTTTGATCACACGTTCATGCCCCCCTCTCGATCTAATCTTCCTTCTCATCCGTCCCGGGGATTGAGAGATCTTCTTGTCTCAAAGATTAACATGCGTCATACTAGCTTGCTAAGCATTTTTCGTTTTCTTCGATTATTTGTTTCAAAAACAATTCACGTCCCCTCCTAGATTAGGAAAACTTGATTACTTGATATATGATTAGACGATTTTTTCTAGATTTATTTGTGTGATCTTTTACTTTACATTGTATGATATTTGGCTTAGATTTGATGAATGATATCTTATCTTTTGATCTTCCATTTCAAGATTCTTATGAGATGTAATATACTATCGTAGTATTAATTGTCGAACCAAACATAATATAAGATGATTATTTGGATGCTAATTGAGGCCCGTCGAAAGACAGGGCGAGTTGAGGGTGTTTTAGTTGTGATAAAGGCTCCTTCTTCTCTCGTACCAAAACCCCGAGCCAAGTTCTTTGGTTATGAAAAGCCGGTGCCCTTTATCCATTTGGGTGAGTCAAATTGGGTTTCTTGGTTTCCAAAAGACCAAGTGGCGACTCTGTATCTGTTTTCAAAAGACCTTCTTCCTTTTCGTTCTTTCTTTCAAAACAATTTCAAACAAAGGAAAAGTGGAATTCTGCGTGTCCACGGGAAGTCCCTAAGGTCTTCCCTTTTTTTTTAAAACGTGGAAGCTTCTAAGGTCTTTCCTTTTTAAAAATTGAAAACCTCTAAGGTCTTTCATTCCAAAACTATTTTCGTGATTTTCGTATTCATGCTCATGCTTATGAAATGCTATGACATATGTGAGCTCTAAGCCTCCAAATATTCAATATTTCATAAGACAGATTATCAAGGCATGCTATCAATTTGAAGCAACACAATAGATATGCTGAAATCACCCAGGTAAACACATAAGGCATAGCAACTTAAGTAACCACTTAAGGCATAGCAGCTCAAGTAAACATGTAAGTACACTATTAACATGTTACACAACTTTATTGAGGGTTATATGGAACTACCGTTCACTGATGATAGAATAAGCACAAGGATTAGAATCCTGAAAAGCCCAGTCTGTTACAATCTATCAGGTACAGTGATATAAGCACATTAGTGAGGTATAATTCTTCTAAGCATAAAGTACAACTATTATTAAAGTGAAGTACAACTCTTAAAGCTTAGGGTACAAGGTCCCTTAGCTCAGTACAGACCTAATACAAGAAAACAGAAGTTTTTACCAAAGTACGTATCTCGGGTCGATCTTGCGAGTCGCTCGTGCGGGCCCTGGCTCGCGTGGATTATGCCCAATATGGCCACGTGGACATTTAAAAACTATTTCAGAAAATAGCCTGGTTGCGCACGCGGGCCGCTCGCGCGGGTCGCCCACGCGAACCGCAAACCAGACTCCATTATTGTCTTCCACGAAGCTTCTGTAATTTTACCTTTTTCAAAACTCAATCAAAACAGACTTTCCAATATATGAAACTCTTCGTTTTTCCGTATAGATTCCAAAAACATAATTAGTTTTTCATGATTCAAAACATAGCTCTCGGTTTTATCGAAAAACTGAATGGCGACAAAACTTTAATTCGACATTCGTCGTGACCGTACTGAATTAGCTTTTGAAATTCGAAACAAATTAAAGCCTCGTGGGGTCAAGACCTTTCATTTGATATAAAGAAATTGAGTTTTCGTTATAGTTTTTCTGCTCGCTATTTTCGGACCCTTAACGATATATATATATATGAGATCTATATATATATCTATATTAACAGTTTATAAAAACTGAAATCAAAATAAAAAATGGTATAGAAGCTTAGCAAAACCTAAGCTTGATTTCCATTAATTGAATATGTATATATGTACCTGGCTATGTATCTATGTGTGTGTGTATAAAGCTGAGAGAGAGAGAGAGAGAGAGAGAGAGAGAGAGAGAGAGAGAGAGAGAGAGAGAATAGAGAGACAGTTGAGAGAGTTCATAGAGCTGAGAGTGGTGAGAGATTGAGAGGTTGTGAGATGTGTTCATATAAGTTTAGTAAACTTGGGGGCCACAACACACACTCACGTCACACACACATACGCACAGCTCACATATGCACACACTGTGCACAATTGAATTCCTTTGGGCCCAAGTCTCCTATGGGAGATATTCGTGTGTGTTGAGCTCACGCGATGATACACACACGCAGAAAAAATTTATATTGCACAAATTTCAAAATTGGTATTTTTTTTTTAATGAAAATGCAATACTTAATAACGGGGTATTACAGTTGTGGCGGCAGTGGTGGTGGCGGCCGGTGGTTCAATGGTGGTCTGTGGTTGGCGGTGGTGGTGATAATGGATGGGTGGTGGTTGTGGTGAGGAGAGAAAGATCATAGAGAGAGAAAGAGATTGTATAGAGAGAAAGTAGATCATCAGAGAGAGATAGAGTCTTTGTTTTTTTTTTTTTTGGGAAGATGAAGTGAGAGGTGATTTGGTCAGTTGAATATTTTGAAATGGATTTGAGGAGTGAATTGTTAGTGGTGTGGATTGGAGTGAAAAAATGGACTTGGACTTTTGTCCTTATGAGGTTTTTTTTATTATTAATGGGCCATTCTTTAAACCAAGAAAGACCAATCTTAGAAACCTTAATTAGATCAAACCTCCCATAATTATATTGTAGATAGATAGATATAGATTATAGATATCAATACAGATATAATAAAATTTTATACGAGATAATTATGCAGATAGACAGTACAACAAATTAGCTCTTTTTTTGACGCTCAAAACAGTTTATAATAGCAAGAGATTTTTGGGTTTTTTTTTTGTAGGGCTATGTGAAGCCTATTTTCATGTTTATATAGGCTCAGATTTCCTGATGACAAAGCTATACTTTGAAGCATATTTGAGTTCTGATTTTCATAGGAAAGATCACAGCTGTGAATCAAAGTATTTTGTTTATTTTTATTTTTGGATTGTTGAAGGACCTCAACGGCACAGAAAACTTGTAATTTATACTCTTAACTTTAGCAATAAAATATTCAGTTGATTTGATGAAACTAAATTATTTCCATCTTAAACAGTGTTTGTTTGTGGTTATTATAATCATTATTTATTAGAAAATTAAGGATGATGACTGCTACATTATAGCAAAATGGCTGACTTGTTAGTACATGTTTGGATCAGCAAGTTTAGACCATTAAGGCAGCGTTGAATTGTCGTTAGAACAATTTGTCTAATAACAATGATAGGGATACACACCAAACGACACACAAAATGACACACTGTGCTTTAAATGCATGTACTCTGTGTTGTTTGAATTTTTCACACTTTTCTGTACATCACTTACACAGCATATATAAGGTACATGCATACATTTAAAATTGGTGTATTATTTAGTGTGTCGTTTGATGTGTATCCCTATCATTTTTATATGTCTAATTAGAGGCAAACACATGACATATGGCGGCCTGACTTTTTAAGGGTCTAAAGTTAACTTTAAAGATGAGATTCTTTATGCATTTTTATTATAAAAAAATAATGTTTTCTAACACAATTAGTTGAGGGTTTTATATGGTATTCTACACATACGAGCTACATGTAGAATTTTTATTTTGTTGAGGGCCCTATGGAATGGGGGCACAAAGCAACCGCCTGGTTGCCTTTGGGTCAGACCCGACGCTGATCAAGGGTTAACTAATTAGTAATCTTAGTAGTATCGCCAGAGGATTTGCGAAGTAGTTTGGCTTGAAGTTGAAGGCAAGTGATCTTTACAAGGAGAAATTTCTGGGTAATCTCACGGTACGTACAACATGGCATATTGACGCATTACCTTGCCGTCAATGAGAGTTGATTTTTTGGGTAGGGATCCACACCTCGGAAACCAAAAATAGTACAACTTCATGTATGTAGATGTTTCGTCTAAAAATTTATTGGAAGAAGAATAAATTAATGGTAAATAAGATGTTTTTAAATAAAATAGGGGATAATTACACTTACCCACTTGCGTTAATGTCAAAACATAAGAACATCTCTTTTGATACGAAAATTACACAGCCCTTTCTTGAGTTTTGTAGTTGAGTACGTTACAATATCCCCTACTTTAGTTGACAGTTATTTTTTTGTTAAATTTTTATTATGACCAATTTACCCTTACTAATAAGTTTGTGCAAAGCCTATGTGGTCCAAAGCTTCGTGTATAGGGATTTCTAATCAGGGGAAGTCTGGGGCTTTTTTCAGCCGTGCTTACTGTGTCAAGATGGAGCTCGGCCTGCACATGGTATTTTTAATGCGTAATGCTTAATTTATTTGTGATTTAGTTGACCTTTGATCTGAGATAGGCTAGGGGTATCTTTATTTTGATTGTTGTTTTCTTTTTTGGGGTGGTTTTTGGGATTCTTTTCATGAAACTCTCAGATGGAGTTGTTTCAAATCGGGACTTGGTCTGTTGTTTGTTTGGGGTTTCAGATGCTAAATATGTAAATAGCAATGCTTTATGGCCTATGATGTTATCAATGAAATTTGCCATTCAAAAAAAAAAAAAAAAAAAAGTAATTAAAAATTGTTATGTGCATAAAAGCATATTCATATTGATAAACTTGACCTTCTGGGACGTGTTGCATGATCTTTCAAATTTAAAAAATTGGAGTTTGTTTTAGGATTATATATATTGGTATTTTAACTGCAGGGATCATTCACATAATTAGGTTTCATCTCTAACAGAAGAAATTAATGTAATTTTACATACCAAAAAGATGTACTTTTCTTTAACCTTACCCCGGGTGTCAGTACAATTATCACATCGAATAAATTAATGAAACATGAAATTAGTTTTTTTTTTTCGGAAAAGGGTGAATAAATCCAAAAAAAGAGGGCCAAACCCCAGGATATTACACGAAGCTCAAAGAAACCATGTTCAAAGGGAACAACAAGATGCAAAAGCACACTTGGGATGGGTGTTAACCTGCGAAGAGACACCGATCCCTATCAAACAAAAGAACGAAAAACAAAGAACAAAAAATGGAAAACTCCAAAGACCCATTCAAGATCGGTGTCGGCCCTTAGGGCGATTTCCACTAAATCTCATCTTTGCTTCCTTCTTTTTTTGCCTCGACGAAGTGGATTGCTCGGGAATAAGGAGAGATTTATCATAAACATCATCAATATTTTCGTCGATCTCTGCATCATTCATATCCAAATTGTCATTATCATACTCTCTTTCTTGGATTTGAAAATTCCCATCTTCAGCACTAAGACCCGACCTATGATCTTCCTCAGGATAGCCATCAATTTCATAAACATAAGGCACCAACTTATTGAAAGAGTTACTTATCTTAATTTCCTGAGCATAAGAAGAGGACGGCGCATGAGGAACAACCACCTTGGTAGCATCAAGCTGCCCTTCCTTTGCAACCACACCCTTTCCCTTACTCTTTCCAACAACTTGAGTCCACTGATCTTTCTCATTCTCAACTGTATTCCCAGCAACATCTTTCATGTCGTTCGGAACCTTTTTGATAGGTATCCATTGGTGAGTAGACTTTTGATTGGCAGGATTAGAATATGTTGGCTGGGACTGAACCTTCCGTTCACAGTCATGTCCAAAGCACTTACATACATTGCAACGAGAAGGTGTCCATTGATATTCAACTTTTATCAAGACCGGGGCATTGCATAAGAGGGGATCCGCCGCAACCAGATCAAAGCTTGTAATCCATTCATCCTTCGTATCAACCTCAATGCAGACTCTAGCATAAGTAATTCGCCGACGGGATGCTGTCATCTTATCAACTCGAAGAGGTTTCCCAATCATGCTAGCGATGTAACTAATACCCCCGGGGGTCCAATATTCAAGCGGGATATTGTAGAAATGCACCCAAATAGGAACTTTAGAGACTTTGTCTTTGTTGATAGAGAAATGCGGTTCCCATTTTTGTAGGATAAGGGGCTGCCCAGCAATATTCCAAGGGCCTCCTTCCAACACCGCATCCAATGTAAAACTTGAGCTAAATTTGAAAAAATAAGTACCATGATCAGTAGCAAGGATATCAATGAGGCCAGCATTCTCCCAAAATTTGGATGTAGCTTTGTGAACAAGGGAATATGGCAATTTGCGTCCTAGGAAAAACCCCACAAGAGTGTTGTTCCATTCGTGGCATCCTGAATCTATAACAGCAGGGGGAACAACAAGCCTACGTTCCTGTCTCCATGAGCTAACATCAATATGGGACAATCTGAAATCATGAGAAGTGGGCTTAAGTAAATCAGCCCACTTATGCTTATTTATCGAGTCATTGCATGGGGAAGCAGGGACTTGGTAAGCAAGCGTGGGCCCATTGGAAACCTTTGCTTGCACTCCATCAGTTGGATTCATGTAGTTAACAAGATGGACACCATCATGGGTGAGTGACACGTTGGCAAGGGGGCCCACACCAGTGATGTGGTCTTTACCAAAATCTATAATAGCCGAAAGACTATTAGGATCACCACTTGCGCCTAAGGTTTGCATGACAGTGCCTATATTTTTAATATTTTTTGTGGGCTCCACAAGCTGAAAATCGCAGGAATCATTAAGGGCTGGGAGACCATCACCTGGGTACGCAGCTTTGTGGGCATCAACCTGGATTTGGCTTCGCTCCTTGGGCAGCGTGTGGCTAAGAATAAAATTGGTGGATGGAAAATAAGACTGACACGTGTCTTTGGCATTAACAGCTTCAATGGGAGGAGGGACCTTCTCGTCATTATCAGAAGACCCCATGTGAGGCAATAAAACTTTAACCGGAAATTCCGGATTATCTAAAGGAGGCACATGCTTTATCTGTCCGTTATATGAGCTGGAATTCAGAGTAGCTGGCCTGCTGTCCAACGGCGCAGAAGGTGACAAATGCGCGTGGTCCACACTTTCACTCGCCAACACATTGGAATTCACGAATTGCACATCCAACGGATCAAGGAGACCCTTATCATCTTCAACCTGCACGGATTTCTCAAGTCCTGCCCCACCAATATCAACTTTGATATTAAGAGCATTTGGTTCAACATCAATCTCATGGGTTTGCCTCAAGCAAGCCGAAATAGCCATCTTCTCTTTAGACAGCTCAAAGATCCCTTCATCATTCAGGGCGACCATAATAGATTGGTTAGGGTTTGAGATAATAAAACCTTGTCCAGCATCAAGATCATCAGATTTTGTGAGGTCAGGATCTATGGGACCACTAGTTGCAGAAAACTTAGGAGTATTGAGAGTTGGAGAAGCAACCTTTAACGTTGAATCAAGGCCAATGCTAACTGAGTCTCCATACAATCGATCCTCGGGGACTCTAGAGTATCTATCTTTAATGGAGTTAACCCATGAAATTTCTCTATTTTTTGGAAGTGCAACAGAAGGAGTTTGAAAAGGGGATGCATTCAGTGGCCCCTCAAGAGTGTCTGAATCAGCTACATGAGTATCAGTACCAGCATTATGGAAGTCGGGAAGAACAACTTGGTCTCTTTCATGAAGCTCATCAGCTCCATTAATCCCTCTCTTACTGCTTGGAGATGGACCAGGAGCGTCATCAGCAGTAGAATACTCATCATCATCAACATTCTCGGATGCTCTAGTTGTTGTAATAACCTTTGGTTCATGTGGAGAGTGGATATTCGAACCGTGCATCTGCTTCCAAATATCACCAACAAAATCTTTCGCATATGGGTCTTTAGGCGGTCCTCTATGTCTTGAGGATCGTCTAAGTTTCTCCTGATTCGTGATATCCACCTCCTCATCAGCAGCACAAGAAGTGGTAGAAATAAACTCCTTAAGTTCCTTCAATGAAAGAGAAGGAGATCTTTTGAGCCTTTCCTTCTTTCCCATATGTCAAATTTCTAGAGAGAAGGGGGAGCTTCTCTCTCTAGAAAGATGCATTTTTTTCCAAACTAAAAAAAAATAAATTCATACAATCTTCACATGAAATTAGTTACACTTGTTTTTACTATTACAGAATAACCATAATAATTATGTTAACAAAAAAAAAAAAGGATAAATTCCTTGCAATAATTCTCATATCTTTGGATTATATTATTTTCCTTCCATCCTACGTTTTTCACAGACAAAACGAAAGAGATCATACATGTTACGTGCATATACACATAGCTAATTCACAAGTACACATAGCTAATTCACAAGTACACAAAGGTCCTGTTTGGCAGTAGCTCAAAAGGGATTATGAAATCAAAAACTTAAAAAAGAAACTACTTGACAAATTAAACCAACTTTCTGTGCTTCAATGGCAGAAATTTTCAGCTGGCCAAAACCTACCTAGCTACCTTAAACAGCTTTTGTCCAATTTTCTGCTATTGAATCGGAGAAGCAGAAACGGTTACTCTGAATGCTAGTCTAAACGCACTTTTTGGGCACTAGAGAAATGCTTTGCCGCAGCAACCATATTGGACACCTCTGGCCCAGAGAGCGATTCATCTTTAATTGAACCCTTCACACTTTTGCCATGACCACACATGTAGAAGAGTGAGGCCAGTGATCTTGAGGCTGTTGAGTACCAACTCACTTTTTTATCTTTAGTACTACTCATCTCTCTTATCTCCAATTAATCTGATATTTTTATCATACAAAGAAATATTAGATTGTACTTATTGGAGATAATTGCTTAATTGGTTGTTCACTGTTATATAAGTTGAGGTTTCTTGGTGATTACGCTATTTCGGTGCACTGTTTAGGCTTTGATTGTCAAAAAAGAAACATCCCCAACAAGTAAAATTTGTAGTTATCACTTCTTTGAAATATAACAACAATTTTGACCTTTTCACAGGAAGAGAGTGTGCCACATTTTACTCTATTTTTATTCGTTTGGTAAGTTAAGTGGATAGAGAGAAGAGAAGAGCACAAAGAGAGAAAATGACGAGAAAATGGAGAGAGTAAAAGGGCCCACTGTTGTATCTCTCCATTTTTTGGAAATATTTGGAGAGAGAAAAGAAGATAATCAAAATAAAATACTGGCTAAAAGATCAATTAATTAATATGTCATAATATATTCTTGTTAATATATTCCAACATATATCTGTAATGGAGGATATATTCCAACATATATCTGTCATAATATATACATATATATATATATATATTTTTTTTTTTTAAGTTGCTATACAAATTTTTTTTTTATTTAATGCGTACATTTTTTTTTTCTTTTCTTTTCTTTTATGAAGGCAAACCAAATAAGAGAAAGTTATGTTTCATTTTTCCTCTCTCCTCTATTCTATTACTTATCTAAATATATATGGTGGAGAAAACCACATTTCTAGCTCTTCTCTTCTCTCCTCTTGATGAGTTTCTTCTCTCTATTTATTTGACATGAAGCTAACAAAATGATCAGTATTGACTACTCTATCAAAAATTTTTTATTTTTTTTTTCATTCAACAAAACACTCAACATTCTAAAACCTATACCAAATAATTCAAACTAGGTATGTCCACTGTTGTAAAACTTTTATTTATTAAATTCATACATATTTTGGTTCAATAAGGTACATTAATTACTCAACATACCAAATATACATAATTTGAACCTAATAAAAAATTTAAAAGAATGAAAAACTGGCCTATTCTACAACATGTTGAAGGGATCTGCTCTTCATATCTTCTGATACACCCAAAATCAGCCCATGTCAGAGCGGTTCTATTCTGCAACTACTGACAAGCATCATCCCGAGCGGTTTGGTCCACCTGATGCCTCCCGAGCGGTTCATCCACGACCCGGCCAACAAGTCGTGAAGACCGCACAGTCATATCCCACTGAGGGAACAGCTCATCCGGGCCCACAGGCATGATCTCGAGCATTCCGGGCAGTTTCTGTCACACCCCGACATAGTATAAATAAGGAAAGTGTTTAATTAATTTCCTTTATAGACCCGTAGGTTGTGACAGTTTGAAGGATCGATTCTGTCACAAACATCATCAACAAAAACATAATAATCAGAGCAGAGCAATCAAGGCTTACAAATATTTTTCTAACTTATTACATATTACAATACGGGGTCAACTAAGGCACAAGCTGCCTTAAATCAAAACAATATCTATTGTCTATTACAATCATCCTTATTACAGAATTCAGTTTATAACTTAAAGCATAGGATATTGCTAACACTCCTATCTTCCAAAGCAGCCGTTCTCAATTTGCATAATCATAGCGCCCAGCATAGTCATAACCTGAAAAGCCTGAACACGAATGTCCAAGGCGCATTGACGCCGTCAGCTTCAAGAAGCTGGTGAGTATTAAAAACATAACTTTGAATGTAACACATACTCATTTACCATTTTTCAATTCCCATTTAATTTAAAAAGTTTACATTAAGTAAAGAGTTCATTTTTAGAAAACAACCACAATGTCATTTGAAAGTTTTAATTCACATATATGTGACTGTGTATGAAAAACAATGCACCATCTCATCTTACCGACTCTTTTCTCTCGACAAACACAACAACCCACTATCTCACACCAGTATCCTTGTAATACTCTGATAGCCACACTTTAGCACAGGGGTGCTAGGGAATGTCCAATTTGCCTCACACTTTGGTCCGGGGGTACCAGGGAGTGTCCAATGCCTCACACTTTACTACCTAATCCGCCTCGCAAATATCGGAGGTAACCTCACGCAGTATCCAGACTCGGGTACCAGGGAGTGTCCGTTGGCCACACTTTAGCACTACCATGGGTGCCAGGAAATGTCCAAGTTCGGCGTCACACACTTTAACTCTACCATGGGCGTCAAGTTTTGCCATCATCGCATTACAAAGATACTCTCACCGCAATCTCAACACGTCACACTTTGGTACACAATTACCAGGGAGTGTCCACAACACAATCTCAACCACACACTCTTTTCCACACTGACATTCACACACCATGCATGTACAACTGACTCCACATGTATGTCATGAAACCTTAAACAAAAGTAAAATGCTAAATTATAGGAACAACGTACGTGCGGGAATTGTTAAGTCGTAATACATCATTTCAATCGTCCAAACATAACCAAAAAGGGTTCTGTTTTCGTAAATTTCCCAAACAGAGCTTTAAAAGTCGATGAAACATCACCCAAACAGTTCCTTAACATAAAACAAGCAAAAACCAGAAACTGTCCAAAGTCGCGCGCGCGGGCCGTTCGTGCGACATGCCCAATTTTCATTTTCTTTTAAAATATTTTCTTTATGTCTTAAACTAGCCACCTCGCTCGCACGAAGGGTCGCTCGCGCTGGCCGCTCGCGCGATCGGCGTAATTTTCATTTTTCTTATTAAGATCTTTTCTATCTGCCTGAAACCATACAGCTCGCGCGATCGCCTACGTGAGTTTACGTAGTAGCTTCATCTTCCTCGCTGGTTTTCCCTTGTTTCAGAAATTAAGGGGTCTTTTGACCCATTTTTGATTCCGTAAGTTACCATGCCTTATAATGTATGAATCTCTTCGGTTTTTCGCAAGGATTGTGAATCTACAATCAATTTTTACTTGAATCCAAACGTAGTTCACGAATTTTACGAAAAATTAAAAGATGACAAAACTTCAATCTTAATATACTTTTTCATATGAATAAATTAGACTTTAATACTTGAACTGTAGTATCTAGGAACTATAATCCTTCTAAATCATCTCTAAAAACTTGTTTGGATTAAGTTTGTAAAATCACTCTTTCTCAAGTTTCAAGCTTTCATGAAAATCAACAATGGTGAATCAATATATACATACATACAGACAGTAATTGAGCATAAATTACATTTGGAGTGGGTTTAAAATACTCACTGAGATTAAGAGTGAAGAGTTATTGAGAAAGAATAGAAATATAAGAAACCCAATTGAAGCTTCAAGCTTTCAACTATGGAGATATAAGCTCTCTCTCTCTAAAATTCAGCAACTAAGAACTCTCAAACTCTCTCCGTGTTTCTACAGATTGTGAGCATGAGTATGTATAAGTGTTGTATAAATAGACACCACAAGAATTGAACTTGGAGGCCAAGTATTGTGAGCCTTACTCAACAAATGATTTGTTTTCTAATTTCTAATAGGACTAAAATAAGCACGGATCATACATGTTGGTTATATGTACATATATACACTTCCAACAATCTGAAAAGGCAAGTTAGATTAGTAGGGGCCAAATTAGGAGTGTTTGGGAATTCTAATTTTATGCACAAAATAACACACATCCATTACAAGCATTCCCAAACAAGGCCTTATCCAATGATGAGTTACCATAAATGGAAAGTAAAGCAAGTGTCAAATCTTGCTTTACATCACTTTCAAAATCTGTGGAAGTTCCCTGCGGCACAGACAGTTTTGAAAGTAAACTGGTATTTTCACACGTATAGTATAGTGGTTTGCCACCCGTATAGTATAGTGGTTCATATATATAGCTTCTTCTTTGTTTTAAATTTATTGTTTACATGTATATTTGTGACACTAACATTAGTACAACTTTTGATAGTAGAGCTCACTGCTCATCTATCTATGATCTACCTGAAAATGTTTGCCTTTACAGATTAATTTTGACCAAATCTTAGAAATAGCAGTTGCCATTTTTACTTATTTGCTGACTGGTACTCATATTATAAGTACTAAAGATCAAATACAAAATAGGGAAAAGAAAACAAAAGGACACTAATTAATGGTACGAGGCATGGCCCGGGACCAATTTTTTTTTTTTTTAAAGCCAATAGATTCATAACATGATACAATAATCTATAACATGTAATTCAGACCCAATCAATATGTACACTTCTATAATTATGTGACTGTGAGTGAGGAGGTAATAAAACTTAAGTTATATAGAAGGAATGAGCCAACCACTTTTTCTTATTCTTAGTTTGATTATAACAACTCCAACCTCTGAAAGTTTTTTTATGATCTTTAGTTATAATTCATTTGTCAGAACACACTGTGCATTGCTATTATTTTTGCAGTAGTTGATGGGCAATATGTTCAATTTTTTTTTTAGCATTTCTAAGAAATATCAACTTATAATATTTGGCTTAAAAAAAACCCATAAAACACTTCGAATAGTTCAATGTGGATTTACCAGAGGCAAATTAAGCCATGTTTGGCAATTTTAGTTCAAGTCAGTGAGCAAAGTTGTGAAGCAACAATGGAGGAAAAAAATGAAAAAGAAACTTAATTTGGTGATTATGCTATCAATTCCAAATCATAGAAGTTTACTAAACCAAAAAACCGAAACCAAAATCAATGTGAATGTGAGGTTAATGGATGTCAATTCCTAATCATAGAAGTCTACTGCAAAAATGATAAAATTATCTATTTGTAGACAGATAAAATTCTAAAATGAGGCTATAAATTACATGTTTTTGTAAAGTTTCCAAGTTTAATGTGTAGATCTCGAAAAAAATATAAAATAAAAAAAAATCATCCAAAAAGCCCCAGAATTGAGAAAGTTATCGTCGTTAATACAAACATATGATATTACTTGTTGCAGACAGATAAAAAATATTGAAATTTGAGTCCGGGAGGAAAACAGAAGAATGACACGTACATCTATACATGGAGAGATTATTCTTCATTCAATTTTCGCAATAGGCCTAGAATTCACAATAAGCAGTTAAAAAAGCTCAATTCTTAAATGTACTGTAAGTTAGTAAATATATCCAGTTTACTAATCTCTAAAATTAAGTAAAAATATATACACTTACCTTCAATTTTAGCTCAAGTCAGTGAGCAAAGTTGTGAAGCAACAATGGAGGAAAAAAAATTAAAAAGAAACTTTGGTGATAATGATGTCAATTCCTAATCATAGAAGTCTACAAATTAAACAAAAAATAAAAAATAAAAAAAATCAAAATCAACATGAATATTTTAACGGATGTTAATGGAAGACATTATGTCCCACATTGAATAAGCATAGGTTGGTTATGGCTAAATGTACATGTTGGACCTCTACACCTAACAACCTAAGCTTTTTGGTTGAATCCAAAGTTTCTTCATGATTCCCAACCCTTTAAAAACAAAAATAAAATAAAATAAAATAAAAGTCTAGTGCCAATGGATGGGTCCCCCCCCTCCCCCCAAACAGAGATCTTCTTATTGAAGTTCTCAACAATCGGGGTTACAGCGAGATGTGAATTCTGCTGAGGATAAAGTTTTCCTCCGATGTGGTGATCCGAGCCATTTCATCAAGTTTTGTCCTCAACCACCACCCAAGAAATCTCAGTCGATTGGTTCGACACCATGTTATCCACTATAACAAAATAGGTTTTTTAAGACAGGAAAAAGTGTTGCAATAGGTCATAAAATGTGTCACTAGTTGTTTTACCAACACTTACTTAAGTGTCATAATAGGTGCTGTCGCTAAGCATTGTTGAGACACTTACCCAAGTGTTGGTAAAATTGTCGGTAAAGGTTACTTTGTAACGACAGAAAAAAATTGTCATTAAAAGTGTCACTAAATGTTACTTTTGAAGTGACATATAATTGTGAGTAACGACAAAACGAAAGTGTCATTAAAACTGCCACTAGAAGCTACTTTTACTAACACATATATATATATATATATATATATTTTGGTGTCGCTATGAGTGTCACTAGAAATTGCACCAATTTTTTTTCCTAACAGTCTACCAAGTTTTGAACTTAAGACCTCCTTGAATATGTTGCAGCCTTGAATCCGCTTGACCAAGTAACCAACTTTCAACTACAAGTACGAAAATTATTTATTTGTATATAATAAAATCATGTACTATTCACATATATTTAAAGTATTAAACACTAGTAGTAATATATTTTATATTACTAATATATTTACTTATTTTTATATTATATATTACTATAGTTATTATTATCGAATGCATTTATTTAATTAATTATTTAAGTAATTAATTTTTATTAAAATTAATAATATGGAGAACTATTTAAAATAACTATGTGTACAAAATAACTATGTATTCAATACAGTCTAGGGGCATAATTGTTTTTTGAACATTTAAAGCCACTTTATTTTTATGTCACCAAACACCTACTTAATACATTCATCCACTGTAACCACTTTTACAATTCATTATTCAAACACTACAACTATTATAATCTATTCTGACAAAACCAATTTCAAAGCTATCGCAATAGCAAAGCGGAAACTACCCTAAATCGAGCTGTATATTTTCCCTTGTGCTGTCCTTCATGTTTAAATAACATTAAAGATTAGAAACATTAGACATAAATACCGACGTCGTTTTATTAAGGTAGGACAGAGGGCAAACGTTTAAATTTCAAATGCTGTTAATTAACGACATTGGTTTACAAATGCTGCTAATTATCGGTATTTTGTATGAAAACGATGTTAAGTATCGGCATTTAACTACCAAGTGCTGGTATTTGCGAGTGTTCTTTAAAATCTTGGCAATGAACAACACTTATTTTTAAAAAAAATAAATACTGGTAATTAAAGATATATTATTAAACGTGGGGACATGCTGTTTTTCTTGTTATGTTAATTTTTTTCTTGTTTATTGAGATAATTCTCTCTTTATAAAGAAAAAAAATTAATAAATGTCGTTATTTTGTACTTTTGAATATACTTATTTTCTTTTGTAGAGACAGGAAATTATGTGTTTTTCAAGTAACTTTTAAAGTCATGGTTTTTTTTTTTTTAGAGACGAATAACTATATGTCCTTACATGGAATTTCTACAGACACTTATTTACTTTTTTGCAGACCAAAAATCATATTTCCTTATAAGTAACTTCTAAAGACAATTATTTTTGTTTGTAGAGACAAAAAATTATGTGTCCTTACAAGTCACTTTTAAAGACAATTATTTTCTTTTGTAGAGACGGAAAATTATGTGTCGTTACAAGTAACTTCTAAAGACACTTTTATTTTTTGTCTCAAAATAAATGTCTCTATAGGCCATTTTTGTTGTAGTGCCACCATATCAGGCAGTATACAGAGCGTGAAACCCTACCAGAACTGAGAGAATCAAGGTAGTTATCAGAGGAAAGATAACCGTGGTGGTATTAAGCCACAACAACTCCAAAAACCCCAAGGAAAGAATTTTGCTCTCCCTATATCATCCGTTTATCATGTTTCTGGAAATGCTGGACCTTCTGTGATCTGAGGTATCCTCTCATTGTTTAACTCTTGGACATCTATATTGTTTGACACTAGTGCATCGCACTCATTCATCTCATCAGCATTCGCATCAGTATTGGGGTTAGAGATAGAATGCTTAGAGCATATCTTATCTGTTGATACTCCAGTTGGAGGTATTATTCATTTGAATCATGTTTATCGTGACAAATTTGGTCACGGTTTGTAACGGTGACTAAATTATTGTTTGTCACGGTTTAAAACTGTGACTAAATTTATCACTGCTATAAACGGTGACAAATTGAATTGTCACAGGTATTAACGGTGACAAATTTTGTCACAGTTTAGACAATGACAAACAACGCGAAAATTAGGGTGACAATTCGGCCAATTGGGTGTAGTCATGGGCTTTTCAGAATTTTATTCCTTGTGCTTATTCTATCATCTGTGAACGGTAGTTTCATATAACCCTCAATAAAGTTGTGTAACATGTTAATAGTGTACTTATACATTTACTTGAGCTGCTATGCCTTAAGTGGCTACTTGAGTTGCTATGCCTTATGTGCTTACCTGGGTGATTTCAACATGTCTATTGTGTTGCTTCAAATTGATAGCATGCCTTGATAATCTGTCTTATGAAATATTGAATGTATCTGGAGGCTTAGAGCTCACATATGTCATAGCATTTCATAAGCATGAGCATGAACACGAAAATCACGAAAATAATTTTGTGATGAAAGACTTTTGTCACACCCCAACCCGCCCCCGCAGGCTAGGACACGTGTAACAAGCCAGCAAACCAAACAATCATTTTTAACATTCCAAAAATAACATTTTAAAGTGAAAAGTCTTTGCATAAACTTATCTCCGAAAATCCAAACACTAGGAATATAAATACCCATCTAAATCCATTTACATATAAACATATTAAACATTAACCATTTATCTCAAGCTATCCCAGAATCCCCACAGTTCAACGCTTCTCACTGTGATGCTCGTCCGTACCTGCGTGGTCATTAGCCACAAAAATTGATTAAGCTTTCGCTTAGTGAGTACGTGGTACTAATCATGCAATTGGAATATTTAATGTATCATAAACACCAATTAAGTATTCACAATAATAAATGGTCGCCGGCGTGTCAAATAATCAATCACCATCGTATTGGACCCTTGATTCTGGGCCATTCTCACTTTGTCGTCGCTTTAAAAGCGATATCACACACTCTCATGTGACCGTAGTCAATTCGTTGTGGTCGTCACAACCGTCCCCTTTTCTCTGAGGACTTCATCATCATCCCCCTTTTCTCTGAGGAATGGGCGTCCCTTATATACGGGCTAAATAATGGTGATTATCAATTAACACCCTTTGACCCAAATAAGCACATAAGCAACTCAACATGTCAACATGGCAATTTTAGCATTTTAGACATGTTAAATAATAAATTATCACATGCTTTTCTACTTAATCATAAATTAAGCATTCTAAGCATTTAATAACAATTAAAAGACATTAAACATCCAATTTTGGGATTAGGACACTCACCTCACGAATAAGTCCTAAATAAGCCTAGAAATCCCAACCTCCTTCGCAAAACTAGCTCTAGGTATTCCCAATGATATTCCTACATATATAGGTCACATATATGTATCACCCCTTAAAATGGGTCGCGGAAAAATATTACCAAAATTGAAAAACAAAAACATAGAAATAATCCTCTTACCTTCACGAGTTCGAATATGGCTTCGGTTCGCGAAATATAGGTCGTACGGTGAAGCTACGGCAACAAAATGGCGCAAAACCCTTTATTTTCTTTCTCTCTCGCTGAAGCTTCTAACTCTCTGTTACTTTTTTTTTCTCTTTACTTGGATACCTACTAACTAACCGACTAACATATACCAAAGGATATATGCCAATTTTTATCATATTTTTATTTACACCCCCATATGTTTCTAAAGTCCTATTATGAAACCCCCTAAACTTTATATTAACTACAAAATATCTAAGTGGGTATGTGTTTATGTCACGTATGGGTCCCAAAAGTGGTCCCAAATATTTTATGAAGTTGCTATTTAGCCTACTAATTATGAACCATATTTCAATTCGCCCTCACACGGATGCCCAAACTGGCACCATAAAAGGTCATAACTAGCAATAAAATATTCAAAACAATTAAACAATTATTCATTTAATCACATAAATGCAACTAAATGCAATTTATCTAATCTGGACCTCCCGTGGGCCCCATTTCACATCTATCCAACTGTGCCCTTATCAAAGCACTTATCACATCAGGGTAACTGAAACTTACCTAAATATCACATGCAATTAATTATACTAATTAATGCATGGAAATAAATATTACTTCCATTTTCTGGGTACGGGTATTACATCTCTCTCTCCCTTTTAGGAAGTTTGTCCCCAAACTTTTCTTACCTCAAGTGTCAAATAGGTGAGGATATTTCTCTCGGATCTCGTCCTCACGTTCCCAAGTTGCCTCCTCTACTGAATGATTACGCCATAACACCATAACTAGAGGAATGACTTTAGTTCTGAGCACTTGATCCTTCCTATCTAGAATTCGAACTGGATGTTCAACATAACTCAAGTCTTCTCGAACCATCAATGGTTTCGGAGTGATACGGTGACTCGAATATGATAGACAACGTCGCAACATAGAAACGTGAAACACATTATGAACATTTGTCAACTCTTGTGGCAATTCCAACCGATATGCAACTGGACCAACTCTATCTAATATCAGATAAGGCCCTACAAACCTCGGACTTAACTTGCCTCGCTTACCAAATCTTGTAATACCTTTCGAAGGCGATACTTTCAAGTAAACATAATCACCTACCTCGAATTCCAACGGTCTTCTACCTGTATCCGCGTAGCTTTTGTAACGACTTTGTGCTATTTGTAGTCGTTGTTTAACTAACTTGATTTTGTCGGTAGTGATTTGTACAATTTCAGGCCCTATAAGTTGCTTTTCCCCAACTTCTATCCAACACACCGGTGATCTACACTTTCGGCCATACAATGCCTCGTAAGGCGCCATACCAATACTCGTCTGCAAACTATTATTATAAGAGAATTCTACCAATGGCAAGTGGGTCTCCCAATCTGATTTGAGATCCATAACACAACCTCGAAGCATATCTTCCATAATCTGAATAACTCGCTCGGATTGGCCGTCTGTCTGAGGATGAAATGCTGTGCTAAAATGCAAGGTCGTCTCCATTGCCTTTTGCAAACCTTCCCAAAATCTAGACACAAATCGAGTGTCTCGATTTGACACAATTGATACCGGTGCCCCATGTAATCTAACAATTTCTCTGACATAAAGCTCTGCTAACTTTGTCGGATCACGAGTCTTAATTGGCAAGAAATGAGCTGATTTAGTCAATCGGTCAACGATCACCCAAATACTATCATTAGACTTAGGAGACCTTGGCAAACCTGACACAAAGTCCATCGTAATATGCTCCCATTTCCATTCTGGTATCTCCAATGGTTGCAATTCACCAGCGGGTCGTTGATGTTCTAGTTTTACTTGTTGACAAGTCGTACACTTGGCCACAAACTCGGCGACTTCCCGTTTCATACCACTCCACCAATACACTTCCCGCAAATCTCTATACATCTTGGTACTCCCCGGATGTACGGAATACCTCGTACTGTGAGCTTCTTCCATGATCTTATCTTTCAACTCTTGAATGTTAGGAACACACAGTCGATTAACATACCTTAATACATTATTCTGGAAACTGAATTCCGACCGTCTACCCTCAGGTAATTTTTCAACTATTTTCTTGAAATTTGGGTCCAAAAGTTGACTCACCTTGATTTCTTCGATTAAACTTGGTTAGGCCATGATAGCTGCCATTAAACCACCCTGGATTCTGGGAATTACTTCCAATTCCAGCTGTTCAAATTCTTTTACCAACGTTGCTTGAGTTGTTAAAGAATAAACCAAATTTTCTGATGACTTCCGACTTAAAGCATCAGCAACCACGTTAGCTTTACCCGGATGATACTGGATCTTCAAATCATAATCCTTCATCAATTCAAGCCATCTTCTCTGTCTCATATTCAGCTCTCTCTAGGTAAATAAATATTTTAGACTCTTGTGATCGGTGAATATCTCACACGTTTCCCCGTACAAGTAGTGATGCCAAATCTTTAACGCAAAGATCACCGCTGCCAATTCCAGATTATGAGTCGGATAATTCTTCTCGTGTGTCCTCGACTGCCTCGAAGCATAAGCTATAACTTTACCTTCTTGCATTAGAACACATCCCAGGCCCTGATGAGAAGCATCACTGTATATACTGAAACCTCCAGTACCTGACGGAATAGCTAATATCGGCGCTGAGGTCAACTTATCTTTCAACTTCTGAAAACAGTCTTCACATTCTTTATTCCACACAAAAGCCACATCCTTCCTCATCAATTGAGTCATCGGAGTCGCAATTCTAGAAAAGTCTTGAACGAACCTTCTGTAGTAACCAGCTAACCCCAAGAAACTTCGAACTTCAGAAACATTTGTCGGTCTCGACCAATTCTTAACAGCTTCTATTTTCTGTGGGTCCACAGAGACACCATCCTTAGAGATCACATGTCCAAGAAAAGTAACATTTGTCAACCAGAATTCACTTTTCTTCAACTTCCCAAACAATTGCTTATCTCTAAGTCGTTGCAAAACCAACCTTAAGTGTCGTTCATGTTCTTCTTGACTTCTAGAATAAATTAATATATCATCAATAAATACTATCACAAATTTATCTAGATAAGTCTTGAACACCCTATTCATCAGGTCCATAAAAGCGGCTGGTGCATTCGTAACCCCAAATGGCATGACAAGAAATTCGTAGTGCCCGTACCGAGTTCTGAAAGCTGTCTTCTCAACATCTTCAGCTTTTACCTTCAATTGGTGATACCCAGATCTTAAGTCAATCTTAGAAAATACTTGTGCCCCTTGCAATTGATCAAACAAATCATCAATACGTGGCAACGGATACTTATTCTTTGTAGTCACCTTATTGATCTCTCGGTAGTCGATACACATTCTCATTGTCCCGTCCTTCTTCTTCACAAATAAAACTGGTGCTCCCCACGGTGATACACTAGGACGAATGAACCCCTTATCTAGTAAATCTTGCAGTTGAGTTTTCAATTCCTTCAACTTTACCGGAGCCATTCTATACGGTGCCCGTGAAATTGGTTGAGTTCCTAGCATCACATCTATCCCAAACTCAATTTCCCTCTCAATCAACACACTAGGTAGATCTTCTGGAAAGACGTCTGAAAATTCTTTCACTACTGGTATATCTTCTAATTTCAGTTCAGTACCTCTAGTGTCAAGTATACTACACAAGAATCCCCGACATCCCTTTTTCAACAAACGACAAGCTCTGACAGCTGACACCAAATAAGGCGGTGATGCTACACCTGTCCCTTGGAAACAAAATACATCTTGATTGGGCAATCGAAATGTTACTCTTTTATTCTCACAATCGATAATGGCGTGATTTGCAGATAACCAATCCATCCCCAAAATGACATCAAAATGTTGAATAACCAATGACACTAAGTCAACAGTCAAACCTCTACCATTCACATCTATCCCACAAGCTTTAAAGATACTTGAACTTACTAGTAGAGCTCCTGATGGAAGTGAAATAGACAAATCAAAATCTAGTAGTTCTAAGGGTTTATCCAAATATTTAGCAAATGGGTGTGAAACAAAAGAGTGAGTTGACCCAGAATCCAATAATACTCTAGCAGGTTGTGAGCAAATAGGAAGTATACCTGAAACCACAGTGTCAGCGGCAGTGGTCTCCCCAGGCTTGAGCTGAAAATACCTTCCTTGTCGTTGCTCCCTCCCTTGAGATTGTTGCTGAGGTGGCCTCTGGCTTGGTGCACTCCCTACAGATGAACTAGCACTTACTGGTCCTCTCTTTTGGCAATTACATTCTCGATGCCCCAGGTCACCACACAAATAACATCGTATTCTGCTGTCATCTACACCTTGTCTCTGAGTAATACTTTGTCTTGGCACATTTTGTCTTGATAGATTGGGACAATCTCTTGCCACATGTCCTGGCCGTCGACAGTTGTTGCAAATGATAGGAGATAAGTTGCACATTCCCCAATGATACCTACCACAGATTTGACACCTGGGCTTGTTGCCCCCACTTCCTGGCGAACTCCCCAAATTCGGTCTCTTAGAACTGCCCTGCCCTTGGAATTGACTACCTCCTGGTCTCTTAAATGGTTGACTTTGCCCGGATGACAATACACCTCGCTCAGCAATTAAGGCCACATCTAATACTTCTGAATAAGTCGGTAGCCGGAGTGTATCCACTTTTCCCCGAATCTCATCACGGAGCCCTTCCTCGAATCGTCTTGCCCGAATGAACTCATTTGGAATTAAATCCACTGCAAATCTGGCCAAACTTGTAAATTGGGCTGCGTATTCCCTAACACTCATATTACCCTGACTGAGATGAGAAAACTCTCGGGCCTTCTGATCACTGAAGGATCGAGGAATATATTATTTCGAGAACTCCTCGATAAACCCATTCCAGGTAGTCGGTGCTCCTTGCCTTAGTACTGACGTCCACCAATTTTGTACTTCTTCTTTCAGAGTATCTGATGCAAACAAGACCTTCTGTTCCTCCGTACATGGCAAAGCACGAAAAATTCTCTTCATATCGGTCAACCAATGGTCAGCCTTCATCGAATCAGGTTCTCCTTTGAATTGCCCTGGCTTTTGCTTGTAGAACATGGCAATAGTTGTTGATTCTGTTCTTTGTTCTGGGTTTGATGAGCTCGGTCCCACCTCGGTAACTCAAGTTTCAGCCACTTTTATCAACTTTTCCATAACTATTTCAATTCTGTCCATACGGGCCGAAGATGGGTTCTCACCTCCAGACATCCTTGCCTGGCACCCACAATAAAGTATATACATACATGTTACTTTTAAATAAATTACAATGCATGCTAAATAACATTTTAAAGCATGCTAAATAAACATGTATGCATGATCGTACTACTACGTGCCATTGTGTGCACACTCACGCATTGTCACTCGTACCCAAGGCTCTAGCCGATTGCTCTGATACCAAAAATTGTCACACCCCAACCCGCCCCCGCAGGCTAGAACACGTGTAACAAGCCAGCAAACCAAACAATCATTTTTAACATTCCAAAAATAACATTTTAAAGTGAAATACCAGGGGTAAAATAGCTTTTTATCAAATAAAATAATAAAAAGAAATAAAATAAAGGTTTAAAACCATCGAATGGTACTTGGACAGAGTTTCCCCTATTACAGCACCATTTTCCCCTGTTAAACAAGAAATTAAAATACCAAAATATCACCAAAACATTTGGAAAATACTTTAAAAACTTCAATCCACAATTTATATTACAGGGATTTAATAAAAAACTAAAGCATAAACTTATCTCCGAAAATCCAAACACTAGGAATATAAATACCCATCTAAATCCATTTACATATAAACATATTAAACAATAACCATTTATCTCAAGCTATCCCAGAATCCCCACAGTTCAACGCTTCTCACTGTGATGCTCGTCCGTACCTGCGTGGTCATTAGCCACAAAAATTGATTAAGCTTTCGCTTAGTGAGTACGTGGTACTAATCATGCAATTGGAATATTTAATGTATCATAAACACCAATTAAGCATTCACAATAATAAATGGTCGCCGGCGTGTCAAATAATCAATCACCATCGTATTGGACCCTTGATTCTGGGCCATTCTCACTTTGTCGTCGCTTTAAAAGCGATATCACACACTCTCATGTGACCGTAGTCAATTCATTGTGGTCGTCACCACCGTCCCCTTTTCTCTGAGGACTTCATCATCATCCCCCTTTTCTCTGAGGAATGGCGTCCCTTATTTACGGGCTAAATAATGGTGATTATCAATTAACACCCTTTGACCCAAATAAGCACATAAGCAACTCAACATGTCAACATGGCAATTTTAGCATTTTAGACATGTTAAATAATAAATTATCACATGCTTTTCTACTTAATCATAAATTAAGCATTCTAAGCATTTAATAACAATTAAAAGACATTAAACATCCAATTTTGGGATTAGGACACTCACCTCACGAATAAGTCCCAAATAAGCCTAGAAATCCCAACCTCCTTCGCAAAACTAGCTCTAGGTATTCCCAATGATATTCCTACATATATAGGTCACATATATGTATCACCCCTTAAAATGGGTCGCGGAAAAATATTACCAAAATTGAAAAAGAAAAACATAGAAATAATCTTCTTACCTTCACGAGTCCGAATATGGCTTCGGTTCGCGAAATATAGGTCGTACGGTGAAGCTACGGCAACAAAATGGCGCGAAACCCTTTATTTTCTTTCTCTCTCGCTGAAGCTTCTAACTCTCTGTTACTTTTTTTTTCTTCTCTTTACTTGGATACCTACTAACTGACCGACTAACATATACCGAAGGATATGTGCCAATTTTTATCATATTTTTATTTACACCCCCATATGTTTCTAAAGTCCTATTATGAAACCCCCTAAACTTTATATTAACTACAAAATATCTAAGTGGATATGTGTTTATGTCACGTATGGGTCCCAAAAGTGGTCCCAAATATTTTATGAAGTTGCTATTTAGCCTACTAATTATGAACCATATTTCAATTCGCCCTCACACAGATGCCCAAACTGGCACCATAAAAGGTCATAACTAGCAATAAAATATTCAAAACAATTAAACAATTATTCATTTAATCACATAAATGCAACTAAATGCAATTTATCTAATCTGGACCTCCCGTGGGCCCCATTTCACATCTATCCAGCTGTGCCCTTATCAAAGCACTTATCACATCAGGGTAACTGAAACTTACCCAAATATCACATGCAATCAATTATACTAATTAATGCATGGAAATAAATATTACTTCCATTTTCTGGGTACGGGTATTACAACTTTAGAGGCTTTCAAATTTTGAAAAGGGAAGACCGTAGAGGCTTTCAGGTTTTAAAAAAAAAAGGGAAGACCTTAAGGGCTTCCGTGCATAAAAGCCTCTAGGGGGGATTTTGTTTCTAGGGGGGATTTTGTTTTGAAAAGATAGAAATCCCAGATTTGTGGGTAGGCGTGTGAGATGGGTACCACTAGGAACTTGAATTGTGGGATGTGCTGCAAGAAACCCCCTAAACGGTGAAGGCTAGGCCTTTTTGTAATTCGTAAGGTCCAAAGTCCCGCACGTTTGAGGCTAGGCCTACGTGGACGGAAGCCCATGGTCTGGGTACTGATATTGATGATCGAGGGTGAGTGTTTAAAAGGCATGAAAATGGTTTTCATGCATGACATTGGTTATATGACTATACGAGCCTATTGGCTTATGGACTATTAAACTTTTTTTTTTCCAGGTGATATAGATAAGGGCAAGACCCCGAGACTTGACAATGCTTCCACTATAGTTTGAAGACCCCGTGTGTGGGGATTATCTTTTAATTATTGTAATGAAATTTGGTTTCAAAGGACATGTTATGTTTCAATTGGACAAGTGTTAGTCCACCCACTTTTAAATAGTATGACAAATTAACTCTGATTTTCCGCTGCTTATCCTGAAAACGTTTTATTTCAAGAAATGATATTTTCTAAATGAAAACCAGATTTCTGATTTATAAATATTTTCCAAATGATGAACGTATGTTGGTGACGGGGTTTCGGTTAATAGCGGAAGTACAACGATAATAGTAATAGTAGGTTTTGACACCAACCCACGCTAGTCGCTCGCATGCATTATGCCTAGTAAGGCCACGTGGACATTTAAAAATAATTTTAAAAAATAGCCTGGTTCTGCACGCGGGCCGCTCGCACGGGTCGCCCACGCAAGCCGCGAACCAGACTCCATTATTGTCTCCCACGAAGCTTTTGTAATTTTACCTTTTTCAAAACTCAATCAAAACAGACTTTCCAATATATGAAACTCTTCGCTTTTCCGCGCAGATTCCAAAAAAATAATTAGTTTTTCATGAATCAAAACATAGCTCTCGATTTTATCGAAAAACCGAATGGCAACAAAATTTTAATTCGACCGTTCGTCGTGACCGTAGTGAATTAGCTTTTGAAATTTGAAACAAAGCCTCGTGGGGTCAAGACCTTTCATTTGATATAAAGAAATTGAGTTTTCGTTATAATTTTTTGGCTCGCTATTTTCAGACCTTTAGCGATATATATATGAGATCTATATATATATATATATATATATTATAACAGTTTATAAAAACTGAAATCAAAATAAAAAATGGTATAGAAGCTTACCAAAACCAAAGCTTGATTTCCACAACTTGAATATGTATATATATACCTGGCCATGTATCAATGTGTGTGTATATATGTAATAATATGTGTGTGTGTATAAAGCTGAGAGAGAGAGAATAGAGAGACAGTTGAGAGAGTTCATAGAGTTGAGAGTGGTGAGAGATTGAGAGGTTGTGAGATGTGTACATATAAATTTAGTAAACTTGGGGGCCACAACACACTCACGTCACACACACATACGCACAGCTCACATATGCACACACTGTCCACAATTGAATTCCTTTGGGCCCAAGTCTCCTATGGGAGATATTCGTGTGTGTTGAGCTCACGCGATGATACACACACGGAGGTAAAACTTATACTGCACAAATTTCAAAACTTGCATTTTTTTTTTTTAATGAAAATGCAATACTTAATAACGGGGTATTACAGTTGTGGCGACAGTGGTGGCGGCGGCAGCGGTTCAATGGTGGTCTGTGGTGGCGGTGGTGGTGATAATGGATGGGTGGTGTTGTGGAGTGGAGAGAAAGATCTTAGAGAGAGAGATTGTAGAGAGAGAATGTAGATCTGAAAGAGATAGAGTCTTTGTTTTTTGTTTTTTTTGGGAAGATAAAGTGAGGTGTGATTTGATCAGTTTAAAATTTTGAAATGGATTTGAGGAGTGAATTGTTAGTGGTGTGGACTGGAGTGAAAAATTGGGCTTGAACTTTCGTCCTTGTGAGGTTTTTTTTTATTATTAATAGACTATTCTTTAAAACAAGAAGGATCAATCTTAAGAACCTTAATTAGATCAAACCTCCCATTATTATATTATAGGAGTAATATTTGGGACACAACCAACAGACACAACCTTGGGACACAACCTTCATTTGGTGTCTATCCACAGTGCCAGTAGACCCCACAGTACTCACTATGACCACTAGGAGATAAATAGACACAAAATTAAAATTGATATGTGCATAAAAGTTATTTTTTTGTTGTTGAGTTATAGTATCTCCTACTTTAGTTGACAGTTATTTTTTTGTTAGATTTTTATTATGACCAATTTACCCTTACTAATTTAAAATTGATATGTGCATAAAAGTATATTCAGATTGACAAACTTCACCTTCTGGGACGTGTTGATCTTTCAAATTTAAAAAATTGGAATTTGTTTTAGGATTATATATATTGGTATTTTAACTGCAGGCAACAGGGATCATTCACATAATTAGTTCTCATCTCTGACAGAAGAAATTAATGTAATTTTACATACCACAAAGAGGTACTTTTCTTTAACCTTACCCCGGGTGTCAGTACAATTATCACATCGAATAAATTAATAAAACATGAAATTAGTTACACTTGTTTTTACTATTACAGAATAACCTTAATAATTATGTTTTAAAAAAAAAAAAAAAACAAAAGAGAGGATAAATTCCTTGCAATAATTATCATATCTTTGGATTATTTTATTTTCCTTCCATCCTATGTATTTAAGACAAAACGAAAGATATCATACAGGATACGTGCATGTACACATAGCTAATTCACAAGTACACGAAGGTCCTGTTTGGCATTAGCTTTTGGACCCCAAAAGGGATTATGAAATCTAAAACTTAAAAAAGAAACCACTTGACAAATTAAACGAGCTTTCTGTGTTTCAATCGCAGAAATTTTCAGCTGGCCAAAACCTACCTAGCTACCTTGAACAACTTTCATATCCAATTTTCTGCTATTTAATCGGAGAAGCAGAAAGGGTTACTCGAATGCTAGTCTAAACGCACTTTATGGGCACTAGAGAAATGCTTTGCCGCAGCAACCATATTGGACACCTCTGGCCCAGCAAGCGATTCATCTTTAATTGAACCCTTCACACTTTTGCCATAACCACACATGTAGAAGAGTGAGGCCAGTGATCTTGAGGCTGTTGAGTACCAACTCACTTTTTTATCTTTAGTACTACTCATCTCTCTTATCTCCAATTAATCTGATATTTTTATCATACAAAGAAATATTAGATTGTACTTATTGGAGATAATTGCTTAATTGGTTGTTCACTGTTATATAAGTTGAGGTTTCTTGGTGATTACGCTATTTCGGTGCACTGTTTAGGCTTTGATTGTCAAAAAAGAAAAATCCCCAACAAGTAAAATTTGTAGTTATCACTTCTTTAAAATATAACAACAATTTTGACCTTTTCACAGGAAGAGAGTGTGCCACATTTTTCTCCATTTTTATTCGTTTGGTAAGTTAAGTGGGTAGAGAAGAGAAGAGCACAAAGAGAGAGAAAATGACGAGAAAGTGGAGAGAGTAAAAGAGCCCACTGTTGTATCTCTCCATTTTTTGGAAATATTTGGAGAGAGAAAAGAAGATAATCAAAATAAAATACTGTCTAAAAGATCAATTAATTAAGGGAAATTGCTATGTACACCGCTAGTTTTGCTATGTACACCGCTCAATCTTACAAAAGTGAGAATTTTTAGAAGAAAAATGATTAGAATAAAAGAATTTGGGTGTACATAGCAAATACACGAGTGTACATAGCAAATACACGAGTGTACATAGCAATTCCCTTAATTAATATGTCATAATATATTCTTGTTAATATATTCCAACATATATCTGTAATGGAGGATACAAGAGTAAATTAGTTCTAAAGACTTCCTTTTTTTTTTTTTTTTTTTTTTTTTCAGTTGCTATACAATTTTTTTTTTATTTAATGCGTACATTTTTTTCTTTTCTTTTCTTTTCTTTTCTTTTATGAAGGCAAACTAAATAAGAGAAAGTTATGTTTCATTTTTCCTCTCTCCTCTATTCTATTACTTATCTAAATATGGTGGAGAAAACCACATTTCTAGCTCTTCTCTTCTCTCCTCTTGATGAGTTTCTTCTCTCTATTTATTTGACATGTAGCTAACAAAATGATCAGTATTGACTTCTCTATCAATTTTTTTTTTTTTTCATTCAACAAAACACTCAACATTCTAAAACCTATACCAAATAATTCAAACTCGGTATGTCCACTGTTGTAAAACTTTTATTTATTAAATTCATACATATTTTGGTTCAATAAGGTACATTAATTACTCAATATAGCAAATATACATAATTTGAACCTAATAAAAAATTTAAAAGAATGGAAAACTGGCCTATTCTACAACATGTTGAAGGGATCTGCTCTTCATATCTTCTGATACACCCAAAATCAGCCCATGTCAGCGCGGTTCTATTCTGCAACTACTGACAAGCATCATCCCGAGCGGTTTGGTCCACCTGATGCCTCCCGAGCGGTTCATCCACGACCCGACCAACAGGTCGTGATGACCGCACAGGCATATCCCACCGAGGGAACAGCTCATCCGGGCCCACAGGCATGATCCCGAGCATTCCGGGCAGTTTCTGTCACGCCCCGACGTAGCATAAATAAGGAAAGCGTTTAATTAATTTCCTTTATGGACCCGTAGGTTGTGACAGTTTGAAGGATCGATTCTGTCACAAACGTCATCAACAAAAACATAATAATCAGAGAAGAGCAATCAAGGCTTACAAATATTTTTCTAACTTATTCCATATTACAATACGGGGTCAACTAAGGCACAAGCCGCCTTAAATCAAAACAATATCTATTGTCTATTACAATCATCCTTATTACAGAATTCAGTGTATAACTTAAAGCATAGGATATTGATAACAGTCCTATCTTCCAAAGCAGCCGTTCTCAGTTTGCATAATCATAGGGCCCAGCATAGTCATAACTTGAAAAGCCTGAACACGAATGTCCAAGGCGCATTAACGCCGTCAGCTTCAAGAAGCTGGTGAGTATTAAAAACATAACTTTAAATGTAACACATACTCATTTACCATTTTTTAATTCCCATTTAATTCAAAAAGTTTACATTAAGTAAAGAGTTCATTTTCAGAAAACAACCACAATGTCATTTGAAAGTTTTAATTCACATATATGTGACCGTGTATGAAAAATAATGCACCATCTCATCTTACCGACTCTTTTCTCTCGACAAACACAATAACCCACTATCTCACACCAGTATCCTTGTAATACTCTGATAGCCACACTTTAGCACAGGGGTGCTAGGGAATGTCCAGTTTGCCTCACACTTTGGTCCAGGGGTACCAGGGAGTGTCCAATGCCTCACACTTTAGTACCTAATCCGCCTCGCAAATATCGGAGGTAACCTCACGCAGTATCCAGACTCGGGTACCAGGGAGTGTCCGTTGGCCACACTTTAGCACTACCATGGGTGCCAGAAAATGTCCAAGTTTGGCGTCACACACTTTAACTCTACCATGGGCGTCAAGTTTTGCCATCATCGCATTACAAAGATACTCTCACCGCAATCTCAACACGTCACACTTTGGTACATAATTACCAGGGAGTGTCCACAACACAATCTCAACCACACACTCTTTTCCACACTGACAACCACACACCATGCATGTACAACTGACTCCACATGTATGTCATGAAACCTTAAACAAAAGTAAAATGCTAAATTATAGGAACAACGTACGTGCGGGGATTGTTAAGTCGTAATACATCATTTCAATCGTCCAAACATAACCAAATAGGGTTCTGTTTTCGTAAATTTCCCAAACAGAGCTTTAAAAGTTGATGAAACATCACCCAAACAGTTCCTTAACATAAAACAAGCAAAAATCAGAAACTGTCCAAAGTCGCGCGCGCGGGCCGTTCGTGCGACATGCCCAATTTTCATTTTCTTTTAAAATATTTTCTTTCTGTCTGAAACTAGCCACCTCGCTCGCGCGAAGGGTTGCTCGTGCGGGCCGCTCGCGCGATCTGCGTAATTTTCATTTTTCTTATTAAGATCTTTTCTATCTGCCTGAAACCACACAGCTCGCGCGATCGCCCACGCGAGTTCACGCAGTAGCTTCATCTTCCTTGCTGGTTTTCCCCTGTTTCAGAAATTAAGGGGTCTTTTGACCCATTTTTGATTCCGTAAGTTACCATGCCTTATAATATATGAATCTCTTCGGTTTTTCGTAAGGATTGTGAATCTACAATCAATTTTTACTTGAATCCAAACGTAGTTTCACGAATTTTACGAAAAATTAAAAGATGACAAAACTTCAATCTTAATATACTTTTTCATATGAATAAATTAGACTTTAATACTTGAACTGTAGCATCTAGGAACTATAATCCTTCTAAATCATCTCTAAAAACTTGTTTGGATTAAGTTTGTAAAATCACTCTTTCTCAAGTTTCAAGCTTTCATGAAAATCAACAATGGTGAATCAATATATACATACATACAGACAGTAATTGAGCATAAATTACATTTGGAGTGGGTTTAAAATACTCACTGAGATTAAGAGTGAAGAGTTGTTGAGAAAGAATAGAAATATAAGAAACCCAATTGAAGCTTCAAGCTTTCAACTATGGAGATATAACCTCTCTCTCTCTAAAATTCAGCAACTAAGAACTCTCAAACTCTCTCCGTGTTTCTACAGATTGTGAGCATGAGTATGTATAAGTGGTGTATAAATAGACACCACAAGAATTGAACTTGGAGGCCAAGTATTGTGAGCCTTACTCAACAAATGATTTGTTTTCTAATTTCTAATAGGACTAAAATAAGCACGGATCATATATGTTGGTTATATGTACGTATATACACTTCCAACAATTTGAAAAGGCAAGTTAGATTAGTAGGGGCCAAATTTGGAGTGTTTGGGAATTCTAATTTTATGCACAAAATAACACACATCCATTACAAGCATTCCCAAACAAGGCCTTATCCAATGATGAGTTACCATAAATGGAAAGTAAAGCAAGTGTCAAATCTTGCTTTACATCACTTTCAAAATCTATGGAAGTTCCCTGCGGCACAGACAGTTTTGAAAGTAAACTGGTATTTTCACACGTATAGTATAGTGGTTTGCCACCCGTATAGTATAGTGGTTCATATATATAGGTTCTTCTTTGTTTTAAATTTATTGTTTACATGTATATTTGTGACACTAACATTAGTACAACTTTTGATAGTAGAGCTCACTGCTCATCTATCTATGATATATCTACCTGAAAATGTTTGCCTTTACAGATTAATTTTGACCAAATCTTAGAAATAGCAGTTGCCATGTTTACTTATTTGCTGACTGGTACTCATATTATAAGTACTAAAGATCAAATACAAAATAGGAAAAAGAAAACAAAAGGACACTAATTAATGGTATGTGTCATGGCCCGGGACCAATAATTTTTTTTTTATTTTTTTTTTAAAGCCAATAGATTCATAACATGATACAATAATCTATAACATATAATTCAGACCCAATCAATATGTACACTTCTATAATTATGTGACTGTGAGTGAGGAGGTAATAAAACTTAAGTTATATAGAAGGAATGAGCCAACCACTTTTTCTTATTCTTAGTTTGATTATAACAACTCCAACCTCTGAAAGTTTTTTTATGATCTTTAGTCATAATTCATTTGTCAGAACACACTGTGCATTGCTATTATTTTTGCAGTAGTTGATGGGCAATATGTTCAATTTTTTTTTTTAGCATTTCTAAGAAATATCAACTTATAATATTTGGCTTAAAAAAAACCCATAAAACACTTCGAATACTTCAATGTGGATTTACCAGAGGCAAATTAAGCCATGTTTGGCAATTTTAGTTCAAGTCAGTGAGCAAAGTTGTGAAGCAACAATGGAGGAAAAAAATGAAAAAGAAACTTAATTTGGTGATTATGCTATCAATTCCAAATCATAGAAGTTTACTAAACCAAAAAACCGAAACCAAAATCAATGTGAATGTGAGGTTAATGGATGTCAATTCCTAATCATAGAAGTCTACTGCAAAAATGATAAAATTATCTATTTGTAGACAGATAAAATTCTAAAATGAGGCTATAAATTACATATTTTTGTAAAGTTTCCAAGTTTAATGTGTAGATCTCGAAAAAAATATAAAATAAAATAAAATCATCCAAAAAGCCCCAGAATTGAGAAAGTTATCGTCGTTAATACAAACATATGATATTACTTGTTGCAGACAGATAAAAAATATTGAAATTTGAGTCCGGGAGGAAAACAGAAGAATGACACGTACATCTATACATGGAGAGATTATTCTTCATTCAATTTTCGCAATAGGCCTAGAATTCACAATAAGCAATTAAAAAAGCTCAATTCTTAAATGTACTGTGAGTTAGTAAATAGATCCACTTTACTAATCTCTAAAATTAAGTAAAATTATATACACTTACCTTCAATTTTAGCTCAAGTCAGTGAGCAAAGTTGTGAAGCAACAATGGAGGAAAAAAAATTAAAAAGAAACTTTGGTGATAATGATGTCAATTCCTAATCATAGAAGTCTACAAATTAAACAAAAACAAAAAAACAAAATCAAAATCAACATGAATATTTTAACGGATGTTAATGGAAGACATTATGTCCCACATTGAATAAGCATAGGTTGGTTATGGCTAAATGTACATGTTGGACCTCTACACCTAACAACATAAGCTTTTTGGTTGAATCCAAAGTTTCTTCATGATTCCCAACCCTTTAAAAACAAAAATAAAATAAAATAAAATAAAATAAAATAAAAGTCTAGTGCCAATGGATGGGTCCCCCCCCCCCAAACAGAGATCTTCTTATTGAAGTTCTCAACAATCGGGGTTACAGCGAGGTGTGAATTCTGCTGAGGATAAAGTTTTCCTCCGATGTTGTGATCCGAGCCATTTCATTAAGTTTTGTCCTCAACCACCACCCAAGAAATCTCAGTCGATTGGTTCGACACCATGTTATCCACCATATCAGGCAATATACAGAGCGTGAAACCCTACCAGAACTGAGAGAATCAAGGTAGTTATCAGAGGAAAGATAACCGTGGTGGTATTAAGCCACAACAACTCCCTATTAACCCCAAGGAAAGAATTTTGCTCTCCCTATATCATCCGCTTATCATGTTTCTGGAAATGCTGGACCTTCTGTTATCTGAGGTATCCTCCCATTGTTTAACTCTTGGACATCTATATTGTTTGACACTAATGCATCGCACTCATTCATCTCATCAGCATTCGCATCAGTATTGGGGTTAGAGATAGAATGCTTAGAGCATATCTTATCTGTTGATACTCCAGTTGGAGGTATTATTCATTTGAATCATGTTTATCGTGACAAATTTGGTCACGGTTTGTAACGGTGAATAAATTATTGTTTGTCACGGTTTAAAACTGTGACTAAATTTATCACTGCTATAAACGATGACAAATTGAATTGTCACAGTTATTAACGATGACAAATTTTGTCACAGTTTAGACAATGACAAACGACGCGAAAATTAGGGTGACAATTTGGCCAATTGGGTGTAGTCATGGGTTTTTCAGGATTTTATTCCTTGTGCTTATTCTATCATCAGTGAACGGTAGTTCCATATAACCCTCAATAAAGTTGTGTAACATGTTAATAGTGTACTTATATATTTACTTGAGCTGCTATGCCTTAAGTGGCTACTTGAGTTGCTATGCCTTATGTGCTTACCTGGGTGATTTCAACATGTCTATTGTGTTGCTTCAAATTGACAGCATGCCTTGATAATCTGTCTTATGAAATATTGAATATATCTGGAGGCTTAGAGCTCACATATGTCATAGCATTTCATAAGCATGAGCATGAACACGAAAATCACGAAAATAATTTTGGGATGAAAGACTTTAGAGGCTTTCAAATTTTGAAAAGGGAAGACCGTAGAGGCTTCCAGGTTTTAAAAAAAAAAAGGGAAGACCTTAAGGGCTTCCGTGCATAAAAGCCTCTAGGGGGGATTTTGTTTTGAAAAGATAGAAATTCCAGATTTGTGGGTAGGCGTGTGAGATGGGTACCACTAGGAACTTGATCGAATTGTGGGATATGCTGCAAGAAACCCCCTAAACGATGAAGGCTAGGCCTCTGTGTAATTCGTAAGGTCCAAAGTCCCGCACGTTTGAGGCTAGGCCTACGTAGATGGAAGCCCATGGTCTGGGTACGTAATGATATTGATGATCGAGGGTGAGTGTTTAAAAGGCATGAAAATGGTTTTCATGCATGACATTAGTTATATGACTATACGAGCCTATTGGCTTATGGACTATTAAACTTTTTTTTTTTCAGGTGATATAGATAAGGGCAAGACCCCGAGACTTGACAATGCTTCCACTATAGTTTGAAGACCCCGTGTGTGGGGATTATCTTTTAATTATTGTAATGAAATTTGGTTTCAAAGGACATGTTATGTTTCAATTGGACAAGTGTTAGTCCACACACTTTTAAATAGTATGACAACTTAACTCTGATTTTCCGCTGCTTATCCTGAAAACGTTTTATTTCAAGAAATGATATTTTCTAAATGAAAACCAGATTTCTGATTTATAAATATTTTCCAAATGATGAACGTATGTTGGCGACGGGGTTTCGGTTAATAGCGGAAGTACAACGATAATAGTAATAGTAGGTTTTGACACCAATCCACGCTGGTCGCTCGCATGCATTATGCCTAGTAAGGCCACGTGGACATTTAAAAATAATTTTAAAAAATGGCCTGGTTCTGCACGCGGGCCGCTCGTACGGGTCGCCCACGCAAGCCGCGAACCATACTCCATTATTGTCTCCCACAAAGCTTCTGTAATTTTACCTTTTTCAAAACTCGATCAAAACAGACTTTCCTATATATGAAACTCTTCGTTTTTCTGCGTAGATTCCAAAAACATAATTAGTTTTTCATGAATCAAAACATAGCTCTCGATTTTATCGAAAAACCGAATGGCGACAAAATTTTAATTCGACCGTTCGTCGTGACCGTAGTGAATTAGCTTTTGAAATTTGAAACAAAGCCTCGTGGGGTCAAGACCTTTCATTTGATATAAAGAAATTGAGTTTTCGTTATAATTTTTTGGCTCGCTATTTTTAGACCTTTAGCGATATATATATGAGATCTATATATATATATATTATAACAGCTTATTAAAACTGAAATCAAAATAAAAAATGGCATAGAAGCTTACCAAAACCAAAGCTTGATTTCCACTAATTGAATATGTATATATACCTGGCTATGTATCAATGTGTGTGTATATATGTAATAATATGTGTGTGTGTATAAAGACGAGAGAGAGAGCTTAGAGAGACAGTTGAGAGAGTTCATAGAGTTGAGAGTGGTGAGAGATTGAGAGGTTGTGAGATGTGTACATATAAGTTTAGTAAACTTGGGGGCCACAACACACTCACGTCACACACACATACGCACAGTTCACATATGCACACACTGTGCATAATTGAATTCCATAGTAGTCCATAAACATCCAATCAGAGTGCCCAAGAACCAACTTTCACTTCAGCAAACTTAGCCATAATCACCCTCAACAGCTTAATGTTCCATACTTCACTGTTTATACAGCATATCATCAGTAAATTGTACAGAGTTCTAAAATCCCCCAGCTCGAAAATGGAGTAGACTCATCAATCAAACCATTTGATCTTCCTTGACACAAAACATAATGCTTCCAAGGCCAGCGAAATCTAAGTCCAAACTTCTAAGTTTGGATTATTATTTAGACTACCTAAGTTTGTTTCTTTGGTAATGGTAATCCGAAAAAGTCAATGTCACCAATGAATTAGAGCTTCCTCTGCATAATTATTCTGAACAACTAACAATTGATGGCCAATCAGGCATTGTGTTAACAGGTTCCAGCCATACACCCAATATATATATTACTAATAGATTTTGACACAGTAGAGCACTTGAAAAACAGCAGAACCAAACAAAACGCAGTCCAGGAAAGGAGCGCCAGTAAACATCCCCGACATTAGCAGATACCATGCAACACCTAATCGCAAGCTAGTCAGGCCTGTGGGTGATAGAACTAGAATAATCTCACACAGACTCGAGCAGCCTCTGTGAATGCGGTCTTCAAACAGCACCCCATGGAACCCAGCTAGCAACGGTCGACAGCACACTACCACGCACACACCCGAACCGAGGCCCAAACACACCCGCAGAAGGAACAACCCCAAAGCACACACAAAGGCAAAACACACACCCACCAAACTCACACACCCGAACAACTCGGTTCTCGCCAATAGACGAACACACCCACGCAACACACGCACTCTCACGTGTCTGTAAAACTGATATAGGGTGGCAAAGTTGACCCCATCCCAGCACCCCCAAACAACAAGAAAAACACCCCCAAAAAACGAACAATCAGCAGGCAATAACTGACTAAACTTGAGAAACATCACGATAACCATACCCAACTTGATCTCATACCATACCCATCTCACCCCAGCAAATGTAACCAGTACACATACACTCCCCAATCCCTATTGAAGGAAACTCACACTTATGGACCTTGAACTATGCAATGAAACGAATTTAGAACGACATCGTATCTCCAATCTGATGAATACTGATAGAGACTAAAGAAAACAAAATGTAGACCCAACGACCACCCCCAACCCCATTCCAAATGAAAATCAACAACCCCAAAACAGCAAGTCAAAATCACCCCCAAAAAATGAACAATCAGCAAGCAAATAACTGACTCCACTTGAGAAACATCTCGATAACCATACCCAACTTGATCTCATACCATACCCATCTCACCCCAACAAATGTGACTAGTAAACATGGACTCCCCAAACCCAATTGAAGGAAACTCACAAGACTTTTTATACCCATTAAACCCAAACCCATTCCAGACTCAAAACCAAACATGATTTTTAAATCATCAATCACCACACCCCCCCCCCCTGTATTTCTGCTCAGCCCCCCCTTACACAGCATGAACCCAACGAATACCCTCTTAAGAAAATAAGAAAATGAAGCAAACACTCACACACTCTCACTCACTCTCCACACTCTCTCACCCTCTCTCACTCACATTTTTCACACCCTCACTCTTTTACTCCCTCTCGCTCACTCACCTTCTCAACTCACTCTCTCTTTAGTCACTAAATTGCCTTCCTCCTCATATCCCTCATCATCTTTATAGTTGCACTTCAGACCACACCACCATTGGCTCACTTCGACCCACCCCCATCTTTGCTAACGAGTCAGCTAACCCATTCCCACTAATTTGTAAATCTAACTAATTATATATATATATATACACACACACATAAGCAAATTGTAACTAACTATATACTCTAGATTTTACACAACTTATTATTCACTATTTTAATCAAAACTTAAAATTTCATTTAATATTTTTAAAAATATAAAAGCTTTTAGATATATTTGATGGCAAGTTTCAAAAAATACAAAAATAAAACCTTATTAAGAATAAATAAATAAATAAATAAATAAATAAAGGGTCTAAAGACTTCGTAAGCTTCCAGGGGAAATAGGGAGATATATTACATACCTTCAAACCCATATATTCTTCTTAAAATCACAACTAGGAGTGAACAACAGTCAGTTCGGTCAGTTTTCGTCAATTTTTTCATGTTTAAAAACTGACCAATAGTCTCGATTTGGTTGGTTAGGTCAGTTATTTTGCCATTTTCAGTCGGTAGGTTCAGTTTCTTCCTTTGAGTATATTTTTGAAAACTGACCGATAGCCTCGATTTTCTTCGGTTCGGGGCGGTTTTTTGTGAATGACCCTAATCACAACTTACTTTGATAAAAATAATAAAGATAATTTGGTGTTAAATCCCTATTTATGAAATATATTTGGTAATAGCACACAAAGTAAAAATATACAATGAACAGTCCATGCTTGGAAGGAATCTGTTACATATAACAGATCCTTATTCATTTTCATCCCCCTCTCTCTCTTCCATCTCTCTCTCTCTCTCTCTCTCTCTCTCTCTCTCTCTCTCTCTCTCTCTCTCAGTAATGACCATCGACCACCATCACTGCCGACCACAATCACCTCCGTCGCCACCACCACCTTCGTCACCGCCACCACATCGACCACCTCTATCTCTCTCCTCTCTCTATCTCTCTTTCTCCCTCTCTTTATATATATATATCTCTATCAATCTATCTCAACACCGACGACCATCACCGTCGTCGCCACCACTACCACCATCGTCGTCGCTACCACCACCAACGCCGGTCGCATATCCCAGCCTGATGAGATTTGTCTCCTCCGGGCACCACCAATTTCAGATCCACCACCACTGCGACTAGATCTACCACCACCGGGACCACCACGAGCAGATCCACGACCATCGCATGATCACAAGCCAGTGCAGTGTGCATTTTCACGTTTTTGTGAAATTTCACAACTTTTCGGTGGTATGAGAAATTTGTTTTTGTGATCATTGTATGAAAAAATTTCACAACTTTTTTTTTTGAATTGGGATTAATTTGGTTTGTTTCTAGATTGTGAATGCTCTATTAAGTTGATCTGAGTCTTCATAAAAAAAAATCGATTGGAAAAATCATGTGTTAGGGTTATGGATTTTTCGGATAAATTTCACAACATTTTTTTTTGATAAATTTCACAGCTTTTCGGTGGTATGAGAAAATTGTTTTATGATTATTGTTTGTTGATCTGGTGGTTTGGTTGTGAAGGAGGTCGATCAGGTGAGGTCATGGTGGTCGTCGGAAGTAAGGTGAGGTTGTGGTGGTGAACACTGCTAGTAGTGGTGGTCGGTGGAGGCAGGGAAGGTCGTGATGGTGGTCGTCAGAGCTCAAGCGAGGTTGCCAGAGCTCATGCAAGGTCGCCGAAGGTCAGGCGAGGTCGTTGGAGGTGCAAGGGGTAAAACTCTTAGTGTAAGATCAATACTAAGGGTAGATTTATCAAAATACCAAGGAGTGGACCTAATCCCAAATATTTTTCCTAGTTATACCTAAACCACCATACTATCCTTAATTTGGATTAAATCTTAATTGCCCCAAATAATAAATTAAAAAAATCACATCTATATAATATTGGAGCTCAGTGTGTGTCCAGTCATATTTTTTAAGGTGTTTTGGTATGTGTACAGTCAACACTTGACCAATTAAATTGTGCCACATAAGCTCTGATTTGGCCAAGCACCCCTCAACTCTCTCTTATTCTTTACCCCAAACTCTCACCCGTCTCTCTCTCTCTTTGTCTCCCTCCATCACCTGCGCTCCGCCCCACCTCTCTCTCTCTCTCTCTCTCTCTCTCCTAACCCACCGCCGACCGAAGCCCTCTCTGCCTCCTCTCTTTTTCTCTCCATCATAGCTATGCCCGAAGACCACCTCACGCCCTCCTCGGTCTCGGTGACCCAACCGGTTCAAGCAGCAGCCTGTTCGCACATATCCGGTTCAGTTATGTTCTGAGAGTTAAGACATCACCTCTACCAGCACCTCATCGTCGTTTCCACCGCCAGCACTTCACGATTGTCGCCTCTGCCATCACCATCGCCGTCTTCAGCTTCTCCGTCTCTGTCTTGGTAATCTCTCTTTCCAATTTTTCTCTCTCCCTCCCTCTTTCTCACACACACACACACACAAAATCTGTGAGAAAAAAATCTGTAGACACACACAGATGTGTTATCTGTACACACACACAGACAGAAAAAATTCTAGCCCTGACCCTAAACCTAATCCTATAGAAAAAATTATCTAGCCCTAACCCTAAATTTTTCCTTGCGATTTTCAGGTTTTTGGAGGCTCAAACGGGTTAGCAGTTCACTGTTGGTTTAGAAATCCAAGCTGAAGAGTATGATGAAGAGCAAGAAGAGGATGCAGAAAGGTGAGGAAACCACTTTGCTTTTGTTGGGGGCACTAATCCCATATTCTTCTCTGTTTTTTAGGTTCAATTTTTGTTGATGGTTCTATAATTGCAATTTCTAACTTTTAGATGTCTCAATGGATTCTTATATTCACATTCGCATGTGATGGGAAGGTATCCTTTGAGAAACTTTTCTATTTTCAAAATTTTAATTTCAACTCTCTTGGGTTTTCCAGTTTTTACTTTTTCTTTTGACTATTGAGTCATGTCCAGACTGAGAATTCTAAATATCTCCAAGAAAAGAAAAGAGATGAGAAGTGGCTTTGACACATTACCCACAAAAGGGTAGACCACCAAATGAAATGAGCAAAAAAAAAAGGGAAATATAAAGTAAAAATCATTTCATTTCACATTATTAGTTTCATTTTATAGGCACATTACGATTCCCTAAAAAAAAAATCAAAACTCATTTTTTTCTACATTTTTCATAGGACCTTAACCCTAACCCTACCTAAACTAATTTTGTTTGAGACTTTCAAGAGGTTCCCAATCTCTGTGTTGTATTGTATCCTGTTTTTCATTCACATTTTTTTTTACTTAATCTTGCATTCTATTATCAGTATACTTGAACTATTAGCATGGTCATTGAATTGGGTCTTTGTGGTGCCATATCTGAGTTGAACTGGAGAGAAATGATTAGTTCTGGTTGAAAGAGGTAAGTTTCTCCTTCCAAGTGGTGTGTGCATTTGCTCCTCACAACTTATTTGCTCCTTCCAGAAAATAGCAGCAGTGCAAGTAATGTAATGATTAGATCTTGCAAATCAGTTTTTGATTGATGAAGAGGAAAGTCAAATTGTGTTTAAAGACTAGAAAAGGCTTTGTCCAAATTAAAGAAAAGGCAAAACCACCAATTCTTTAGATCCAACCTACAGAACTATGTATCTTATGAAATTATCTAAATGTATCTAATCTAATTAACTCAAGTGAGTACTGAGAAAATGTGGGTAAATTCATGGATCTATCTTTTATTTTTTTTGCCTTCAGATTCTTGGTAACAAAACAGAGTGCTATGCATTTTTTCAACTTAAGAGTATGTAAGAATTGTGTTATATTTTCATTGTGTTAACAGATTTTTATTGTGGTATTTCTTCTTGGTTGGATTTAAACTCGGTGTGTGTTTCAAATAGGCGTGTGTTCTCTGAGTCTACATGGTGTTCCCTAAGCAGCTCATAAAATCTCCAAAATTAACCCCTAACAGCTCCAAAATCAGCCCCTAACAGGCCCAAATCAGCCTCTAATAAATCCCCAAACAGACACCCCCTCCCCTAACAGACCCTAATCTCCTCCTTAATAGCCCAGAAACTGTTTGATTATTTTTACAAGGTTTTAGCTAGGTGTATTTGCCCCTAATCAGCGCCTTTGATCTTATACTGTATTGAAATTAAGGAAGGTGTTACCACTCTTTAAAAGTAATTTTCTGAAACTGTTTCTTTTTTCTTTTTTCTTTTTTTTTTTTCTCATTTAGTGAAATTGAAAACTTATATGGTTACTCGAACCTGCAACCACTTGCTGGTGGGATAGAATCTATTACCACTGGCCATCCCTTGGTCTCATCAGTCATATTGTTATGTGACAAATATGAAATAACTATGGTTACTTTTTAAGGTGTAAGCACTTAGCATTTGTCTTTGATTTTCCGTAAAGTTTCTTTTGGGGCTCATTCATGTGGTTAATGACTTGGGGATTTGGTATATGAACTCTAATTGCTCTGAGTTTGAGTTGGAATTTGAATTGGGCTCATTCATGTGGCTGGAATTGGTGGAACTCCAATACTTCTCCTCTTCTTGAAATTCTTTAGGCGACTATTATTATTAGATAGTGACTTGCTAGCTTAGTCAGGCTATAATTTAATTTAAAACTTCTAATTCCATACAATTTTCAAGCTAATGCAAGTGTGTATCAACAATTTTAGCTTTTGAAAGCTCAAACGAGACACTGATTAACTAAGGTAGTTTTTCCTAATTACATGATGACTTTGGTATGTATCCTTTTCTTAATTAAGCAACTTCTAGCTGCTAAAAATGCTTGAATTTTTCTCACTAATCTCTTTGTATAGGAAAACAAGAATGGCATGGCTATTCTTTTCTATATCAGAAGCAAATCAAATCACTGAATAACCTCCTCTCTGTTTTTTCTTTTCTTTTATTTTCCGTAGAGCAATTTGTATTAAGCGAATACCAACTTTGTAATTTGATGTGCATTCATGCTTTACTACCAGTTAAGTCAAGTTTAAAGTTAATGTATTTAATTATGATTCGTGTTTAAAATATGTTTTATTACAGTGTTGAGGTTTTGGCAAACCATTTTTTTATAGTGCCCACAACCAAGCCGTTATCGCCGTCGTCCCCACACTTCTAGCCCTTTCTTTTGGTTGTGCCCGTGCAATTCCACTTACGGTATTTTGGAATTTTCCGCGGACCATGTTCTTCTATTTTTGTCATTAATTACATGTGCTAAGAATGATACATTGAGTTAGTTAATAGTTGAATGCAGGTATGGTTAGAATTGTTTGGTAGTGGCTTTAGCCACGGGTTATACCTAGTCTCACTATAACAAAAAAAGCAAAATAGTTTAAGAGAATAAATCAATAAACAATATCAACTACTACATCAAAAGTATGTATATAAGCCAGAAGAAGAAGAGAATAGGAATGGGACTTAGGATCCTTTTATAGAATAGTAGGAAGATGGCCCGTGCAAGGTACGGGATTTGGATTTGGTAGAAAAAATACAATGTATATTTTTTTTATGTGTACAAGAAAGAGAAATATATTCTATTAATTATTAAGGCTAGTGCTAATGCCAAAGCACAATGTGCTAATGCCAAAGCACAAAGTGTCACTAAAAGCTTTAGTGACACTTATCTATGTGTCACTAAAGCTTTTAGTGACACTTTGTGCTTTGGCATTAGCACATTGTGCTTTGGCATTAGCATTACCCATTATTAAAATGGTGTTAGAAAAAAATGTTCTTGAATAACTATATTAATTGACGTTGAACCTACAATTTAAGGCTATTTTTTTAATATATAGATAATATCTATATACATATGTATATAAATAGCAATGTACGTGTAATATGGCAGTCTCTGTGTAGTTGGGTTACCACATGGCATTGCTACCCAATGCTATAGTATAGATATACAATTGTATATATAGATTTGAAATAAATTAAAATTCAAAAAAAAAAAATCATGCTTTCTACGCTCCTACATTTTTGTAGTAACTTTCCTCATACTCATTGTAATTGTCTTTCTCTCACTATATATCCTATTTTTTCACGTTTTCTAATTTTTAAAATTTTGTTTGCAGATCTTGGGTAGATATATATATATATATATAGATTTTCAAAAAAATTCAATGATACCCGTGCATAGCACGGGCCAACGCTAGTACATATATATGTATGTATACATATATACATATATACAAAAAAGATCATTTATAAAATACAAAAGGGTAATTTAGTAATGCAACTTAACAAAAGGGTAAATTGTAAAAAGTATAAGGGTAATTTGGTCATTCAATTTACAATTGTACACACTTTAAACTTTTAGGCTCTTTTCTTTAACGTATAGATAAATCTATATTATATCCTACAATAATTTTCAAGACAAAAGAGGGGCTCTTATAACCCCAGCCCTTTGATCTTCATCAAGTAGTCCACAACTTACTCACACAACTCTTCAATCTCCCTTACTTACGGTATATCACTTTTCTTGGGTATTTATTAGCATCCTCTCTTTTATCTCACACTAAACTCAAATCTCTCTCTCTCTATCTCTCTCTCTCTGTCTCCACCACCGTTTCCCCCTTTTCTCTTTCTTTCGCTCTCTCTCCTTTTCTCGCCACCGCCGACCGAAGCCCCTTTCGCCTGTGTTTCTCTTCACTTACTCTCTCTCTCTCTCTCTCTCTCTCTCTCTCTCTCTTCCATCTTTTAAGGGCTTTTTAAAAAAGAAAATTTTAATCCAAGTTTTTGAATTTTGTGAAAATTCTTTTGCATGCTATTAACCCCCTTTGGATTATCTGTTTTTTAATGCTATATATATACTGTTAACCCCCTTTGGATTATCTGTTAATTTCCTTCTCTTTCTTCTCTCTCTCTCTTTTTTTTTTTTTTATTATTATTATTTTTTTATGTTCATAAGTTGCTATGCTATGACCCGAGTTTATTATCATTTTAGGAGTTTTAACCTTTTGAAAATAATAGCATAAATTTTCAGAAGTAAACAGAAAAGAATAGTGTAAGTAGTCTATAACCACAAAGAGACTTCTCCATTCTATGATCCACCTACTACGTTGAAAATAATAACATAAATATTCAGACAATATCATACTGCTTCTGTCAATCACAAATTGGAGTAGCTCTAAGTACAATTTAATCTAACTTTGACGCCCAACAAAAAAAAGGGAAAATTAGATGTGAATCCCTAATTTGGGAAATGTAGTGATTTAAAGATAACTAGTTATTTTCATTTTGATTTAGATCCCTTACTAAACAAATATCTTACAAATAAAGGATTAAAAAAAACTAAAAAAGACAAATTTAGCCCAGATTTGTCCTTTCGTTTCATGCGCACAAATTAAAAATGACAAAAAATATGCTGGCACAATTTGCACCCACATGCGCGCCACACCGAATAAACTCTCAGCTGCGAGTCGCAGGTCACGCGCCCCATGCTCGCGCCAAAGGAATTGAAACACTCGCATGGTCTGAGCAAGAACACCATAGTAATACCCATTTCAAAAAAAAGTTTTTAAACTTTAAACCTCCATAACTTTTGATATACAACTCTATTTTTCTCAAAATTTATACCGTTAAAATCGTGTCGACAAGATCTACAAAACTAGGACCATTGTTGATATGTTTTGAGCAATTTTTTTTTTTTTTTTACATGCTTTAACTGCCTTGTTCCTGAAAAGTGGTGAAATTTCACCACTATTTTAAATATGGAGAAAATTTTGTTTATCAAAGATTCAAAATGATGAAATTATGATTGTGGTGAATACTTTCATAAACTTCACATGTTTTGGCACCCACATGTATTTGAAAAGCATTTGGGATGCGAAATTAGGGAAGAATATATATTTATTAACTGACCCTTTTGCCCCTTAACAAAAGACAATTTTGAAAGACAAATGGTAGTTGGGCCAAAATATAGCATTTGAAATGACATATATCATTGGAACAAAAATATCAAAATATTGCATTTGACATTGTTACAATGTCAAAAAATATAATTGACATAATGAAAATGGCATGTAGCATTTAAGTTGCTCTAAAAGTGGTAAAATTTTACCACTAATTTTAAATGTGCTAAAAACAGTGGTAAAATTTCACTACTTTTCAGGAACAAGGCTCTCAAGGCATGTTTTTTTTTTTTTTGCTCAAAATATATCAACAATGGTACTAGTAGTAATGGAAAAAAAAACATGAATAGCACAAAGCATGAATACTATTCAAAAGTGGTGAAATTTCACAACTTTTGAGGAACAAGGCTGTCAAGGTGTGTAAAAAAATAAATTTTTTTTTGCTCAAAATAAATCAACAATGGTACTAGTTTTGTAGATCTCATTGACACGATTCCAACGGTATAAAATTTGTAAAAATTAGAGTTGTAGATCAAAAGTTATGGAGGTTTAAAGTTTAAAAACATTTTTGAAAATGGGTTTGATATGGTACAGTCACTCACACCATGTGAGTGACTGCCATGGGCTGCTGCGCGCATGTGCAGTGTTGTGCGCAACTTTGAGGGAAAGAGAGAGATTATTTGGTGTGGTTGAGGGTATGTTCGTCCAAGAAAAAAATTTAGGGATTTAAATCAACATATATTTTTTTAAGTTATCCTTAAATCAATATATTTACATTAAATTGTCCTTTTATCTAATTGACCTAAAAAACAAATTACAATTTGGGTATGAGCAGTATTGCATACAAATGCTTTATGCTTATGTGGTGAAGTATTTGCTGCACCCAGGGGTGTACACGAGCTGAGCCGCTCAACAAGGGCTCGCGGCTCGGCTCGATAATAGCTCGACTCGTATAATTAACGAGCCAAGCTCGAGCTTGGATACAAAGCTCGTTTAATAAACAAGCCAATCTTGAGCACATATGGGCTCGGCTTGATAAGGCTCGCGAACAGTTTGATTAAGGCTCGTATAGTAGGCTCGTGAAAAATCTCTTTAAAAAGACTTGTTTAACTATGTATATGTATGATAATTATAAAAATATAGTACATGTATAATGCAAATTATTTAAAATTGAAAGAATATATATATATATATGATAATTATAAAAAATGTATATATAATATACGTATTATGCAAGTATTTAAAATTGAAAGAATATTATATATATATGTATAATAATTATAAAAATATTATATATGTATGATGCAAAGTATTTAAAATTGAAAGAATATTAGCATATTATAATATGCATAGTCCTAAATTCACGCGCCATGCAATCATTTTAGGTAATATATATATATATATGCCAACTATCAAGCATTGAGCTTGGTCTGTGGGCTCTGGTTGGCAACATTAACTTGCTACAAGGGATGTACACGAGTTGAGAAGCTCAACAAGGGCTCGAGGCTAGGCTCGATAACAGCTAGGCTCGGCTTGGCTCGATAAAAACGAGTCAAGCTCAAGCTTGAACAACATGCTAACTCTTAAAGCTCGGCTCGAATTCAAAAAGCTCGGCTTGAGTACAGCCCTAGTTACACCCATCAACCCATCAGGAAAGTGCCCTCAAGATGGAGAATTTGTGTAGGTTTTGACTTATAACCCATTAGGAAGTTGCCCTCAAGATCTAAAATTTGTTTCATAGTACTCCCTCCTTCCCATTTATTGAGTTCACTATTCCATTTGGGATGTTCCATTTTACTTACTTTCCAAAACCATCCCTCCTTCAAATCTACATTAAGATAGAGAAAAAAAAATATTGTAATGATTAAAGGCAATTTTGGAAAGTAGGTGTAGATTCTTTTTGTCCCCTTAAAAAGTTTGGTTCTCAAAGTAGGACTCAAAAAATGGGATGGAGAGAGTAATTACTTTTGTAGCCCCACACAGGCCACTCATTTCGACTAAAGAATAATTGGCCGAGGGGCAAGCAAATTATATGTGTGCAGAATTAGTCAACTAAATTAACAATTTTTTGGGGGGAGAACTTTCGAAGTACATATAATCGATTAATCTTTTTCACTATACATATAACCACCCTCACCCCACTATTTTGGTTTATTTGTCCACGAAGCTAGAACTTTGGGAAGGTGTAGAATTGGATCTTTGTATACGATTTCATAAAGATCTTTTGTGTGCATTGGATTCCGTACTCAATTATATGCGATTTAGGAACTGGTGCTAAACTTGATCCTGATTTGTATATATAGTCTTTTGACAAATTCTTCTGCTCAAAGATATTTCTTTCCTGCTGTTTCTAGATCTCAATTAGTCATATCTTCTTCTTAGTGCTCCTTTTTTGGTTGTTGAGTAGGAGTTGCAACACACGACTGCAAATGTTGTCTATTTTTTTATTTGTATTTTTTTTTTAGTGTTTTTTGGGAAGGAGTTAAAACAGGAAGTGGGTTGTCATAACTACAGAAACAATGTCGTTCATATTTTGGCATTCTTCGTAAGTTTATCAATGATTAAGTTAAGCATATGTGCCTTTTTGATAAGTTTTATTATTTCAAAAGCCTTCATGGACTTCCCCAAATGTTGTCTATTTTTTAATTTGAATTTTTTTTTCTCCTTTTGGGATGGTTCATTGTGCCTAAAGAATCAATGTCATTTAACACACTTATAGCCTCTTTTGGAGGTCAAGTGAAATTGAAGTTCACATTCCAGCTTCACACTCCTTTTTTCGTCAGTGGTCACCAAATTTTTTTTCCCATAACCATGTTTTATTTTTAAATCCATCTCTTTAATCCTCATGAGTTTAAACCATTTTAGTTTAAACAATTGTCACCATGGATTTATAAAACCTTAACTATTTATTTTTGGGTTTTACTTTATTTTGATTTCTTGATAACTTTTTGAAAACTCTCTTTATTTTTTAAAAAAAATTTGTTCAAACCATTATGATTTTATTTTATGTTTTCTTAAAATCTTTATTTCGTCACCCTCGTCATTTTTCTTTTCTTTTTTCCTTTTCCTCTTTCTTTTTGTATTTCATATTTTCAGCTACATTTGCAGGTTGATGTTCTAACATTTCAGTTTCATTTGCTGATTCATTTGGTTCTTAGTTTTGATTTTCAGGTTTACATTCTAACGTTTCTTTTTTATTTTTAGAGTGTGTGTTTTATTCTTGAGGTTTTTATGATTTGATTATTGTCCACTATATAAATGATCTTAAATTGTTTTTTTTTTATTACTACTAAGACAAACTACAATGGTGTTGTAAAATGCAATGAATTTGTTGATTTTTTTTTTCAGTCACAGTTCAGCATTGTGGGAGCCACTTTGCGGTCATTTGCTCAAGGTTGGGTTTTCTTGAATCTCATCTTTTTTTTATTGGTTGATTTGATTTTTTTTTTATTTTTTTTTTCTTCAGAAACCCAGTCTAATTGTGCATCTATGCACAAGTTGCATTGGCTACTGATTCAACTACTTGCAATCATCTTTTGCTTTCATTCCTTTTGTTGAAAGCATTTTAAGGGTTGCTTTGCTACTCTTAACAAATCTGCATTTTAAAGATTGGTTGGTATTAACCTGAACACGTAGCTCAGTACTAAGTTCACAAACATTATTTTTTCATCAGTTTTTTTTTATTTTATAAATACTGTGCTTTGCAAAAAACAATTCAAATGTTGCACTTTTAAGCATTGTACAGTGAGAATGAGAAATGAGGGAGTAGGAGTCATGCTCATGCATGAACTAAGGTTTAGGGGAGTGTTTGGCTGTGCTGAAATTGCAAACCAAACAGAGTCTCCACCACCGCCTTTTCCTCTCTCTGATCTCTCTCTCTCTCTCTCTCCCTCTCTCCCCCTCTCTCGCCACTGCCGACCGACCATCGTTGACTGGCTACTGGTGCCCCCGATTGTGTTTCTCTTCACTTACTCTCTCTCTCTCTCTCTCTCTCTCTCTCTCTCTCTCTGTGCCCCAATTTTTTTGTATTGTTGTTTTCATACATTACCGGCTTTGGAAGTCCCATGAATATGAATCAATCAATTTAGTATATGGTGTCATTGGGTAGCTTTTATTGTAGGATGATAAAATCGAAAAAGAGGTTGTTTGTAGACTTAAAGGAAAGGATTGACCCCAACTTAGGATATTATTGTAGTGCTTAAGCCTTGACACTGAAATCCTTAAATTGTTGTAAATGTAAACTATTGATGGCAATTAACAAGGGGTGTTTTGTAAATGTGAATTTGTAGTTCTTGGCATAAACTTGGCTTTGTTATTTTCTTTTTGATTACAAAACCTTAGGTAGTGGCTAGAACATATATGTGCTTAGAATTTTTTTTTTTTTTTTTTTTGCTCGATAGTCACTAGTTGAACGTACATATGGTTAGAATTGTTCGGTAGTGGCTTTATGAATGTCTACTTGGTTAGTTGACTAGCAGAACTAACATCGAGAAATGTAATTTTGCATGGTTAAATTTTTTTTATAGTGCCTTTAGTTTGGGATCAGTTTTAAAGTTTAAACCAGTTTTTACTACTCATTTTTCTGCATTGGAGCCACAATGCCCACCAGTGCCCTCGGGCAAGGGCAATACCTGTCATGGTCTAATATATATATATATATATTTTTTTTTTTGTGAGAGCTCAATCGAGCTGTTAAGAATTTAAACCTTTTTTTATGCAAGACTGTAGTAATTGTGTTTTATGCTCTAGGGAAAAAAAACATAAACCGTTGAACTCATGAATGGTTAGAATTCGGTAGTGGCTTTAGCCATGAGCAATACCCTAGAGTTCCGAAGCTAACTTCCATGATTAAACTGTTTTCGTATGTTAGCAACATACTCAATTGAGCTATTAATGTCTTCATATGTAAGCTGACCTTCAATGTGCTAATTTGCCTTTGATTTGGCTTCTTTCATTTGTTCTACGTTTTATCTTTATGCGAAGCGTAATTGGTAATGTTGAGCTTTGTAAAAGTATTAAGTACGTTCCTTTTTTTTTTATTTCAGGCTCATTTGGTGTGAGGAGGTAATTGCTAAAGTTATTTCCATCTTTCACTTCATTATACACAAAATTAACTTTTTCCCATCTTTGACCCAGATGTTTTGAGCGGTGCTTGGAGTCCAAAGTGCAGGTAAAGTGATTGATATATTCCCTTTTATCAAAAGTGTGTTTTCGGTTCTCATTGATATTCCAGAATCTTATCCATTGCTTTTGATTTCCTTATTTTTTCCAGTTAGTCAATTGGTTTTACTTGAGATTTGTTCAGCTATGCGAACTAAGTATTTCCTAAGTTGCTTAATTTATGGCTAACTCTTAGAATTTTTAGAACTTATTAGTACCATCAACCACATATCAGGTTTGCATTTTATAATCTATTGCTTTGCAATGTAATTTTCATTGCTGAAACTTGGAAAAGCTTTTTATATGTTTGGTTGCTGAAAAATCTTCAGAAAGGAAAAGAAAAGAAAATGAAGTTTTGAGTTGTTTTGCTGATTTCTCTGTGATAGGATTTGTCTAAGTGCATTCAGTTTTGAGTGACTTTGATTTCTAAACAGTAAACACATTGATTGTCATATTTGATTTCCATAAAGACAATCTGATATCAAATCCTTGAGTTTGTGCCATGTTTTGAATTCTAAAAATAGTAGTTCATGGTGAGCTAAATTAGGGACTACTTTTAGATTATTCAAGCTAAAAATGAATAGTCAGCAAAAGAAATTAAGGTTGGGAGGTTTTTGTACCATCAACATTCGCACACAGAAACAGTTTCCTTCCCTCTATATGGTATTCTCCCAACATTCGCGCTACTACAAAAGACATAACTCATTAAAACGTGTTTAGTATGTCATTTTTTCCCCTCTCTTTTCTACTAGCTTTCTAAGGACAATTTGTGTTTTCTTTCACCTCTACGGTGTGTTTAAATTCTATTGGTTCTTAGTCATTTCTACATGCTAAATTATGCTTACGTTTCACTTTGATTGTGGCTGGAAAGTGTGTAGTTTAATTTTCGTTCCAAGACTAATGTGGCTGTTAGTGTAAACTGTTTAATGGGTGGTGTTTTGGTTTAGTTTCAAGTGTTTAAATTTAGTTCCAAGGCACTTGCAAGACAGTGCTTTGGTTTGGTTACACTTCAAATTTGGGAATCGTAGCATTGGTCAAAAATATTGTGACGGCTACTCATGTCGGGGTATGCTATCATCTCCTCCTATTTTAGCTTTGTATGCTGCGATCCCTTTTGTTTAGGATGCAAACCTGCAACTTATGCTCCAAAATGATGCATACTGATGCAACTTATTCTTCATGTTTGATATATATATTTTTTGCAACTTTTCTCTAACAAGATTTACAACTAGGGGTGAACAATGGTCGGTTCGGTCAATTTTCGTCAATTTTTTTCATGTTTAAAAACCGACCAATAGTCTCGGTTGGGTCGGTTAGGTCTTTTTTTTTTTGCCACTTTCAGTCGGTCGGTTCAGTTTCCTTCTTTGAATATATTTTTGAAAACTGACCGATAGCCTTGATTTTCTTCGGTTCGGGTTGCGGATTTTGGTGTTGAATAAAAATAATAACGGAAATTTGGTGTTGAATCCTTGTTTATGAAATGTATTTGGTAATAGCACACAAAGTAAAAATATACAATGAACAGTCCATGATTGCAAGGAATTTGTTATAACAGATCCTTATTCATTTTCATCCCTCTCTCTCTCTCTCTTTATCATCTATCTCAGCACTGACCACCATCACCGTCGTCACCACCACCACCAATGCCGGTTGCATATCCCGGCCTGATGAGATTTGTCTCCTCTGACCACCACCAATTGCAGATTCACCATCACTGCGACTAGATCTACCACCACCGGGACCTCCACGAGTAGATCCACGACCATCGCATGACCACAAGCCAGTGCAGTGAGCATTTTCACGTTTCTGTGAATTTGCACGAACTTTTGAAATTTCACAACTTTTCAATAGTATGAGAAATTTGTTTTGTGATCATTGTATGAAACTTTTTTTTTTGATTTGGGATTAATGTAGCTTTAATTTGGTTTGTTTCCAAATTGTGAATACTCTATTAAGTCGATCTGAGATTTCAAAAAAAAAATATTCTGCTGCAAAAATCATGTGTTAAGGTTATGGATTTTTTTGATAAATTTCACAATTGTTTTTTTTTTTGATAAATTTCACAACTTTTCGATGTATGAGAAATCGTTTTATGATCATTGTATGTTGATCTGGTGGTTTGATTGTGAAGGAGGTCGATTAGGTGAGATCATGGTGGTCGTTGGAAGTAAGGTGAGTTTGTAGTGGTGATCGCTGCTGGTAGTGGTGGTCGGTGGAGGCAAGCAAGGTCTTGATCGATGGTGGTAATCAGAGCTCAAGCGAGGTTGTCGGAGCTCAGGCGAGGTCGCTAGAGCTCAGACAAAGTGATGGTGGTGGTCGTTGGAGGTCAGGTGAGGTCGCTGGAGTTCAGACGAGGTGATGGTGGTGGTCGCTGGAGGTCAGGCGAGGTCGTCGAAGGTGCAGGGGGTAAAACTCTTAGTGTAAGACCAATATTGAGGGTAGATTGTCAAAAAACCGAGTGGACCTAATCCCAAATATTTTGCTAGTTATACCTAAACCACCATACTTTCCTTAATTTGGATTAATTCTTAATTGCCCCAAATAATAAATAAAAAAAATCACATCTCACTATATCAAAAAAAGCAAAAATAGTTTAAGAGAATAAATTAATAAACAATATCAACTACTACATCAAAAGTATATATATATATATATATAAGCCAGAAGAAGAAAAGAATAGGAATTGGACTTAGGATCCTTTTATAGAACACTAGGAAGACGGCTCGTGCAAGGTACGGGAATTGGATTGGTAGAAAAAAATATAATATAGATTTTTTTTATGTGTACATGAAAGAGAAATATGTTCTATAAATTATTAAGATGGTGTTAGAAAAAAAATGCTTGAATAACTATATTAATTGACGTTCAACCTACAATTTAAGGCTATTGTTTTAATAGAATTTTGGTAAAAAGTACCTTATATTGGAACATGCGAATTAAAAAGTCAAATCGTTTTTAATTTTAGTTAAAACTCCTTGAATGGTAAAACCTAACTTAATCAACTCCTTAACCGACTTAAATGACTAATAGCAGGACAAAAATGCCCCTTACCCAGTTATACATATCAATTAGAGATAGTGATAGAGATAGAGAGAGAAAGGTAGAGATCTGAGACAAATGACAGAAAACGGAGGGAAGGCGGTGACCGGCGAAGTGTTGACTGGCGATTTAGCAGTCAGCGAAGGCGGCGGCCGGCAAGATGGCGGCAAACGATGTTGTAGCCATGTGTGATTCAGTGGTCGGCGATGGTGCGAAGATTCAAAGTTTTTGTTGATAGAACTTGATTGTTGAGGTTTGGTGATCTGATGAAGGATTGTTAAGTTATTGAAGAAAGAGTTTCACAATTCAGTGTAGTTTTTTTTATTTTGATTTTTTTGGTTTTGAGTCATGGTGTAAAGGGTGTTGCATTTGACAAGGATGAATGTCCATAAGGAGTTTGCTCAAATTTCTAAATGAGATGGGCTGATTGTAACATAGATAGTGATTTCAAAAGATTCAATTCTGATGCTCTATTTACTCTCTCTCTCTCTCTCTTTCTCTGATACAGGATGTCTTCATCTATGAACTCTTATTGTGTGAAATTTTACATAAATTTTGTTATGTGAAATTTCACATAACAATTATGTGAAACCAAAGTGGGTATCATTCTAGGCATTTTTTTACCGTGGTTTTGATAGCATCACTTAATTTTTTTATATGAATTTTACATAACCTTTTCTTCAGAATTTCATGTCGACAATGACACTTATTTGATATATCTTGTCGAGTATGTTAGAAGTGTTTTTAAAGTTCACAGAATAGTTATGTGAAATTTCACATAACTAATAATTTCACATAGCTAAGATATGCCAAATGTTCCTACCTTAACCTTCAAATTTCTGAACGAATTGGACAACCTGATGGATATGGGATTTGGGGAAGTAGAGATGATGGTGTGCTCTAGGATTTGCTACAGGAATCTATGTAGAAAAGGGGGTTAAGGTCATCTTTAATATTTGTCTCCCAAAAAAAAGTTCTGTAAAATTTGAAGTTATGTGAAATTTCACGTAACTTTTTTTTTTTTTGGAATTCCATACCAACAATGGTACTTAATTGATAAATCTCATCGTTAGTTTATAAACATATAATTTTTTTACAAAAAAAAAAATTGATTTGTAGATTGTAAGATATGAATTTTTAAAGTTTGGAAGAATCTTTGAAAAATTAGTTAAGGCAATCTTTCCTGAAAATGAAGAAACGGATCGTGGGTTCACTGAAGGGCTGTTTTGTCCCAGCAACTTATGAATGATGTTTGGCTAAAATCTTTTGTTGACAGGACCTAAGACAAAAAAAGTCTAGTTTATGGGACTTTTGACTAAAACTCCCTTAAATAAATAACCCACAAATAATCCAACATTAGTTATATAAAAGTGAAAATAAATATCACTTTTATGTGAAATATATTGAGAAATTCTATTTGACAGTATGATAATGTGAAATTTCACACAACTAGTTTTGAGAAATTCTATCTCACAGTCTGGTTATGTGAAATTTCACATAACGAGTTTTGAGAACTTTATAGTTACGTGAAATTTCACGTAATAGTTATGCGAAATTTAAAATTTTATCTAACTAGTTATGTTAAAAGGTTTTGTGAATATTTAAACTATTTCACACTGAAAAAAGTAGTGTAAAATTTCACATAACCATTATGGCAAACAAAAGTGGGTTAATTCATGCTTTGTTTGAGAAGAATTTTTTAGCTTTGCTCGTTGTGTGAAATTTCACACTGAAAAAGTTGTGTGAAATTTCACAAAACTTTTTTCAATTTGAAATTTCACATAACTTTTTCTTTTTTTTTCTGTGTTATGTATGTATCAACACAGAATTGTGGTCCCTTTTTCCCGAAAAAAAAAAAAAAAAAAAACCACAGAATTGTGGTAGGTTTCATTCATAAAAGACCAAGCTGTTTCCTAATTTCACATAACTTTTTTAATGTGAATTTCACATAGTCAATTTGATATAACTTTTTCTTTTAACAAATTTCATATAACTAGTTGCGTGAAATTTCACACTTTGGAGTGAATTTCACATGACTTTTTCTTCTCCCCAAATAATTATGTGAAAGTTCACATATCTTTTCAATGTGAAATTTTATATCACTTTTTTAATGTGAAATTTCATGTGCTTGAGTGAAATTCACATGCTTTTTCTTTTCACAAATTTTACATAACTAGTTGTGTCAAATTTGACATCACTTTTTTAACGTGAAATTTCATATGCTTGAGTGAATTTCACATGACTTTTTCTTTTAACAAAATTAAAATAACTAGTTGTGTATAAAATAAAAATTGTGTGAAATTTTCACCTAATTAATTCTGAAGATACAGTGAAATTACCACTCTCTCTCTCTCTCTCTCTCTCTCTCTCTCTCTCTCTAGGAATTCAATTTCACACTGAAAAAAAAAGTTGTGTGAAATTTTCATCTAATTAGTCTTGGAGAAATATTGAGATTACCACTCTCTATCTCTCTTACAATCTTTCTTTTTTGAATGAAATTTCACACTGAAAAAAGTTATGTGAAATTTTGTTATACACTACAAAAGGGGGAGGTATATAGTGTGCTTCTCGGTCTCAATGGTGGGATGAAAGCCCTTACCAATGAGCCATTTCTCGGTCTCAAAGAATAAAATCTTATAATAGAACTTAAAACATAGTGATACTAATCATAGAAGTCCACAGATACATATTCACATTGAAGAATGAGATAGCACTTAAATTAAAATTTGCACACATAATTAAACCTATGAGAAATTAAACCAACGGTTACATACCTGACATTGTTCTTGTTTTCCTAATCTCTAAGTTGAGAACTATAGCTTAAAATGCATCATAAATAGTTGCTTGTTTTTGGCTTTGATAATGAAGGAATATGAACACATGGAAACTGCAAACTGTCACTTTATACATATATATATATATATATACAAATCTGTGTTTATCTTCAATCTATATTTAAAGCAATGATGGGGCCTCATGGTCATATTACAAGTAGAGTTGACAATTAATGGCCTCTGCATAGTGTCCAAAAAATTGAAAAAAACTTCCATTTACTCATAATAAAAAATTTAAAAATAGCCCCAGCAACCAATTTATAAGACAATTTTAAAACCATAAACCAACCCATGTCATTGAGAAATAAAAGCAAACACCTTATGGGCATTCAACCATATGATAGGGATAATCCTCTTGCAATACAAGTCAACCCCAAAATACAAAACATCACCCATAAGCCTACAAAACATAAACATAATATCCTAACAAAAATAATGAAGCCTTCAAAACCAAGCATTTAAGGTTTGAAACCAAGCATTCAAGCTCAATCAATTGAGGCACATCAAAACAATTTCAAGCTTCGTGTTCTCTCTTTAGATTCTCTTCCTAGCTAATTTTGAAACTAAATAAAATTCAAAGAACTTGAAAACACAAAAAACACACCAGAGATAATGTGATTCCGGCGAGTTTGACAGCAAAATTCAGAGACTTCAAAGATCTTATCATCCTTGGTGATTCCGGCGAGTTCCGATGCAAGATTCATGAACCAGTCCAGCTCGGAAATGGATGGCAGCGGTCGATGGAGACGATGGTGGTTGGTGGTCATCCGTGTTGCGAAGGCAATGATCGATGGTGGAGCGATGGTGGTCAGTGGACTCCTCCATGCTTCTCTCTCTCTCTACATGAACGTTTACAGTCTAATATCGTGCAATGGCTTGTCGGATATTTGACGAAGTGCGAGGGTTAAATTTGTCCAACTAAAAGATAATAGAGTTGACTATAAAATGTTTTATTGACTGAACTAAAGAGTGAAAAAGTATAGCATGAAGGATTTTCGAGTAAATCTCCCTTGTTTTAATGTATAGATAATATCTATATATATGTATATAAATGGCAATGTAGGTGTGATGTGGCACTCTCCATGTAGTTGGGTTACCACATGCCATTGCTACACAATGCTATAGTATAGATATACAATTGCATATATAGATTTGAAATAAAAAAAAATTCATATGCTTTCTACGCTCCTACATTTTTGCAGTAACTTCTCTCATACTCATTATAACTGCCTCTCTCTCACTATATATATCCTATTTTTTCACGTTTTCTAATTTTTAAATTTTTTTTTGCAGACTTCTTGGGTAAATATATATATATATATATGTAGATTTTCAAAAAAAAAAAATTAATGATACCAGTGCATAGCACGGGCCAACGCTAGTACATATATATATGTATATATACATATATACAAAAAGGATAATTTATAAAATACGAAAGGGTAATTTGGTTATTCAATTTACAATTGTAGACATTTTAAACTTTTGGGCTCTTTTCTTTAACGTATAGAAATCTATATTATATCCTACAATAATTCTCAAGACAAAAAAGGGGTTCTTGTAACCACAGCCCTTTGATCTTCATCAAGTGGTCGACAACTCACTCACACAACTCTTTAATCTCCCTTACATACACTATATCTCTTTTGTTGGGCATTTATTAGCATCACATCACGGTCAATCACTACACCAAATTTGAATTCCTCTCTTTGGCGCATTCTATGATACAACCGAGTGGTTTGGTTGTATCATACAACCAAACCACTCGCCACGTGTCACTTGCCGATTGGTGCAGAGAAAAGATCCCTGTGTATTATATGCATCATTAAATGCACAGCAGTCGATCATGACCGGCTACCAAATAGTGGTAAGGCATGTTTGTACATCGTAAGCGATGATTATACTTTGGTAATAAAATATTGTACCTGGTTAGCAAAATGCATTACCTTATGCAGCGAATGTTGTACCTTTGTTTTAAAATGTTATACAAAAAGAATCAGTTGTTGTACCTTAGTTTAAAACTATTATACATTATGACAATGGTAAGGTAGGTTTGTACCATAGTAAGAAATGGTTGTACCTTTTTCAATAAATGTTGTAAGGTTGCAAACTTTGTTACCACAAGAAAAAAGATTCCCTACAGAATTATAAACATTCATTACCAAAGGTACAGACATGCGTTGCAAAAGTCCAAAGCTTCCTTACAAGGATAGAAAAAATTTGTTATGAACTAAAGTGTTCCTACAATAGATACAAAAGTTTGTTACCCTAAGAAAAATGATTCTCTACATAATTACAAACCTTCATTACCAAAGGTACAGACATGTATTACAAAAATTCAAAGCTTCCTGTCAATAACAAAAAAAAATTGTAATGAACTAAAGTGTTCCTACAATAGATACAAAACTTTGTTACCCTAAGAACAATATTGATTCCCTACATAATTACAAACATTCATTACCAAAGGTATATACATGTATACAAAAGTTCAAAGCTTCCTTACAAGGACAGAAATAAATTGTTATGAACTAAAGTCTTCCTACAATAGATACAAAAGTTTGTTACCCTAAAACAATGATTCCCTACATAATTACAAACATTCATTACCAAAGGTACAAACATGTATTATAAAACTTCAAAGCTTCCTTACGAGGATAGAAATAAATTGTTATGAACTAAAGTCTTCCTACAATAGATACAAAATTTTTCTACCCTAAAACAATAATTCCCTACATAATAACAAACATTCATTACCAAAGGTACTGACATGTATTACAAAGGTTCAAAGCTTCCTTACAAGGACAGAAATAATTTGTTATGAACTAAAGTCTTCCTACAATAGATACAAAAGTTTTGTTACCCTAAGAACAATGATTTCCTACATAATTATAAACCTCCATTACCAAAGGGACAGAAATGTACGACCAGAACATGGTCTACCAAGCGTGGGTCAGGTACTATCCCCCAGAATGCCATATCCGGCCATATCAATCAGGTGTTACCATTTTTTCTTATGACGTGACAAGTCACTGGCGTATGTCATATGACGCGACAAGTCACTGGCGTCTATAGAATGACACGATAAATCAATGGCGTCTGCCTTATGACGTGATAAGTCACTGGCCTATCATATGATACAACTGTCGAGTGACGCGATAAGTCACTAGCATGTCGTATGACGCGACAAGTCACTGGCGTTAACAACTAAACCAAAATTCTACTTCTTCCTTAGGACTATATATAATGGGTCATCTAACTCCAAGGGATCACAATAAAATTGAGATCTTTTAGTATACTACTCTACTATATATCCATCTAACATATTATTCCAAACTCCCAATACGATGGAAAGAGGTCAGTCATCCCGTGGTGGTTCATCCCCACGAGGATTATCTCGAGCTTCTATATACCGAGAAAATTCACCCTAACCTCTGGTATGGCAAAGAGAAGAGTCATCCGAAGGTAGTATTTTATCCAGTATCAGAAGGCAATATCCCAGTGTTGTGTCAATTTTCTTTCCCGAACTCGCAGCAAACTATGTTGTGTTCTCAGAAATAACCACTACTGAGGCGAAAACATCAGTCTCAACATGTAGGGGTGTCATCTCCAAAACAACCTCTTCTTCTCTTTCTTGTATTTCTACCCTCCTTTCTCTTTCTTCTTTTTCATCCAACCTCACTTCTTTTTCATCTCTTTCTTCCTCAATCTCTTTCCCTAAATTGAGGATCTTTTCTTCTTTTGTTTTTTCTACTACTTCCCCCTTCTCATCCCCTAAAATGTGTTTCTCTTCATATTTTTCTCTTTCTTCCTCAATGTATTCTTTTTCCACTTTCTCATTATCTTCTATTTCATCCCCCCTCTTTTCTTTATCCTCTTTCTCAGTATCTTCTTTTTCAACCCCCTCTCTTCTTTATCCTCTTTCTCAATATCTTCTTTTTCATCCCCCCTCTCTTCTTTATCCTCTTCTCATTATGTTCCTTTTCATCACCCCTCTCTTCTTTATCCTCTGTCTTATCTTCTTTTTCATCACCCATTTCTTCTTTTTCATCAACACTCTTTTCATTATCCACTTTTTCATCTTCGTTATAATTGGGTTCATATGGCTTATCATCGCTTTCCTCTGGCTATTCTTCTACTTTCTTTGCATATAAGGCTGTCTTCAATCCCCACAGTTATCAAGTCTGTGAAGTGTTGTCTAACTAGTGCAAGGCCCTTTACCATTGTAGTTGCCAGTTGACTGAACTCCACTTGCAACTCTCTTACTGTATTCTCAATGACTATAATCCTCCTTGTATTTTCAGCAGTGGCATTTCTATCCTCTTCAACAACCCGTCGAACAAACAAATAAAGATTACTTGCATAAATGTTGTAAGGCAACCAAATTGTCTATCCAATTAATGTAGAACGAATTTATCGTTGTCTTATCTTGCGTTGTAGCGGTTGCTGACTTTTCTTGCTCAACCGGTAAATGTTCTACCAGTTCCACCAACTCTACCTGCCATTCAACAAATTGGGTTAATTTGTCTAGTGCAAATAACCATTTCTTGCATCTATTGGATGATTTCTGATGATGTACCTTTTTCTTTGTCAACAAGCATTTACCCTTTATGTATTTTATCCTGGACTTGACTTCTTTGATCCCTCATCTACAGACAACGGGGAATGTATTGTTGAATGAAGAGGGCATTGCCGGGGCCTAACGGGATCGCGTTATCAAAGTAATAAATCTACAATCAATAAAGAAATTTAGTCCCAGTCCTAATTATCAAACCAACAATAATCCAACAGACAATTAAATAACCAACAATGACTCCAACCTACTTACCATAAGGAAAAACAAGCATCCACCAACCTAACTTGGACTCTTCATCTTGTAATGCCTCACACCCTCCACAAGATGATTAAACAACAACTTTCCCCAATTCAGGGTTCTTATCAACGATAAATCCTTCACTAAATGCATGAATTTAGATTTAATGCCAGGCTTGGTGCCGAGGCAACACATGCATCTTACTACTAGCAATGCAAATCTTATAATAAATGCCTCCCCACCATCTACCGAGGACTTTAGATCTTCCTTCAACTTGATCAGCGTTAGAACTCAGTCCACAAACCCATAAGTCTCACACAACTCAAGTATGTCTTCGTTGGACCCTTCCATGTCTGGGAAAAAACCTGTTGACCTTAGTCCCAGGGTCTTTTCAACATCAACTTCAGTGATGAACAACTACCTCCCGTGCACGGTCAAGCACCTCTTGTCAGGATTAAACTTCTTCAACAGCTACCCGCAAATGTTGCAGTTCAATTGGTTGCAAAGTTCTAATAGACCCCCCAAGCCCATTTCCTTGACGGCTTGCACTTGCTCTAAATTAAGATTGTTCATGGTCTCCACAATAGTTAGCAAAGATATGCGGGTATTAATAATGTGTTGACCCTGTTATTTGATAGAAAAGTGGTTCTTATCAATCAAATTGTTAATTCAAAATTTGTACAATCATTCTAAATAACCTATGTTACCTTTGGTCTTTTTGGGGCTTCAATGTTTAACTCCTTGTTTTTTTCCATAGCCTCTGCTACCCTCTTCTTATAGGGCAGCTTCTCTTCAGTGGTCATTTGACACCATGTGATGCCAATTTTGTGCCTCACCTCATTATCAATGGAGACATCTCTATTTTTTGCCCTCAACTCCTTACTTCTATCACCATTGGAAAATGCAATTTATACTAAGCTTGCTTTCATGAATACATTATTGTCCAACAGGCATGTTATAGTTATGCAACTTTGACTTACTAGTAATAGAAATAGGCAGATTCATGTAGCTTCGTCGGTTTTTTGTGTGGAGTACCTCTCTTCCTCTTCCTGCTTGTATGAAGTTCATTAGCAACATGCCAATATGAATTAAAGGTTTGTCCATCAATGACTGTTTTAAAACATACATCATATTTAGTATCGAAAAACTTGTCAACAACTTCTCAATCTACAACCTAAATGCTGTATTGAATAGAAAGAATAACCAGTTAGGAACAAAGGATACTTAGCATAAATACAAAACTTCCTTTCAAAACATCAAAGCTTCCTTACAAAAGTACAAAGATTACTAACAACAATTCAATGCTTTCTTACAAAAGTACAAAGATTGCTAACAGTTGTTTAATGCTTTCTTAAGAAAGTTCTAAGCTTCCTTACAAAAGTTTCAGAGCTTCCTTACAAAAGTTCAGGGCTTTCACTTCTTACCAAAATTCAAGTATTCCTTACAAACAAAAGTACAAAGATTGCTAACAACAGTTCAATGCTTTCTTATGAAAGTTCAAAGCTTTATTACCAAAGTTCAAGCTTTCATTTCTTACAAAAATTCAAGTATTCCTTACAAACAAAAGTACAAATATTGCTTACAAAAGTACAAAGATTGCTAACAATAGTTCAATGCTTTCTTATGAAAGTTCAAAGCTTTGTTACCAAAGTTCAGGCTTTCAGTTCTTACCAAACTTCATGTATTCCTTACTTACAAAAGTACAAAGATTGCTAACAACAATTCAATGCTTTTTTTATGAAAGTTCAAAGCTTTATTACCAAAGTCCAGGCTTTCATTTCTTACCAAAATTCAAGTATTCTTACAAACAAAACTACAAGGATTGCTTACAAAAGTACAAAGATTGCTAACAACAGTTCAATGCTTTCTTATGAAAGTTCAAAGCTTTATTACCAAAGTTCAGGCTTTTATTTCTTACCAAATTCATGTATTCCTTGCAAACTTGTACTTCCTTACGAAAGTACTAAAATTCCTTACAAGAGATCAATGCTTCCTTACAAAAGTTCAAATCTTTCTTACCAAATGTTCAAGGATTGGTTGTCATCAAGGAACCAAGATTTTTTTTAGAGATTCAAAAAATATACTATCAAAGACATATTAGGAGTTTTCTTGGATTGTTCATAATACTAGGGTTTAGGTTTTCATAATATTACGGTTTAGAATTTTCAACATGCCATTCACATGCAAGAATGTGTACACTAACTTACCTGTCCGTCAACCACCAAGCCTGGTCGTATGTCACTCCCAGAAGCCGTGAATATGCCGGAGAAGAAGTCGTGACTCACCCCTTGCAATGTGCCCTTTAAGGATTGGTTGTGAAGTCGTCATGATGGAAATTCGTTGTGACCAGGAGATGCCGGAGAGACGCAATGCCGGAGAGACGCCGGAGAGCAGCTGCCCCTTAATCCCCTGAGTCGCCTAGAATCTCCCCTCTCGATTATCTTTCTTGCTTTGAGCGGGAGTAAATTTTGGGGGTGGGGTGTGACCTGTTACCTGTTGTGTAGGTTGCAAGCAAAAACAGCCTAAAACCCCCAAAAAACCATCAATGGTTTAGCTTTAAATTTTTGGGCGGTTGGGATTGGGCAAAATCTTCATCTAAGGACCAAGAGTGGTTTGGTTGTATCATACAACCAAACCACTCGGTTGTATCACAGAATCCCCCCTCTATTTTATCTCACACTAAACTCAAGTCTTTATCTCTTCCTCTCTCTCTCTCTGTCTACCACCGTTTCCCCCCTCTCTCTTTCTTTCGCTCTCTCTCCCTTTCTTGCCACTGCCGACCGAAGCCCCTCCCACTTGTGTTTCTTTTCACTCTCTCTCTCTCTCTCTCTCTCTCTCTCTCTCTCTCTCTCTTCCATCTTTTAAGGGTTTTTTTAAAAAAGAAAAATTAAATCCAAAATTTAAATTTTGCTCTCTCTCTCTCTCTCTCTCTTCCATCTTTTAAGGGTTTTTTAAAAAAGACAAATTAAATCCGAATTTTGAATTTTGTAAATTCTTTACATACTGTTAACCCCCTTTGGATTATCTATTTTTTTGTTTTTTTTTTTTTATGTTCATAAGTTACTGTTTGAGGAGTTTTACCCTTTTGATATGCTATATACATATTGTTAACCCCCTGGATTATCTGTTAATTTCCTTATCCCTTTTTTTAATGTTCATAAGCTGCTATGCTATGACCCGAGACTTAATTATTGTTTGAGGAGTTTTACCCTTTTGAAAATAATTGCAAAAATTTTCAGAAGTAACCATTAAAGAAAAGTGTACGTATTCTATGATCACAAAGAGACTTTTCTATTCTATGATCCACCAACTACGTTGAAAATAATAGCATAAATATTCATATAATTGTTAGAATCTTTAATTTAGAATCTTTAATTTATAGAATTGTAGAACCCTAGAGTAGTAAAAGTACAACACTGGGATCAAATCATGTTAGATTATTAAGAGTACAATATATTAGAATACATACATGTATCCATTGTAGCAATTAGCAAATCTTAGGAGAACAATGATGAACGGTTATATCTTCCTCAGTCAAATCTCCTTAGTTCTGTAATGGGTTCCTTCTCTAGATGGGATAGAAGAGGAAGACTGTATATTGATTTGGCATATTGGGGACCATAACCTATATGTCTTAATATACTGATATGTTAGGGTTTCCATTATTCCTAACAGGGTCAGTATTTGGTATCCACTCATTAAACCCATACCCAGTAGAAGTCCATGGGCTTCCTATAATTAGACCACATAATATAAACCCATTTAATTAATATCCCTTATAATATAATTGATATTAATATGTTGCCCACTCTTATTAGGAAATATAATTTCCTAACAATCTCCCACTTGGGCTACATATGATTCTTCAAACAATTATATTACATGTTCCTTAGACGCGCACCTGTGCTATTTATCTTTGGACTTCACTTTAGTTTCAATATGGTCCATTTCCTATATTAATATGGGATCAAGGCGGCTTTCGTCACACATAATCATAACTAGACCTTCAATGGTCACCATACCAACACATTCAATGACATAGATCAAGTATGAATGAGTAGCATGGAAATTACATACAATGTGATCTCAAATATGCCTATTTCCAACTACTCATACTTTAGTCTTCAGTGAGATCAATCCGAAATAATGCAAAACTGCATAATTAGATTCAGAGATAAACCATAAACCATCAACTTTATTCTGCAGAAAAAAAAATGAAAAACAAAACCCTTCATGAATGTCAAAAATAGAACCTCCAAAGCAAACTCCCAGTAAACCAAAGTATCGTTAGACAACTTAACACCCATATGAGCAGTGTGCTCGTGAAAGACCTTAGGCGGTAATCCTTTGGTTAGCGGATCTGCAATCATGGAGTTTGTCCCTATATGTTCCATCAAAACTTGACGACTCTGAACTCTTTCCTTAACAACCAAAAACTTTTATTATCATAGTATATCTTTAATGGCCTTTCAATGCCATCTACTACACGCAGCTCAGTGACAAAGTTTCGCAACCATATTCCATGATTGGATGCCTCATAACAGCCTATGAACTCCGCAGCCATGGTTGAAGAAGCTATGAGTGTCTGCTTGGCACTCTTCCAAGATATAGCTCCTCCAGCCAGCATATAAACATAGCCTGACGTGGATCACTTACTGTCTTGGCATCTAGCAAAATTAGAATCAGAATACCCGATGATCTCCAAAAGATCAAATCTCCAATACGTGAGCATGTAGTCATTTGTTCTCTATAAATACCGCATAACCCATTTGGCTGCTTTCCAATGATCCATTCATGGGTTACCCAAATATCTGCCCAATACTCCCACTGAACTTGTGATATACACAGTCATCAACCACATTCGCCTCAAAACCATACGAGGTGATTACTTGATGGAACTTGTGATACCATTGACGGGAAGCCTTTCTTTAATTTGTTGACCATAGACTTTGGATCTCTGCATACAAAGTTTTCTGGCTGGACTATATAAATTGTCTCATCAATGTTTTTATTGAGAAACGTTGTCTTAACATCCATCTAATGTAGCTCTAAATCAAAATGATCCACAAGTGCCATTATTGTCCTGAAAGAGTCTTTCGATGAAATCGGAGAGAAAATCTCTTTATAATCTATGCCTTCCCTTTGAGTGAAACCCTTGGTGACTAGACGAGCCTTATATCTCTCGACCTTTGGAATCCCGTTTTAAATATCCATTTGCAACCAATGGGCTTCGCTCCTTCAAGCAATTCGACAAGATCCCAAACGTCATTGTCTTTCATAGATTTTAGCTCATCATTCATGGCATCAATCCACTTGTGAGAGTTAGAACTTTGTTTAACTTGGTGAAAGTTGATTGGATCATCTTCCACTATCCCTATGTCAAACTCATGTTCTTGGAAACATACAATGTAATCATCCGGAATTGCATTTTTCCTTTTCCTAGTGGATCTTCTTAATGACATCTCCTCTTGAGGTAGTTGAGTTTGCATTTCAGGTATAATTTCTTCATTTTGCACGGGGAGCTCTTGTACATTGTCTTGAATATCTGGATTCGCATCTTGAACAATGTCAGGAATAGGAATCTGAACATTGTCAATAACAATATGACTGGGAATAAATTCCTCTTCAAAGACAATGTCTCTAACCTTATCTCCCCCTCCCCCACAAACTCAACTTCCTCAAGAAATCTCGCATTTCCCGTCTCAATAAATGTTATAGTAGTGGGATCATAAAACTTAAAGCCCCGAAAGCGTTCAGCGTATCCAACAAAGTAGCAACTAATTGTTCTTGAGTCTAATTTCTTTTCATGTGGCCTATAAGGTCGTGCCTCAGTTGGACAACCCCAAATATGTAAATGCCTAATGCTAGGCTTCTTCTAGTCCATAATTTATAAGGGGTTTTGGTTACTACTTTACTTGGAACCCTGTTGAGGATATATGCTACAGTCTTTAGAGCTTCTCCGCAGAGTGATTCTGGCAAAAAGGAATGAGTAAGCATACTTCTTACCATGTCCTTAAGCGTTCTGTTTCGTCTCTCAGCAACACCATTCATGCTAGGTTTGCCTGGCATTATGTATCGAGGGACGATACCGCATTCTTCTAGGAATTTAGCAAAGGGTCCTGGACGTTGTTCACCTGATCCATCATATCTACCACAGTACTCATCACCATGGTCAGATTTGACAGCCTTAATTTTCTTACCAAGTTGAAGTTCAATTTCGACTTTAAATGACTTGAAAACATCCAGGGACAGTGACTTCTCATGTATTAAATATGGGTACCCATATCTTGAGTAGTTATCTATGAACGTAATGAGATATTATTGTCCATTCCAAGAGGCTGTAGGGAATGGACCACATAAATCAGTGTGAATGAGTTCTAAGATGTCTGTACACCTGTTGACACCTAATTTCCTTATGTTTGTCTGTTTTCCCTTAATGCACTCAATGCAGACTTGAAAGTCTGCCAAATCTAAGGGGCCAAGATCCCATCACGCACAAGTCTCTCAATTCTCTATTTAGAGATATGACCTAATTGATTGTGTCATAAGGTGGCAGAATTTTACTTAATTTTCGCTTTGTACCACGTGAATTAGTATGCAGAATTTCATTATAGGAAGTAACAGTGTCAAGCATATAAAGATTATTAATCAAAGAACTGGTACCAATAAGTTTTTAATATTGAAATAGACTAACTTTATTATTTCTAAAAGAACAAGCATAACCAGATTTGTCCAAATTAGAAATAGAAATTAAATTCCGTCTAAAAGATAGTGCAACAAAAGTCTCAATCAAATCCAAATAAGCACCAGTCTTTAATAATAATCTAAAATTTCCTATAGCTTCCACTGTAACTTTCTTGCCATCGCCCCCAAAGATGAAACTTTTAGCATCAGTTGGCGGTCGGCTCCACAGGCAACCCGCATAGACATACTTATGTGAGTAGTAGCACCAGATCTACCCACCAAGTATCTTTAGGTACAGAAGCTAAATTAACTTCAGAACAAACCAAAGCGAGAAGTTTACCCTTCTTTGCACGCCAAGCGGCGTATTTGGGACAGTCTCTCTTCATGTGGCCTATTTTCTTGTAGAAATAGCAAAGGAATTCCTCATTTGCTTCTTTAGTTTCTTCTGCTAAGGTGTCACATCTGCAATATCCTTTTCTATCTTCCTTTTATAATTCTGAGAGGTTGATGCTAAGTGAGCACTTTCAGTCTTGTCTCGTTGAATTCTTTCCTCTTCTTGCACAGAGTGAGATATGAGCTCATTTAGAGTCCATTTGTCCTTTTGGGTGTTGTAACTCACTTTAAATTAACTGAATTATGCAGGAAGAGATATGAGAACCAATTGCACGAGCATGTCCTGTCACGCCCCGGAAACCGAAGCGCGAGGAAAGAGAAAAGATAGAGAGAAAAGAATTAAAATCCAATCACAATGTGGAAGCGACTTTGGAAACCCACAGGGTTTCCTACAAGGATGATTTACTAATACATAAACCCAAAATGAACTTACATGTTAACGAGTCCATCAAAGGCGAAAGCATTTGAAAATCACATTGAAAGGCTTTCCAGGCAAGCACTATATCAAGGGGAAAAGGAAAAATTACAATGAATTTGATAAAAGGTCATTTTTGACAGTTGCTGAATTTTAAAACACCCGTAAGTAACTATATCTTTGAAATTTTCACATTCTGTCCACGTAAATTTTGATTCTGCACAACTTTTGTCTAATGACATATTTTCCAATTCTGCACCATTTGGGCAAAAAATTGAAATAACAGTAGCAGTTTTTTATTTGATAGCAACTTTGACAGCATAAGGACCATTTTTGGATAATTGCTGAATTTTAAAACATCCGTAAGTAACTATATCTTTGAAATTTTCACATTCTGTCCACGCTTGTCCATGTAAAATTTGATTCTGCACAACTTTTGTCTAATGACATTTTTCTCCAATTCTACACCATTTGGGCAGAAAGTTAAAATATCAGTAGCAGTTTTTATTTGACAACAGCTTTGACAGCTTTTTCGAAACATTCCCAACATTGCAAAATCCTGGACGTTGTTCACCTGATCCATCATATCTACCATAGTACTCATCACCATGGTCAGATTTGACAGCCTTAATTTTCTTGCCAAGTTGAAGTTCAATTTCGACTTTAAATGACTTGAAAACATCCAGGGACAGTGACTTCTCATGTATTAAATATGGGTACCCATATCTTGAGTAGTCATCTATGAACGTAATGAGATATTATTGTCCATTCCAAGAGGCTGTAGGGAATGGACCACATAAATCAGTGTGAATGAGTTCTAAGATGTCTGTACACCTGTTGGCACCTAATTTCCTTATGTTTGTCTGTTTTCCCTTAATGCACTCAATGCAAACTTGAAAGTCTGCCAAATCTAAGGGGCCAAGATCCCATCACGCACAAGTCTCTCAATTCTCTATTTAGAGATATGACCTAATTGATTGTGCCATAAGGTGGCAGAATTTTCACTTAATTTTCGCTTTGTACCACGTGAATTAGTATGCAGAATTTCATTATAGGAAGTAACAGTGTCAAGCATATAAAGATTATTAATCAAAGAACTGGTACCAATAAGTTTTTAATATTGAAATAGACTAACTTTATTATTTCTAAAAGAACAAGCATAACCAGATTTGTCCAAATTAGAAATAGAAATTAAATTCCGTCTAAAAGATAGTGCAACAAAAGTCTCAATCAAATCCAAATAAGCACCAGTCTTTAATAATAATCTAAAATTTCCTATAGCTGCCACTGTAACTTTCTTGCCATCGCCCCCAAAGATGAAACTTTTAGCATCAGTTGGCGGTCGGCTCCACAGGCAACCCGTATAGACATACTTATGTGAGTAGTAGCACCAGATCTACCCACCAAGTATCTTTAGGTACAGAAGCTAAATTAACTTCAGAACAAACCAAAGCGAGAAGTTTACCCTTCTTTGCACGCCAAGCGGCGTATTTGGGACAGTCTCTCTTCATGTGGCCTATTTTCTTGTAGAAATAGCAAAGGAATTCCTCATTTGCTTCTTTAGTTTCTTCTGCTGAGGTGTCACATCTGCAATATCCTTTTCTATCTTCCTTTTATAATTCTGAGAGGTTGATGCTAAGTGAGCACTTTCAGTCTTATCTCGTTGAATTCTTTCCTCTTCTTGCACAGAGTGAGATATGAGCTCATTTAGAGTCCATTTGTCCTTTTGGGTGTTGTAACTCACTTTAAATTAACTGAATTGTGCAGGAAGAGATATGAGAACCAATTGCACGAGCATGTCCTGTCACGCCCCGGAAACCGAAGCGCGAGGAAAGAGAAAAAGATAGAGAGAAAAGAATTAAAATCCAATCACAATGCGGAAGCGACTTTGGAAACCCACAGGGTTTCCTACAAGGATGACTTACTAATACATAAACCCAAAATGAACTTACATGTTAACGAGTCCATCAAAGGCGAAAGCATTTGAAAATCACATTGAAAGGCTTTCCAGGCAAGCACTATATCAAGGGGAAAAGGAAAAATTACAATGAATTTGATAAAAGGTCATTTTTGACAGTTGCTGAATTTTAAAACACCCGTAAGTAACTATATCTTTGAAATTTTCACATTCTGTCCACGTAAATTTTGATTTTGCACAACTTTTGTCTAATGACATATTTTCCAATTCTGCACCATTTGGGCAGAAAATTGAAATAACAGTAGCAGTTTTTTATTTGATAGCAACTTTGACAGCATAAGGACCATTTTTGGATAATTGCTGAATTTTAAAACATCCGTAAGTAACTATATCTTTGAAATTTTCACATTCTGTCCATGCTTGTCCATGTAAAATTTGATTCTACACAACTTTTGTCTAATGACATTTTTCTCCAATTCTACACCATTTGGGCAGAAAGTTAAAATATCAGTAGCAGTTTTTATTTGACAACAGCTTTGACAGCTTTTTCGAAACATTCCCAACATTGCAAAATTCTCAAGTTTAAACATCAATATATGACTAAACAAGTTCTAAATAACATATAACACGTGCCTAGACCAAACGGAACTTCATGTACTCGAAATTTATTAAAAACGAGAAGTGAAAGAGATAAAGAGAGGAAAAAGGGGAGAGGGAGAGATTGGGAGAGAGATATAGGGAGAGATAGGGAGAGAGATATAGGGAATGTATTCTAAACACACACACATGTGTATTTTCACATTCGGAAACCTTTTAAAAACATGTATATACATAATTCCAACATAAGTAAAAGGAAAGAATATTTGAGAAAGGGAAAGAGATCAAAGAGGGGAGAGGAGAGAAAGAGAATGGGAGAGATTTAAAGCGTTTGAATGTTTGAAACCTTGTTGGAATTAAAAGAGGGGTTTGATCCGGCAAGGACCCAACTATAAAACGAACTAAACTACAAAAAATGAACTCTCATAAAAGCAACCACCCAAACCAATCCGGCAAGGATTCAAATAAAAGAGAAAAACAAACAATGGACATGTAAATCAAAAGACAAGGACTTAAAGAGGTTCAACGACCTCGGAAAGTAAATACATCATCATAAAGTGAGTTTAACAATTGAAAGAAATAACCATGAAAGCGAGGGCTAACACTTGTCCCATTAAAATCAAAGAAGCTTCTCAAATACAAGAGATAAGAGCCTAAGCTCACGAAGTTTTTGTAAAACCTTAGTACTCTAAGTTTTAAAGCATTAAATATTTACAATCTTCCAATGCGACTGAATCAACAAGAGAGCTATTCATATACATAACTAAGCATGAGTCTTCAAAATAGACAAAATGCCTCATAGTTCACGCGTCGGGTCACTTATGCCCTTTGCCCTTATCAAGCTTACCTGAAAAATGTTTTGTCGTTTTTATGAGAACGATGGCTCGTAGAAAACATTGTAACAAGTCTATATGCTATCCATGGCTAAAATGAAATGAGGTGCAATGAATCGCCACCATGGCTACAATGAAATGTTTAAAGCCGCAAGGCTATGCGTGACAAATGCACATCTCTCTCGTTACCGGACCATGAGCCACCCACGCATGGAGTGTAGCATACCAACTTCCGGGAGCTACCCGAATATAGTTTGGATTTGAATGTTTCTAAGGGTCATTCTCCCTGTCTCACATCACAACCCACGTCCGGATTTCTTAAATCAAATTCCCACACATGGGGTTTTTCTCTCTTTTCCAAATAAAACATTTATGTCGTGATACATAAATGCTTGCCGATTAGGCCTCAATGCATATGGTGTTAACAATGGCATTAAAGATGATCCACTACAATAGGCTAAGCAATAATTTAGTCCATTAGACATGATATCAAGAACTTCAAAGAATGTGATTAAATTTCATAATTTAACGTTCCTAACAAGGATTTCTATACTAACGTCCTAGCATGCTTTAACACATAAAGGGAGCATCCTAGACACGTCTAGCATCACATAATCAACTATAGAACAACCAAAACATGTAAATTCACAATTAGCCATATAACCCTAAATTTACAACTTTGGGGAAAACCTAATGCATGTGTCTAAATTATTCTCATAACATCATTTTAATTACATTTAACACCCCAAATTTTCAACTAGTACAACCAAAGCACATAATTCACATTTAGGCTCCCTAACATTATAACCTTGTGGGAATGTCCTAATACATATGTCTAAGTTCTCTCCTAGCATATAAATATACTCATACCATCTTAGGCAAGTATAACATATATAATTGCACAATGTAAATCTACCTCAATGCTTAGCTTCCAAAAGATCAATGGCAACTCAAGAGAGCTAAGCACAACCAAAATAACTTCAAGGCTTGTGCTAGGATCTTAAAGAATGCTTCAAGAATGCACCACTAATCAAGAACAACCCAAGGTTAGGATAGAAAACATAAAGCTAGCAAACCCTAGGTTGCTAGAGATTGGGAAAACTTACCCACACTAGAAATCCTCCATAGAAATGGTTAGCATGTGAAAGAGATACTCTATATACTCCAAGGAAGCTATAAAAAAGAAGAGAAGTTCAATCAAAACCCCAAAATTTTGAAATCTAGTGAAACCCTAGAATTTGGGGGTTTTCTAGAATGCTTACCAAATGATGATTCCAAGCTCTAGGATGGTTAGAGATGCTAGATAATGAACTTCTTGACAATCCCTTGAAATCTTGAAGAATGAAGCTTGGAAGAGAAGGAGAACTATGGAGGTATTTGTCTCTTGGAAGGAGAAGAAGGAGAAAAGAAGAGAAGGAAGGAGAAGAAAAGAAACGTGGAAATGAGATGGGGAGGGGAGTGTGGCCGGCCATATAGGGGAGTGGGGTGGGACCCAGTCTCTTATATGCTCCAAAAATAACTGTTTGGTGCTCCAATGGACAGTCTGACCCAACGGAGTAACCCCAAAATTAAATAAACACATCCACAGGCACAGAAAATAAATTTTAAAGCACATGAAAGGTAAAATAAAATAATTCAGTCATGCTCTAGGATTTAAAAAAAAAAAAATACAGTCAAATACACTAATGGTCCACAACAGGAAAACCAAAATTACTCCATTACCCTTAATTAAAATTCTGAAATATTACATGTCCTCAGACATGCAGCTCTAACTTTAGTGCCTTGAGTTTCCCACTGAGATGAGACATTTCCATAATGTACTCCCATATGTTCCCATTTCCTTTATACCTAATGGAAATCAGAGTAGCCAAAACGGTACTCGTTTCTGACTTTTCAGTTTTAGCAAAATATAGTTGTAATTCAGAGAGGAACTTCTTAGCATTTGTGCTCTCAGTAATTGAGGCCCAAAACGTCGAAACGTTTCTAGAATGGAACGTTTCATAATCATCAGACTCATGCGATTTGAGCGATCCCACTTCTCAATTTTAACTTCATTCGGGTTTTCCGTAGTCGAAGTGGGTCGTTCTGTCGTTAGCGCAAGGTCCAAATCCATACATCCGAGAACGATTTTCACGTTCTCTTTCCAAACCTTAAAATTTCCCCCATTCAGCATTGAGATAGCACTAATTTGAGCAGAAACATTTGTAGCAGTAGTAGAAACTGAATAGAGAACAAAATAAAATAAAATAACACGCTCACAATTAATAACATGTCATAAACATATTAGAAATACTTTATATATGTATGCATGACACATTAAATAATTCACATAATGGTTGACCCATTATAGGATACCTACAACAACATTGACATTTAGTCTTTGGACAAAAATATCAACTGTAAGTGGTACACCCCGTGTAGTGATCAAATACTGACAATAAGACCTGTCAGACAGTGGCCTTCCTTTGGGCCGACTCATTGCCCACATGGATAATTAGCTTAATAATTGTCACATATTTACCACCACATGTACACCCATTATTTAGCCGATTAAGAATCTTCCTTTGGGTCGATTGTTAAACGCATGAATAACAGATATACCATCTTAATGTTTTAAAATAAATAAATTTACACAACAGAGGTTACTTTGGCAACATATTATTTCAATATATTTATTTATTTAAAATATCAGACATATGCATTGGAGCCTAAAATAGACCCCAAAATCTTAAGCTACCATAGAATTTAATTCATGTTATGAATTACCCAATATTCTAAAGCACAATAAAATACCTTAATTCATGTTATGAACAACCAAAATTTCTTAATACTATGAAAAAAAAATGTTCACATCACGAATGAATCCAAAAATTTTAAAGTGTTATAAAAAACCTAATATCATATTATGAATTAAAATCAATTTGATATTAACCCAATATACACAGTCAAAAACATGATGTTCATGAATGTGATTTGGTTGAAATTGTATCCACGCAATATAAATATCACATGAATGAATGATAGGTTTCGGCTGTATCCATGAATGAATGACAAGGCACAATAAAAATATAATAATTTATGTTATGAATCAACAAGGATTTAACTGCTGTCCATCATTTACAATTCACAAATCAAGCAGTCGATCAATACGTCAACATCACATCAACATGAATTAACTTTAGGCTAATTCAACTTTGTAGCATACATTTCTTAAATATTGATTCGCCATATGTATATGATCATCAATATGGACAACGCACCCTGTCAATCACAAACTAGAGTCGCTTTAAGTACAATTTAATTTAACTTTGACTCCCAACAAAAAAATTGCAATTTGGGTATGAGCAGTATTGCATACAAATGCTTTATGCATATGTGGTGAAGAATTTGCTGCACCCATCAACCCACTAGGAAAGTGCCCTCAAGATGGCGAATTTGTGTAGATTTTGCCTTATAACCCATTAGGAAGTTGCCTTCAAGATCTAAAAATTTGTTTTATGGTACTCCCCCTCCGTCCCATTTATTGAGTCCACTATTCCATTTTTGGATGTTCTATTTTACTTACTTAATTTCCAAAAGTATCCCTCCTTGAAATCTACATTAAGATAGAGAAAAAAAATTATTGTAATGATTAGGGGTACTTTTGGAAAGTAGGTGTAGATTTTTTTTGTCCACTTAAAAAGTTGGGTTCTTAAAGTAGGACACAAAAATGAGACGGGGGGAGTAATTACTTTTGTAGCCCCACACTGGCTACTCATTTCAACTAAAGAGTAACTGGGGGCAAGCAAATTATATGTGTGTAGAATTAGTCAACTGAATTAAGAATTTTTTTTGGGGGGGAGGGGGGGAACTTCCAAAGTACATATAATCTTGCTACTACTAATATTTCTCACTGTACATATAAGCAGCCCCACCCCACTATTTGGGTTTATTTTTGTCCACGAAGCTAGAACATTGGGAAGGTGTAGAATCGGTTCTTTGTACACAATTTCGTAGAGATCTTTTGCGTGTGTTAGATTCTGTACTCAATTTAATATGATTTAGGAACTGGTGCTAAACTTGATCTTGATTTGTGTATATATATAGTCTTTTGACAAATTCTTCTGCTCAAATATATTTCTTTTCTGTTGCTTCTAGATCTCTATTAGTCATATCTTTGTATTCTCAGTGCTCCTTTTTTGGTAGTTGAGCAGGAGCTGCAACACACGACTGCAAATGTGGTCTATTTTTTTATTTGCATTTTTTTTAGTGTTTTTTGGGAAGGAGTTAAAACAGGAAGTGGGTTGTCATAACTACAGAAACAATTTCGTAATATTTTGGCGTTCTTCGTAAGTTTATCTATGATTAAGTTAAGCATATGTGCCTTTTTGATAAGTTTTATTGTTTCAAAAGCCTTCATGGACTTCCGCAAATGTTGTCTATTTTTTTATTTGAATTTCTTTTCTCCTTTTGGGATGGTTCATTGTGCCTAAAGAATCAATGTCATTTGACACACTTATAGCCTCTTTTGGAGGTCAAGTGAAATTGAAGTTCGCATTCCAGTTTCACACTCCTTATTTCTTCAGTGGTCACCATATTTTTTTTCCCCATAACCATGTTTTATTTTTAAATCCATCTCTTTAATCCTCATGGGTTTAAACCATTTTAGTTTAAACAATTGTCACCATGGATTTACAAAATCTTAACTTTTTTTTTTACTTTATTTTGATTTCTTGACAATTTTTTGAAAACTCTCTTTATTTTTTAAAAAACAGTTCAAACAATTATGATTTTATTTGATGTTTTTAAGTTTTTTTGTTTTCTTAAAATCTTTATTTCGTCACCCTCTTTTGCATTTTTCTTTTCTTTTTTCCTTTTCTTCTTTCTTTTTATATTTCATATTTCAACTTCATTTGCAGGTTGATGTTCTAACATTTCAGTTTCATTTGCTGGTTCATTTGGTTCTTAGTTTTGATTTTCAAGTTTACGGTTCTAACGTTTCTTTTTTCTTTTTTCTTTTTCTTTTAGAGCGTGTGTTTTATTCTTGGGACTTTTATGATTTGATTATTTCCACTACAACGTAAAAATGATCTTAAATTGTTTTTTTATTACTACTAAGACAAACTACAATGGTGTTGTAAAATGCAATGAATTTGTTTTTTTTTTTTCAATCTCAGTTCATCATTGTGGGAGACACTTTGCGGTCATTTGCTTCTCGCTGTCATCTGCTTAAGGTTGGATTTTCTTAAATCTCACCTTTTTTTATTGGTTCATTTTGATTTTTTCTTAGAAACCTAGTCCAGTTGGGCATCAATGCACAAGTTGCATTGGCTACTGATTCAGCTACTTGCAATTATCTTTTGCTTTCATTCCTTTTGTTGAAAGCATTTTAAGGGCTCCTTTGCTACTCTTAACAAATTTGCATTTTAAACATTGGTTGGTATTAACCTAAGCACGTAGTTTAGTACTAAGTGATATGTCCAAAAATTTCCAATCAAAGTCAAATCACCACGTCAGCATAGTGACCCCAAGCAATCCAGAAGAGGCGCCCCTATTCTAGTGATCTCGGGCAGTTATGGTAGAAATACCCGGTACAGGCCCACAGCCCGGGCGTACGATATAGCTGTACTTCACACATGATCGGCTTGGCCAGCTGGCCTCTGAGCGGTTTCCTTATTCAGTCAGAAGGCTAATGGAAATAGTTAACAGTTTCCTAAACCATTAGGAAACTTTCCTTGAATCATGCTAATCAATTTGTAGCTAGATTAGGCTTCCTAATCTAGTAAGTTGCCTTGTACGGGTGGTCTCTTGCACCTATAAAAGAGGCCACTCACCCCCATTAAAGGGGGGGAATGGGGGGGGGGGGGGGGGGGTAGGGTGGGGAATCAACCGATCGCATTCTAACTCTAAAGAATAGAAAATTATATCACTATTACACATATACCCGGTCAGTTTCTGGTAGTACCGTCCACTCTGTCGGCTCACCAGTCCCCGCCGGTGATCTGTTAGTGAAAGCGCACCGACGCACCCATGGATGTAGGTCACCTCATTAACGGGGCCGAACCACATCCAAACTCCATTGTGTCCATCTCTCTCATATAATTACTCTTACCCAGATTTCGGCATCATCAGTTTGGCGCCGTCTGTGGGAACGGCTGCTTTATTCGAAAACAAATATTTGACTGATCAACATGCCTCCAAAGAAGGGTAAGAATACCACTGCCCCAACGAGACTGGCCGCCTCTATGACCTTCGAGCAGGTCACCGCGATTCTCGCACAACTCCTAGAGGTCCAGCGGCGAATCCAGCAGCAGATTGAGGCACTGTTGGCCTGGCAAGATGAGCTCCCCTAAATCGAGGAGCAACCCGGGAAAGGAGCGCCCAACCAAAAGCCTCCACGGGTCAGATAGTATACCCACACTGCACCTGCATCCTCACCGGGTTGGAGACAACACGGGGATGACAAACGCAGCCAGGCCCCCAGGCGGACTCGATGACATGCCCAGGCTAAACCGCACCGGGCAGGACACGCCAGAGATATCATCAATAGTAGACGTGCTGCCAGAAAAGAGGGGCCAAGACATATGGCCCAGGAATCAGTCAAGGACCCCCCGGTCCGTAGCCGGGGAGATCTTCAGCACACGATCACCCGGAGCCGGAGCCGGGTCCTATCCCCAAGGACAACGCACTTCGAAGAAGAGGCCTCGTCATCTGATCCGAATTACCGCTCTGACATAGAAGGAAAGCTCTAGTGGGAAGGCGTGAAGGCTCAAATCCGGGACCTGCAGAAATAGATTGAGCAATTGAACCGCAAGGAGCGCCATGATCATACCAACACAGAGATCGAGTCACCCTACACCACTCGGGTCACCGGATTCCCCATCCCACAGAAATTCAAACCACCGTATCTCAGTTCTTATGACAGTTTAGGGAGCCCAGTGGATCATTTCCGCACTTACAAGACTCAAATGGCGCTAGTCACCACGGTTGACGAGATACTGTAACTGGCCTTCCCCAGCACCCTTAAAGGGCTAACCGCACAGTGGTTCCATGCTCTGAAATCCCGAACGGTAGATGACTTCAAGACACTGAGCAAGCTCTTCATCAGCCAGTTCGTGGGAATACTCGACCAGTCACAATGGGAATACTCGACCAGTCACAACCGGACACCCAGCTGCTGGCCGTCAAGTAGCGAAAGGGGGAATCCCTAAGGGAGTACGTGGATCGTTTCAATCAACAGAGGCTCCAGATCAGCAACCTAAATGAGACGGCCGCGATCATGGCCTTTTGCTCAAGAGTTCAACACACCAAAGTTGCCACATCATTTCACCGCAACCGATCGGCAACCCTGGTGGAACTCTCAGAAAGGGTCGAAAAGTACATCGACATGGAGGAGTTTTTGAAATCCAAGCACGCCAGCTTCGTGGAAGACGAATCCTTGAAAGCCAAATAGAAACGTGAGGGCTCCGGGAAGGGTTCGGGAAAGAAGCCCAGGCAAGATCAGCATAGGAGCGGTCGAGATCAGGCCCCGATTACCTTCACCCCACTTTTCCGGCCTATCCACGAGGTCATGGCTGTCGCAGAGACCCAGAGGCTACTCCAGCAGCCAGCAAAGCTGAAAAGCCCGCTCAGTAAGAGAACTGGGATAAGTTTTTCTGCTTCCACAAAGACCATAGACATGACACAGAGGATTGCTTTAAGCTTAAGATCGCCATTGAGAAGCTGATTGAGCAAGGCCATCTAGCTAAGTTTGTGGCGACAGATAGACGACCTCGGCAAGACAGCCAGGATTCCGAGCAGCCGTGACCCCTCGGGCAAATCAATGTGATCTTCGGAGGAACTTCGGGCAGAGGGGATTCACAGTCGGCCAGGAAGAGGCATGCTCCGGCGTCCCGATCGGATGTCTTGTATGTCCAATCCACCAGCTCCCCCCGACCAATGTGTTGATGTTCTCATCCGAAGACATGCTATACCTATACTGCCCTCATGATGATCCACTGGTGGTGATGCTCTCCGTAGCAAACTATGTGGTTAAAAGGCTGTTGGACATGGGCAGCTCCTCTGATATCATGTTCGTCTCAGCGTTCCATCAACTCGGGATCTCTAGGGATCGGCTCCTACCAGTGGCCACTTCCCTGGTAGGTTTCAATGGGTCCAACACACAATCGTTCGGTACCATCAAACTCCCGGTTCTTATGGGAACTTACCCCAGCAGACATATGTCTTGGTAAGCTTTGTGATCGTGGAAGCTCCATCTGTGTACAATGTCATCCTTGGGAGGCCAACTCTCAACAAGGCCAAGGCGGTCGTGTCAACGTACAGCCTGGTGGTTAAATTCCCAACCCCTAGGGACTCGGGAGCCTACGTGGAGACCAAGTCATCACCCAAAGTTGCTATGTCAATTCCTTGCGCTGAGAAGCCATTACTGAAACACTAAATATTCAAGAGATGGCCCTAGAGACAAAAGTGACAGAGTGGGTCCAATGGAGGAATTGGAATAAGTAATGCTGGACCCTCGGTTTCCCGACTGGTCCATTAGCCTTGGCACGCTCTTAAACCCAGGCCTCAAGGAGAGGTTGGTCGAATTCCTGCTGTAAAGCCAGAACGTCTTCGCTTGGAGCCATGAAGACATGACTGGAATAGACCCCCGGGTTATGTCCCACCATCTCAACATCAACTCGACTGTCGATCTGTCAAGCAAAAAAGGTGCAGTATGGCACCCAAAAAGCAGATGGCGGCATGTGAAGAAGTCGAGAAGCTCCTGAAAGCAAACTCCGTCCGAGAGGTCCAATATCCCGACTGGTTAGCAAATGTCGTACTGGCCAAGAAAAGCAACGAGAAGTGGAGAATGTGCGTGGATTTCACCGACCTGAACAAGGCTTGCCCCAAGGACTACTACCACTGCCCAGGATAGACCTCCTTGTGGACTCCACCACCGGTCATGCGCTCCTCTCGTTCATGGACACCTACTCGGGGTACAATCAAATTAGCATGTACCCCAGGGATAAAGAAAAGACTTCCTTCATCACAGATTAAGGAATATACTGCTACAAAGTGATGCCCTTGACCTTAAAAACGCTAGGGTAGCCTATCAACGCCTGGTTAATCATATGTTCAAGGATCTGATTAGGAAGTCTATGGAGGTCTACGTTGACGATCTTTTGGTTAAAAGTCGAGACGAGTTCGACCATCTCAAGCATCTAGCTGGGGCCTTTAGCATTTTAAAAAAGTTCGCGATGAGGTTGAACCGGGCCAAGTACACATTTGGTGTCTCATCCGAGAAATTTAAGGGACACCTGGTCAGCAGATGGGGAATCGAAGCCAACCTCGAGAAAATCCAGGCCATCATAAACATGCGGTCACCCAGGTCAACCAAAGAAGTTCAGAGCTTGGCCGGGGTGGGTCGCCGCATTGAACAGGTTTGTCTCCTGAGCTACCGACCGGTGTCTGCCATTTTTCAAAATCCTCCACAAGGCCTTTCAGTGGTCGGAGGAGCTCGAGGAGGCGTTTCAGGAACTCAAGAAGTACTTGACATCACTTTCTTTACTCTCAACGCCCGTGCCAAATGAGGAATTGTTCTTATATTTAGCAGTGTCACCCTCAGCGATCAGATCAGCTATCCTCTGAGAAGAACACGGGATACAATTCTTGGTCTACTACACCAGTCGGGCACTTCAAGGCGCAGAAAGTAGATATTCCCGCATAGAAAAGCTCGCCTTTGCCCTTATCACTTCTGTCCGGAGACTTTGCCCGTATTTCCATGCCTACATAATTATGGTCCTCACAGATCAGCCCCTTTGCCAGATCTTGAGCAGGCCAAAAACCTCCGGAAGGCTCATCAAGTGGGCCTTAGAGTTAGAGGAATTTGAAGTACCTGCACGGCGATCAAAGGACAGGCCGTAGCAGACTTTCTTGTGGAGTTCACGTAACCAGAAGACCCAATTAAAGAGCTTAATCCTCTCAACCTACCACCCGGCCTACAGTCAAATTTCCCGACCTGGGTACTTTACGTGGACGGGTCTTCCAACAAATAAGAAAGCGGGGCAGGGGTCATCCTGAATACTCCCAATGGAATCCAACTTGAGTATGTACTAAGGTTCGGATTTCGTGCCTCAAACAACGAGGCCGAGTATGAAGCCTTGTTGGTAGGATTACAACTGGTTACTTCAATGGGTGTGTAGCAAGTTCAAGGGTACAGTGACTCCCAGCTCGTGGTCAACTAAGTTAATTAGGGGTATGAGACTTGGGAAGATAACATGGTAGCTTACCTGGCTCTTGTCCGAATGGTCTCGAAAAAGCTTAAGGGTTTCTCGATTACACAAATCCCGAGGGAAGAAAATACTAGGGCTGATCAGTTAGCCCACCTCGCCTCGTCCTCCAAGTCGGACTTTCCCGGGATAAGGATAGAATACTTACCCAAGCCAAGTGTGATCAGGTCGAAAGTCATAGTGGTCGAGCCGGTCGCATTAGGCCCAGTTGGATGGATCCGATCACAATATTCCTCATAATTGGCGTGTTGCCGGACAAAAAGGAAGAAGCCCGCCGGGTCAAATACCGAGCGGCTAGATACCACGTTGTCGATGAAATCCTCTACAAAAGGGGATTCTCTATCCCCTATCTCTGTTGCGTCTACCCTGTACAGGCCCAAGCGGTATTGCATGAAATCAACAAGGGAGTTTGCGGGAACCACATCAGAGGCCGCAAGGTTATTACTGGCCAACCATTGCGTGGGATTCCCAGGAGTATGTAAAGAGGTGTGACAAGTGCCAGAAATACTCCCCCATGATTAATCAACCAGGAGAACTCCAAACACCCATCCTTAATCCTTGGCCATTCGCTCAATGGGGAATCGACATTATTGGTCCCCTCCTAATGGGAAAAGGACAAGTTAAGTTCGGTGTCATCGCCGTGGACTACTTCACCAAGTGGGCAGTCTGAGCCTTTGGCAACAATCACCGAGAAGAAGATGGAGAGCTTTATTGAGAAAAACATCCTCAACAAGTTTGGCACTCCCCGGGTTCTAGTCAGCGACAACAGCAAGCAGTTCGACACCCTGGTGTTCAGGCAGTTCTACTCGGGCTACTGAATTTCAATCACTACTCTTCTCCTGAGCATCCTAAAGCTAATGGCCAAGCCGAGGTGACCAACCGGACAATCCTGCGGTCAATTAAAATGAGGCTTGAAAGCGCCAAAGGCTTATGGGTGGAGGAATTACCGACCCTCTTATGGGCCTACCGCACTACCCCCCGAACGGCAACAGGCGAGACACCATTCTCACTAACCTATGGCTTTGAGGCAATGGTCCCCACAGAGATCGGGTTGTCTATGTACCGAGTGGAAAACTTCACCGAGCAGAACAATGACGATGCCCTCAGAGCAGAACTTGACTTGATAGAAGAGAGAAGAGACCGGGCATATCTGAAAGTGGCAGCTTACAAATAGAGGGTCTCTCGGTACTTCAATAGCAAAGTCAAGCATTGGAGTCTCCAGGTCGGGGATCTCATTTTAAAGGCGATAAACCAATCTACCAAAGTCCCGAGCCATGGAAAGTTGGGGCCAAACTGGGAAGGACCATACCAAGTTACACCAGTCAACCGCCCGGGCACCTATTGGTTATAAACTCTAGATGGGCATGAACTTTCTCACCCATGGAACATACATCATCTCCGCAAGTAATATCAATAGTGCTCGGGGACGAGCAAAATAGCACTAATTAGGATTTCTGTAGCTCTGCTTGAGCAATTTTTATAGATTCTCAAAAAGAAATAAAAGATTTTCTATTTCACTTCAAGAAATTACTCCTCTTAGTGTTCTGTAACAAAAAAAACCTCGGGAGTACACTCGAGGCACAAAGACCTTGGCTAAAACCCAATGCACAAAAGACCTCGGGTTAATCCCTGGGGCACCCACTTCGCTTAGGTCCGACCGATGATGGGGGCAAACCCCTGTTGGGTCTGTGCCCTCAAACCATTACTTTATGTATAAGACATTAGCATTTTAATATATGGATATCAGCTTTACATTTCATTGTGTATGATTATGTTATGAGATGATTGTTTAATACTTAAGCAGCATAGTAAGTAATTCGTGTATGTATGAGATGCATACGATGAGATACGGATTACTATTCTTGATACTTAGAACTTGTCATAGTGGATGATGAGACTGGATACCTCATCGGGTCTACACTGTAGCATAATTAACTTCCATTAGATGGAGTGATTAATCTCAATCACTAAAGTGTCACTCTTAGTTAATATGCTAGTGCTTTTAGTGCATTGACGGACCTGATCTTTCCTATTGACACTCAAGACTGTCAAACAGTCAATAGGAACTCATAACTTGTATAAGGTACGTCTTCTTAATCTTGAGACGATTATGAACACAGACTATGGACATGGTTGCTTTGACTTACTAATCAGTGAGGTCTATAAAAGATCAACACCTAGTTATCTTGAGTATGTCATGTTCATAGGGTTGTGAACATATATTGTCAAGATAGAATCTACCCTCTGATTGAGAGTAAGCATTCCCTTGAGAATGTCACCAAGTTGATTACTGAGAACTGTAGTCTTGTTGATAAGTAGTTATCAACATGTTTGGTAATCATGAGAGGTGAATGGGACTCAAGAAACATAAGAAGTAATCATGATTCAGGTTGACAGTAACAATTATCAGACTACCTGAATATGATTACGAATGCTGAAGGTGAAGGGACATTAGTACAAACATACAAGTTTAGTTATCGCTTCGGATATGTTCTTTTGCGTTAGAATTCAGTTATCGTTTTATAGTGGAGTAAATGTTAACTGATCAGTCAATTAATTTGCTAATCAAAGAGTTTGGTCATGGGAGTTAATCAACTGATCTGAGCCAACAATAAAGAGCCTAGGAGGTCCCACTCTTAGCTCCGCCAGATGTTCAGAAGGCAGAAGAGGATGATGTCAGGACAGGTTTGATCGATCAAACTAGTTTTGATCGATTGAAGTCAAGGCATGTTCGAACGATCGAACGTAGTTCAATCAATCGAAGGTTCGATCGATCGAAGTCACTTCGATCGGTCGAAGGTTAAAGTCAGTTTTGGAAATCTATAAATAGGGCAGCTGCGTAGAGGGTTTAATAATCGTCATTTTTCCTATATGAAAGCTGCAAAACCTGTTTAGGGCTTCCCAAACCTTCCTATCCTCCTTATTAGAGATCCCACCATCTCTAGCCTCTCCGGGAAGCATCCACAGGAGTCATAAGGGTGAAGACAACCTAGTAGAGGCTGATGTATCACTAAGGTCGAAGATTTCAGAATTGGGTTCAAGACCTGAGGTATAATTCTTCTCCTTCTTGTTAGTACGCATCTATAGAATTGACTAGTAGTAGATCCTTGGCTACCAATAATGTTTTTAAAACTTAACTTTTCCGCTACATGTTTAAAATAATTTTTAAACCTAATTTTCCTTTAATTGGTATCCGAGCTACGCTTGTTTGGATCTATAGATGTGTTTTGGAACACTAGTTTTGATTTACATGTTGATTTTAAAACTATTTTCGAAACTGCATCATCACATATATGTTTCTACAGTGTTATTGCAGTAGAATACAAATCTGTGATTGCATTGGATGCAAGATGGATTCGATCGATCGACGTAGTCTCGATCGATCTAACGTCTTCTGTTCTTAAGCAATCGAACTTGTTTCGATCGATTGAAAATTGGTTTTGTTCGATCGATTGAATGGGGTTCGATCGATCGAGATCGATTCTCTGTCCAACTGTTCTTTTCACAGTTTTATATGCTTAAAAAATTATTTACTTTAATTTTAAATTATTCTGTAAAATTTTCAAACCTTTCTGTGAAATTAAAAGTTCAACCGATTGAACTGTTTTCAATCGATCGAAGGTTCGATCGATCGAACTTTTGTCGATCGATCGAAGTGTGACAGAGAAGATAGATGTTGTTTTTAAGTTCTAATTCAGTACGTAAAGAGTTTATGCACTATGTGAATCAATTAGGGGTTCTAATAGTTATATATATGCGTGGATGTGTGTACGACTAACCATTTTGTAGAAAGCTTAGTCCGCTATCTCCCATGGCACCAAGACTTTGATATTTTGTATTTAATTGTTTGAGATTGGTGTATACTATGTTTTTATTATTGGTTTGGTTTTAAGGTATATGTAAAGGGCGCTGTGACTTCAATCCTACGAAAGAAAAGTCACACTGGTTTCCCTATCCTTTTTTTATTTTCTGGTTGTTGATTTCTATTTCTAGATAAATTTTAAGCTTTGAAATAAGCATAGAACCAATGTAATAGAATTAGAAAATCCACAAAGATGGAGGAGCCAGCCATTGTCCATGAAGATGGAACCGGAGGCGATCAAATCAAGAAGGAGGTTCTATGAAGATAGAGCTATAGGAGATGGAGGCATCGTTTGGATGTTTTTTTTTTTCATTTTAGTTTTTTGTTTTATGTGCTTGGTTTGTAATTGGCGTTTTATACATTGCTACTACTTGCATGCACTTAAAATAAGTTTTTTAAAATAAAATTCAAAAACCATTTTCAACGCACTAATAAACATTGGATGTTTATGGGTAATGTGTAGAAACAATTTTTTCCAAAAGCAAAATCCTTAATTTATTAAATCTAGTGGGAGAGGGTCTTATTTATATCACCCATGATCTTCTATTAATGGTTCATTGTAAGATGAGTGGTGAATTATGTATCACCTCGCCGTGAATTATGAGTCACCTCGCCAGGGGTAATCATTCCATACGGAAGGTACACTATTCATTGGTTACTAGATGTGAACTTCCTATGGATAGGATCAATCAGACGTGTTAGAGGTGACCACCACACGGAGGTGCTACTTGAGACGGTTGTGATTGGATCCTAGTTAATGGTACACACTAGCTAAGCTATGGATAAGGGACCTCACACGGGGCATTATTCGGAACCTTAGAGATCAAATAGTTTCGGGAGGCATGACTTGTTTTGCAAGAGTTGCATAGCGGATAAGTCATGATAAATTGAAAGATCGAACATTGATCGCCACACGGAAGCTTTATTCTTTTGTTTTGATATTCTAGCAACTTTGTTTTTAAAATGAGAGTTTTAAGGATTCTTTTATTTCAAACTGTCAAATTCTGATATCCATATTTATTTTGTTTTGGTTTTTCAGTAAATTATCATGTCTGGATCTACATTTAGTCCTCTTGCCACCATACTTACACAAAACAAGTTAACTATACTGAATGGAAATGAAAGCTTGACATCGTTTTAACTGCCCCGAAGAACCCGCGATAAATGCTTCGGCAGCTGCCAGACGTGAGTTCGATAAATGGAAGAAGTCGAATGGAATGGCCCGTTGCTACATTCTGGCCTCAATGGCTGGTGTGTTGCAACACCAATTCCAGTCGAACAATTCTGCTAGTGAAATTATCGAATCCCTGAAAAAGATGTTTGGGGAGCATGGCAGGCCTACGAGACAGGTAGCCATGCAGAAGATAATGAGTGCTAAAATGTCGGAAGGGACTCCAGTCAAAGTACATGTTTTGAAAATGATTGATTATTTAAATGAGCTGGAGACCCTAACATCGACGTACAGACCCAAGTAGATATGATCCTTAATTCGCGGTCGCCGTCATTCGCTCAATTTAAATTTAATTATAATATGAATAAAATGGATTTCTCAATGAGCGAATTAATGAGTTCTTTACTGGCAGCGAAAGGGGTGATCAAACCTGGGGGCAATGTTCTGAACATTGAGAAAAGCTCTTCTTCTTCCCGATCTGCACCAAAAGGTAAGAAAGGGAAGAAGAAGGCTAGCGCTGGTGGTCCAAGTGTTGGACCGGTCCCTAAGATTATAAAAACTAAAGGAAAAAAGTAAGGGCAAAGGGAAGGTGGGTGGCCAAGGCAAAGGAAAGTGTTTCCAATGCGGTGACAAGGGCCATTGGAAGAGGAATTGTCCAGAATTCTTAGCAACAAGAGTTCAAGTTATGATTGAATCACATGTGATTGAAGTAAGTTTTTTAACGGATACTTCAAACACATGGTGCATTAATTATGGTACAACTAACCATATCTGTAATTCATTACAGGGGTTCAGATCAACCAGGAGGTGCAGTGATGGGAAAATCATACTTACCTAGGTTTTAGCGCAACCGTTTCTATGGTTGCTATATGAGTCGTAGTTTTAGAATTTCTAGACTAAAGTTTTGATTTTATCAGATGTACTTTACGTCCCTTTAATAAGACGTAATTTAATTTCAGTTTCTAATTTATCGAATAATGGTTATTCTTTTCATTTTGGAACTAAAGTTGTGATGAAAGATATAGTTCTTTTATATGTTCTGGTGTTAAATCAAATGGTTTGTATGTGATTACTCCCAATATTTCTAAAGACTCTTGTATAGAACTTAATAACTGAGTGGTAACTGTACCATCTAAAAGAAAGGAACCTTCCACTAATCCAACAAGGCTTTGGCATATGAGGCTTGGCCATATCAATCTAAATAGGATTGGCAGACTAGTCAAAGAAGGAGTCTTAGGCCATTTGGTTCTCCAACCAATAGAAGTCTGCGAGTCTTGTTTGGAGGGTAAGATGACCAAAATGCCCTTTTCCTGCAAAGGGCAATAGAACCAATGCATTGTTGGAGTTAGTTCATACTAATGTGTATGGACCAATAAATATTAGAGCAAGGGGTGGTTATAAGTATTTCATAATATTTACTGATGACCACTCTAGGTATGGATATGTGTACCTAATGCAGCACAAGTCTGAAGCCTTTGAATAGTTTAAAGAATTTAGGGATGAAGTGGAGAAGCAATTGGGGACACATATCAAGGCCATTCAATCTGATCGAGGTGGCAAGTACCTCTCTAATGAGTTTATTGATCACCTCGTACAGAATGGGATTCTGTCACAGTTAACTGCACCTAGTACGCCTCAGCAAAATGGTGTAGCGGAGAGAAAGAATCGAACTCTTTTAGACATGACTAGGTCGATGATGAGTTATTCAGAGTTGCCATTATTCTTTTGGGGTTATGCTTTGGAAACCGCTGTGTACATACTAAATCTAGTACCAAGCAAATCTGTTCCCAGGACACCACGGGTGATGTGGATTGGGCGCAAGCCTTCTTTGCAACATATCTGGATATGGGGGGGGGGGTCCGGCACATGTGCTGAAAGGAAAGATGAGAAAATTGGAATCTAGATCATAAGTATGTTACTTCGTAGGGTATCCAAAGGGTACTTATGGATGGTATTTTTATGATCCAAGAGAATAGAAAGTGTTTGTTAGTACAAATGCTATTTTCCTGGAAGATGATTATATCATGAACCATAAACCTAAGGGAAGTATAGATCTTAGAGAGATAGAAGGAGAGCCATCAGTCCTACCCGCAGTTAATAACAATGTAAGATAAGAAAATACCACTTCTTCACCCATTTCTGCACCGGTACCTCGTCATAGTGGGAGGATTATCAGCCAGCCTGATAGATACATGTTCTTAGGAGAAGTTTTTGAAGCTCTCTCCATAGAATTTGAATTTGATCCTACCACGTACGAAGAGGCAATGGTTGATGTAGACTTAGCTCATTGGGTTAAAGCTATGAAGGCTGAATTAGAATCTATGGATTCAAATCAGGTCTGGGATCTTGTAGAACTTCCAGCCAATATTAAACCCATTGGTTGTAAGTGGGTCTAAAAGAGGAAAAGAGGATCTGATGGAAAGGTTGAGACCTTTAAGGCAAGGCTTGTGGCGAAAGGTTATACTCAAAGGGAGGGCATTGACTATGAGGAAACCTTTTCACTGGTAGCCATGCTCAAATCCATCAGAATACTCTTATCCATTGATGCATGCTGTAGACACCCCATTTTGTCAGCTATCAGATTTAGGAGACCCATAGCTTGGTGGTTCACAATGATCGAAAAAGACTCAAAAGGACTCCTGGAAGTTAGTTCTATCTCTCAAAACGCTCAGAATGACCAAAATACCCCTGAAAGCCCAAACACTCCCAGATTTGAACCAAATGTTCTGGAAACATGCTACGTCATAAGAAAAGCAATAAAATGAGTTTTAAAGCAAAATCAAATGAAATCGTCGGCTCCCAGAGACCCCCGGAAGTCCCGGAAGTTCCCAGAAAGTCCCTGTTGACCGGTTTGACCAGGTTTGACCAAGGTTTGACCAAAATCGTCCAAATTCGCTCAAAAATTCTGAGATCATTCTTCATCATGTGAAAAGTACTAAAACGAGTTTTAAAAAAAAAATCGGATCAAAACGTCAGCTCCTGGGAGCTCCCAGAAGTCCCCAGAACTTCCTAGAGGTCCCTGATTTGACATGTTTGACCAAAAGTTGACTTTGAAACCAGAGCACCGTATCATTTTTTAAACATTTTTCATGGATACTAGAGGTCAATAGCTTTCCAACGGTATATCGCACATAATTTCTGGATTTAAAACGAATTTATTATGAATTTCCAAAGGCAAAAAGGTGATCAAATCGGCTTTTATCGCGAATACCGCAAAACTTTTCAAAGTGAACTATCTCCGAACTATTTTTATGTAAAGTAGACTCCATTACCTTTCCAACGGTATATCACAACCTCAATTTGGAGTTCGTATGCATTTTCTGTGAATTTCGGACGAAATAGGGCCTTTTCGCGAATACCAGAACCTCTGGGGGCCTAAACAGCATTATCTGGACGAAGGAGGAGCAGTGCCGCCGCGGCACAGGCCCAGTGCCACCGCGGCACTCTCCCCCAGAATAGTATGTTTTTGTAATTTCTTTTGGGGGTCCAATTTGATATATTAGAAATCAAAACGACGTAGTTTTGGTTCCCAGCTTATTTTGGACCAATGGGAGACCATTTTAAACTTTTTAAAACTCCATTTACCACCCCTCCTTTGCCTATAAAAGAAGCCATTTACTTCCATTTAGAGAGATACATGGAAGCTTAGAGAGAGCTTAGGAAGAAACTCTAAAGAAATATAGAGAGATAAAGAGAAGAAGTAGTCTTTTTCTTCCATTTTTTCCAATCAAAGTGAGTTCTAATCTTGTTTTCCTCCACCATTCTTCTATATACTTCATCATCAATATACCCAATCACCATTTCTCTAAGCATTTTTGAGTTAGGAAGCTACTTATGTCCAAATGTCTATATCTATGAGTGAAACACCAAGCTACAAGTCCAATATCACATTGATTATCATCTATTAATTTGTTCATTTGCTTGCTTATATATAATGATCATCTCTTCTTACCTCATTTCTTTTTGATTTTCTTTATTTACTTACTAGTTCATCATCATCTAGATGATGACATGAAGTTTGAGGTGAGTGAATCCTTATGGATAGTAGCTCTTGACCTCAGAAACATGTTTGATAGATGATGATTATAACTTCAATACCTCCAAGGTATCCTTGAAGTTATGTTCAAAATAAAAACGAATCTCTCCAATAATATTGGGAGTTCTTTGATGATTCAAGGTTGGATGAGGTTCTAAGTGGTCACATGGTCATCTCAAGAGTTTAAGTTCATGCTTTGAACATCTATTTCAAAACCCCCAATCAAGAACTCAAACTCTATTTCAAAACCCAAATCCATTTTCTTCAAGAATGATCCAAAACAGTGAACTTTTCAGATTCAAAGATTTGTTTTGAATTAAATACTTGAGTTATGATGATGAAACCACTTGGAAAATCTTCCTAAGACATCATAGCTTGTCTCCAATTTTTCCCATCAATTATAGAGATGTGAAAGTATTATTTTCGGATTTAAGAAGTTCATATTCATAATCTGCCTCTGTTCTCACAGAATGTTAACCTGACTTCTTGCACTTATTCTGGATGTTTTCATCACTGTACATATATCTTTTCTATTTTTTTTATGAAACTTGGGTGTCTTAGGAAACTTTTGGTATATCATAGGTCATCATAAACCCTTTCTTTGATTTATGAAAAATCATACAAAATCAGTCAACAGTGCAGCTTTTGTTTCTGAGTCATGTGTACATTCTAATTTATTTCTTTTAATCTGTGATAGCTATTGAGCTTTGGCTTTTTTGGGTTATTTTCTAGACACAATAAGGATGATCTCTGATTTTTCTCACATTTTCTTAGGCATGTTTGACCTCCCATTATGATGTTATAATGTAATGCATACAGTCTGTCCACTATTCACAGCATGTCATTTTTTTACTTTCACACTTTGATGCAACACTCTCTTGTATCTAGATGAACCCATATCCCATGAACATGTTCTTTACCACTTTTAGCATGATATATCATATCATGTATCATCTATCCTCTCATGTATCATACTCCCATAGGTTCTTGAGTTTGGTTTCCAAATAAAATCATGTTTTGCAAATACTTGGAAAGTTCTTGAAATGAGTTAGGAATTGATATTCCAAGTGGTTAGAATATTCATCCAAGTTCTGGAAGTATACTTTCAAAACCCTCATCTCAAAACCCCCCTCTTAAACCCCTCATTTTGATTTCAAGAAATAAACTTTGTTTTTCTCAAAACCCTCAAAAAAGTGAGTCATTTAACTTCAAGGAATTATTTTGAGTTCAATAGTCAATGTATGAATGCAAGACCACTTGGAAAGTCTTTCTAACTCATTATAGGACATCCATGATTTTTGGCTTGACTTGGAAGCACTTGAAAATGGTCCATTTGGACCCAAACATTCTCTCCAGATGTTCTGTTTTTGATGTCACAGCAGCTTGGTCTACTTTCAACTTGTTTTACAGAAAACTTTTCCAAAACGAGTAGTCCTAACTTATTTTTCCCTTGAACTTCAGTGTCTTAGGGAACGTTCTGTATAAAATGGGCCTCTAGATCATTTGCTGTCATTTTCTAAGATATTTTGACATTTCAGTCGACAGTACGAACTCTGTTTCTGGGTAACCTCCATTGTTCATATGATTTCTCTCAATCTGTAATAGTTATTAAATATTGGCTTTTTGGGTTGTGTTCGAGACACAATAAGGAAGATCTTCATAAAAAATCATGCATGGAAAACATTCCTAACCCCTCTTTTCAATTTTCAAAAGATCATGTTACTATTCTGTCTACTATTCACAGCAAGCACACTTTTAATTTCCCCCCTTTGTTTTGATGCTTACATGCACTCTAAATTAGTTCATGTCTTAGGAAGTAGTTCATACTACATTTGTACATATCTCATGATGATTTCATTCATTCACTCATTCATACACATTCTAGAATTCTAAGTCATTCTAGGAATCCATGAACACAAAGCACACTACAACCTTGACACATTCTAGATACATACATTGCATCCATGCAAAGATTTGGGGCTTGTGTGACTCCTAATCTAAGAAGATTATAAGGAATGATCATGATCACACGTTCATGCTTCCCCTCGATCTAATCCTCCTTTCTCATCCGTCCTGAGGATTGAGAGGTCTTCTTTTCTCAAAGAATAACATGCATCATACTAGCTTGCTAAGCATATTTTGATTTCTTTGTTTATTTGTTTCAAGAACAATTCATGTCCCCTTTAGATTAAGGAAACTTAATTACTTGATACATGATTAGACGATTTTTCCTAGGTTTATTTGTGTGATCTTTCACTTTACATTGCATGATATTTGACTTAGATCTTATGAATGATATTTTATCTTTAGATCTTCCATTTCAAGTTTCTTATGTGATGTAATATACTATCAAAGTATTAATTGCCGAACCATACATAGTATAAAATGATTATTTGGATGCTAATTGAGGCCCTTCGAAATACGGGGCGAGTTGAGGGTGTTTTAGTTGCGACAAAGGCTCCTTCCTCTCTCGTACCAAAATCCCGAACCAAGTTCTTTGGTTATGAAGGGCTGGTGCCCTTTATCCATTTGGGTGAGTCAAATTAGGTTTCTTGGTTCCTTAAAGACCAAGTGGCGACTCTGTATCTATTTTCAACAGATCATTTTCTTTCCTTTTCAAAACAATCTCAAACTAAGAAAGAGTGGATGAGCGATCCCGGTATCCACACATGCCTAGATTATGAGATCTGGCAGATGGACGTCAAGACTGCATTCTTAAATGGCAATCTTGAGGAGGACATCTATATGTAGCAACCAGAAGGGTTCATAGCTGGTCGAAAAGGTAACTTAGTATGCAAGTTGCAAAAGTCCATTTATGGACTTAAGTAGGTATCCAGGAGTTGGAACATTCATTTTGACCAAGCGGTCAAGTCGTTTGGTTTCATACAGAATCTGGATGAGCCTTGTGTATACAAGAAGTGTGAAGGGAAAGTGGTAGCTTTTCTTGTGCTATACGTTGATGACATTTTACTCATTGGGAATGATGTAGTGGCATTGTCAACGATCAAGGTTTGGCTATCTAGTACTTTTGATATGAAGGATATAGGATAGGCGAGCTATATCCTTGGAATAAAGCTCTTTCGGGGTCGTAAGCGAAAGATAATGGGATTATCTCAAGCTGGTTATATCGATAAGGTGCTAACTAGATTTTCACTAGAAAATTTGAAGAAAGGTTTATTACCTTTCAGGTATGGTTTAGCGTTCTCCAAGGACCAGTGTCCCAAGACACAGGAGGAGAGGAATCGCATGACAGGAGTTCCCTATGCCTCGGCAGTGGGAAGTCTCATGTATGCGATGTTATGCACTAGACTAGATATCTGCTTTGCTGTTGGCAAGGTTAGCAGGTATCAATCGAATCCAGGTCTAGAGCACTAGACAGCCGTTGAGCACATTCTTAAGTACTTGAGAAGGACTAAAGATTATATGCTTATATATGGCGGTGGTGAGTTAATTCCTGTAGGATACACTGACTCGGACTTTATGTCAGATAAAGATTCGAGAAAGTAGACATCCGGACATCTCTTTACCTGGGGAGGTAGTGTTGTTAGTTGGAGGAGCATTAAGCAAAAATGTATTGCAGACTCAACTACAGAAGCTGAGTATGTGGCTACTTGTGAAGCCGCAAAGGAAGCTGTTTGGCTCAAGAAGTTCCTTATGGAGCTCGAGGTGGTACCAGGGTCGTTATCACCTATTACACTTTATTGTGATAATAATGGGGCAGTGGCTCAGTCCAAGGAACCAAGGAACCACGGAAAGGGAAAGCACGTAGAGCGAAAATATCATCTTATCTGCCACCGCTGACAATCTTGCTGATCCGTTTACAAAGGCCTTGCCAAAGAAGGTCTTTGATCGTCATCCAAATAGTCTAGGTCTCAGATGTAATTCTGTATGGTTATGAGTGCAAGTGGGAGTTTGTTGGATTTGTGCCCTCAAACCATTACTTTATGTAAAAGACATTAGCATTTTAATATATGGATATCAGCTTTACATTATATTGTGTATGATTCTGTCATGAGATGATTGTTTAATCCTTAAGCATCATAGTAAGTAATTCGTGTATGTATAAGATGCATACGATGAGATACAGATTACTATTCTTGATACTTAGAACTTGTCACAGTGGATGATGAGACTAGATACCTCATCGGGTCTACATTGTAGCATAATTAACTACCATTAGATGGAGTGATTAATCTCAATCACTAGAGTGTCACTCTTAGTTAATATGCTAGTGCTTATAGTGCATTGACAGACTTGAGCTTTCCTATTGACACTCAAGACTGTCAAACAGTCAATATGAACTCATAACTTGTATAAGGTACGTGTTCTTAATCTTGAGACGATTATGAACACAGACTGTGGACATGGCTGCTTTGACTTACCAATCAGTGAGGTCTATAAAAGATCAACACCTAGGTATCTTGGGTATGTCATGTTCATAGGGTTGTGACATATATTGTCAAGATAGAATCTACCCTCTGATTGAGAGTAAGCATTCCCTTGAGAATGTCACCAAGTTGATTACTGAGAACTGCAGTCTTGTTGATAAGTAGTTATCAACATGTTTGGTAATCATGAGAGGTGAATGGCACTCAAGGAACACAAGAAGTAATCATGATTCAGGTTGATAGTAATAGTTATCCGACTACCTGAATATGATTGCGAATGCTGAAGGTAGAGGGACATTAGTACAAACATACAAGTCTAGTTATCGCTTTGGATATGTTCTTTTGCGTTGGAGTTCAGTTATCATTTTATAGTGGAGTAAACATTAACTGATCAGTCAATTAATTTGCTGATCAAAGAGTTTGGTCATCGAAATTAATCAACTGATTTGAGCCAATAATAAAGAGCCTAGGAGGTCTCACTCTTAGCTCCGCCAGGATGTTCGAAAAGCCAGAAGAGGATGATGTCAAGATAGGTTTGATCGAACGAACTAGTTTCGATCGATTGAAGTCAAGGCATGTTCGATCGATCGAACGTAGTTCAATCGATCGAAGTTTCGATTGATCGATCGAAGGTTAAAGTCGGTTTTGGAAATCTATAAACAGGGCAGTTGTGTACAGGGTTTAATAATCGTCGTTTTTCCTATTCGAAAGTTGCAGAATGTGTTTAGGGCTTCCCAAACCTTCATATCCTCCTTATTAGAGATCCCACCATCTCTAGCCTCTCCGGGAAGCATCCACAGGAGTCATAAGGGTGAAGACAACCTAGTGGAGGCTGCTGTATCACCAAGGTCGAAGATTTCAGAATTGGGACGCAGAATTAAAGCCAGAATGTCCCATCCCTACCACTCCTACTGTGGGATGAGGAAGCATGCAATGACCTAGGTATGGGTCAGAGACCCCGAGCCTGATGTACAAAGGGGACAGGGTTATCAACCTAAAAGGAAAAGAGTATATAGTCCTAAAGATAAGGTGACACTCGCCCAAAACTACCCCAGGGACACCCGCTCGGATCAACCGTTTTAAGGTACCTCCTGATTTGAAGAAGAATAGAAATTGAGGAAGAAAAAATCCCACTCCCGCTCTAACCTAAGTGGGTTCGTTCTCTCCAGCCTCACTCAAAAAATGAAAAGGAAAAGGAAAAGAAAGGGGAGAAGGAAGAATATAGCAAATGAAAACTGGGAAGTGAAAACTTACACGAATCAACGCAGAAAAGGGCTCGGGAAAGCTTGACCGGGGATTTTTGCTCTCAAACCGCTCAGTAATCTCTAGTTTGGCAGCAAGGAATGAAAGAAATGGGCAAGTACTCCTTATATATACAGCATGAATGGCTTAGATCCAAGCAGATCCAACAGCCAGGAAATCTTCCCTCCTAAACATCCTGATAGCTATAACCTCGGGCATGTGGAGCGTCGCCTAAAAAGGCGTGAGCATTAAATGCGTGATGTGACGGTCTGGTTCGCACGCGATTACTTAGATCCCTCTACGCCGACCTCATTGGATCCTAACCAGACCAATCATTCCTTGACACGTGGAAACCATTGATCTCGAGTGCCTAGTAATGCCGCTCGGTCCAATCTCCGGGCGGCCAAGGAAGCAAGTCCGTCCCAGGCCATGCTCCTAGAAGGCACCCCGAGCGGTCATTTGAGAGATACTGATTTTTAATCCTCATCTGATAGAGCATCATATCAGCTTTGAAAATGGGGGGCAGCTGATATATCTAAAAATATCCAGTCAAAGTCAAATCACCACGTCAACATAGTGACCCCGAGCAATCCAGAAAAGGCGCCCCTATCCTAGTGATCCCGGACCGCTATGGTAGAACTGCCCGGTACGGGCCCATAACCCGGGCGTACGATACAACTGTACTTCACACATGATCGGCTTGGCCAGCTGGCCTCTGAGCGGTTTCCTTATTCAGTCATAAGGCTAATGGAAATAGTTAACAGTTTCCTAAACCACTTAGGAAACTTTCCTTGAATCATGCTAATCAATTTGTAGCTAGATTAGGCTTCCTAATCTAATAAGCTACCTTGTACGGGTGGTCTCTTGCACCTATAACAGAGGCCACTCATCCCCATTAACGGGGGGGGGAGGGGGGGGGGATCAATCGATCGCATTCTAACTCTAAAGAATATAAAATCATATCACTATTACACATATACCCAGTCGGTTTTTGGTAGTGCCGTCCACTCTGTCGGCTGACCAGTCCCCGACGGTGCTCTGTTAGTGAAAGCGCACCGACGTACCCGTGGACGTAGGTCACCTCATTAACAGGGCCAAATCACATCCAAACTCCATTGTGTCCATCTCTCTCATATAATTACTCTTACCCAGATTTTGGCATCATCATTAAGTTTCACAAACATTGTTTTTTCATCAATTATTATTATTATTATTATTATTTTTTTAAATACTGTGCTTTGCAAAAAAGAATTCAAATGTTGCACTTTTAAGCTTTGTGCAGTGAGAAATGAGGGAGTGGGAGTCATGCTCATGCGTGAACTAAGTTTTAGGGGAGTGTTTGGCTGTGCTCAAATTGTAAACCAAACAGAGTCTCCACCACCGTCTTCCCCCCCTCTCTCTCTCTCTCTCTCTCTCTCTCTCTCTCTCCCCCTCTCTCGCCATCGCCGACTGTCTACTGGAGCCCCGATTGTGTTTCTCTTCACTTACTCTCTCTCTCTCTCTCTGCCCTAGTTTTTTGTATTGTTGTTTTCAAACATTACCGGGTTTGGAAGTTCCATGAATATGAATCAATCAATTTAGTATATGGTGTATTTGACTAGCTTTTTTTGTAGGATGATAAAATCAAAAAAGAGGTTGTTGGTAGACTTAAAGGAAAGGCTTGACCCCAACTTAGGATATTGTTGTAGTGCTTAAGCCTTGACACTGAGATCCTTAAATTATTGTAAATGTAAACTAATGATGGCAATTAACAAGGGGAATTTTGTAAACGTAAATTTGTAGTTCTTGGCATAAACTTGGCTTTGTTATTTTCTTTTTGATTACAAAACCTTCGGTAGTGGCTAGAACATATATGTGCTTAGAAGAAGAAAAAATTTCGCTCGATAGTCACTAGCTGAACATACATATGGATAGAATTGTTCAGCAGTGGCTTTATGAATGTCTACTTGGTTAGTTGACTAGCAGAACTAACATCGAGAATCTTATTTCAATGTAATTTTGTGTGGTTAAAATTTTTTGATAGTGCATTTAGTTTGGGAACAAGTTTAAAGTTTAAACCAATTTTTACCACTCATTTTTCGGCATTAGAGCCACAATGCCCACCACCACATAAGGTAGTTCTCTAAAGCTCAAATGGAACTTTGCTTAACTAAGGTAATTTTTCCCAATTGCATCAACCATATGCATTCATGTTACTAATTTTTTGGTCAATATAGTTTCCATGACAGTTGCACACGCCCCTCTCTCTCTCTCTCACATTGAATTTTTTTATTATCAAATCTTTCTTGTATCTGTACTTTTTCCTATCCGTAGTTGTGAGTTAGTTATTTATCCCATACACCACATTTTTATTTGGCTACACTCTTTCTTTTCTTTTCTTTTTTGTTTCTTTTTTTTCAATGCATGGTTAAGAAGGACGGAAATGAAGAATCACTAACTGGTCTAATGTTGAAATAGCAAATGAGAATTTTTTTCGATTAGTGCCCTCAGGCAAGGGCAATACCTGTCATGGTCCAACATTTTAAAAAAAAATACTGTGAGAGCTCAATCGAACTGTTAAGAATTTAAACCTTTATTTATGCAAGACTGTAGTATTTGGCATTTTATACTCTAGGAAAAAAAACCATAAATAGTTTAACTCATGAATGGTTAGAATTTGGTAGTGGCTTTAACCACGAGCAATACCCTAGAGCTCCGAAGCTAACTTCCATGATTGAAATATTTTCCTATGTTAGCTCAATTGAACTATTAATGTTTTCATATGTAAGCTGACCTCCAGTGTGCTAATTTGCCTTTGATTTGACTTCTTTCATTTGTTCTATGTTTTATCTTTATGCAAAACGTAATTGGTAATGTTGAGCTTTGCAAAAGTACTAACTACGTTCCTTTTTTATTGCAGGCTTATATGGTGTGAGGAGAAGGTAATTGCTAAAGTTATTTTCCATCTTTCAGTTACACAAAATTAACTTTTTCCTATCTTTGGCCCCGATGTTTTGAGCGATGCTTGGAGTCCAAAGTGCAAGTAAAGTGATTGATATATTCCCTTTTATCAAAAGTGTGTTTTCGGTTCTCATTGACATTCCAGAATCTTCTCCATTGCTTTTGATTTCCTTATTTGTTTCCAGTTAGTCAATTGGTTTTACTTGAGATTTGCCCAGCATAGCTTACGCGAACTAAGTATTTCCTAAGTTGCTTAATTCATGGCTAACTCTTTTAATTTTCAGAACTTATTAGCACCATCAAGCACATATCAGGTTAGCATTTTATAATCTATTACTTTGCAATGTAAGCTGAAAATCTCTAGAAAGGAAAAGAAAGAAAATGAAGTTTTGAGTTGTTTTGCTGATTTCTCTGTGATAGGATTTGTCTAAGTTCATTCAGTTTTGAGTGACTTTGATTTCTAAATAGTAAACACATTGATTGTCATATTTGATTTTCATAAAGACAATCTGATATCAAATTCTTGAGTTTGTGCCATGTTTTGAATTCTAAAAATAGTAGTTCATGGTGAGCTAAAATAGGGACTACTTTTAGATTATTCAAGCTAAAAATGAATAGTCAGCAAAAGAAATTAAGGTTGGGAGATTTTTGTGCCAGCAACATTCGCACATAGACCCAGTTTCCTTCCCTCTGTATGGTATTCTCCCAACATTCGCGCTACTGCAAAAGAAATAACTCATTAAAACGTGTTTAGTAAGTCTTCCCCCCCCCCCCCCTCCTCTTTTCTACTAGCTTTCCAAGGAAAATTTGTGTTTTCTCTCACCTCTACGGTGTGTTTAAATTCTATTGGTTCTTAGTCCTTTCTACATGCTAAATTATGTTTACGTTTCACTTGATTGTGGCTGGAAAGTGTGTAGTTTAATTTTCGATCCAAGACTAATGTGGCTATTAGTTTAAATTGTTTAATGGGTGGTGTTTTGGTTTAGTTTCAAGTGTTTGATTTTAGTTCCAAGGCACTTGCAAGACAGTGCTTTGGTTGGAATTGTAGTATTGGTCAAAAATATTGTGACGGCTACTCATGTCGGGGTATGCTATCATCTCCCCCTGTTTTAGCTTTGTATGCTGCCATCCCTTTTGTTTAGGATGCAAACCTGCAACTTATGCCCCAAACTGATGCATACTAATGCTTCATATTTGATATATATTTTTTTGCAACTTTTCTCTAACAACATATACAAAACATAATAAGTGTAAAAAATTCCTTATTGTTTCAAGGGGGTGGGGAATCCTAAAGTTAACAAATGCTTAAAGAATAGGTCTATACATTATTATTTATTTAAAGAGTAATTGTTTTTTCTTTTTTGAATCATTGATTTTTGAACTCTCTTTTTTATTTTTTATTTTATTTTATTTTATTTTTTTGTGCTGCCTCATGTTTTTGACATTCACTTGCATTGTGAGCCATGAGTATCTAGGTATGTGACTTGGCCTTTTCTTTTTTTACCTTGATTTACTATAAAAGCAGCATAATTCCATGTACTTATTTGTGAATCGATTGTGACGATTGCTATTCAAACATGTAAGGTAAAGATTTTTTTTTTCCAGATCATAAGCTGCAGAAAAAGGGAATGTGAGCTGAAGAACTTGCATGCAATGATTCTATGAGTTATTTCCTTTGCTTTACAGTCAATTTCCTTGGGGTTTTTTGTTGTTTTATGGTGCAATGTTGTTCAATGTTCTATTGCACTTGCTATCTGGAACTCATAGTCTGGGAAGTCTCACTTTCTTCTACTACTTCTTTGTTCTTCTTCCTCTCTAATCTGCAACGGGAACTCTCTCTTTGTTCTTACAAATGACACTGTTTAGTTGATCCAAAAATCTTAATGGTATTCACAACAATCAATTTATCATTTTAGGAATAAGGACACGGTACTCTATTTAGTTTAACTCGATTCAATTTGTATTTTCTTTTTAGGCGATTCATTGAAACCCCTGAATTATTTGGTTTATTTTGATACTTGAAATGGGAGTATGGAATACATAAAGTAGTTGACTTATAACGTTTGATATTGTAAAAGTGGGATTTTTTAGATCTTTTTTTTGGGTCATATTTAGATTTCTTTTTTATCTACGTTGTTCATATTCGATCCTTTTGCGACGTGCCCCACAGGCACGGGCACGGGCACGGGCACGGGCACGACCACATACTAGTATATATATATATATATTAGATAGGCTTAGGAATACTAGATTAGAAGAAAACAATGTATAACATAGAGGGTGTGAAAAAAAATTCACTTTTAATGGTGTTGTGTCATTTAACTGTCATTAGTTCAAATAATATGAACACAAACAATATTTGTTTACATGGACCAAACATAATTAAAGTCACCACTAAAGGACATAAAGCACATCTAGTGAAATTCAAATTTTTTTATTTTTTTTATTTTTTTTATAGTAAAAGTAATATTTCATTAAAAGCATAAGTAAGAAAATACATTAATAATAAGCAAAACAAATTTTTGAGCCACATTGCAAATCTCTTCAATCCTTGATAAAACTATCTGTTGTGTAGCTCGAGACTGAGCTGGCTAAGGATCGAAGAAAGCTACCAGCACGTAAAACAAAATCGTTGGATCCTTATGATATGAATCCAAATATGAATACTCATGTAAATGCTAGGGCGTTCCCTTTAAGCGACGCGTTGCGCCTGCCTTTGGGTGTTTCGAAAAATGTGCAAGGGGCTCCGCATCGTCGCCCGGGTGCGGTGTTAAATAAGCAAGGGTTCCTGTGCTCATCTGGGCCACCGCGGGTAAAGAAGCTAGTCCAGAACTATAGGCTTAGGTGAGCAACTTGGAATATAGGAACCTTAACAGGTAAAGCTATGGAACTAGTAGACACTATGATTAGAAGGAAGGTTAATGTAGTATGTTTACAAGAAACAAAGTGGGTTGGAGAGAAAGCTAAGGAGGTAGAAAAGACCGGGTATAAGATACTCTATACAGGGAAAGATAGGCATAGAAATGGTCTCGGAATCGTGGTTGACAAGAACCTCAAGGATAAAGTTGTGACAGTCACGAGGAAAGGAGACAGAATGTTGCTTATCAAACTGGTAGTTGGAGTGGATATAATTAATGTGATTAGTGCATACGCGCCCCAAGTAGGATTGGATGATCACACTAAAAGACAATTCTGGGATGAGTTGGACGCTTTAATGCAAGAAATACCGGGAGGAGGGAAGATAATTGTAGGTGGAGATTTTAATGGCCATGTAGGCAAAGATAGAACTGGATATGAGAGGGTGCATGGGGGGTATGGTTTTGGAGATCAGAATGAGATAGGGGTGAGTATTTTAGATTTCGCAGTAGCATATGATCTTATAGTAGCAAACACCTTTTTTCAAAAAGAGGGAAGAACACTTGATAACCTTTAAGAGTGGATCTAATAGAAGTCAGATCGATTTGTTCCTTGTGAGAAAGGCAGACCGCTTAGCATGTAAAGATTGTAAGGTCATCCCAGGAGAGAGTTTAACATCTCAACATAGACTTACTATTTTAGATATCCATATAAAAGGAAAATGTCGTACTAGAAAAGACCCTATAAACCCGCGAACTAGGTTGTGGAACCTTAAAGGCGAGAAACTAGTAATATTTCAAGAGAGAATGTATATAGAAGCACCTTGGAATTTGGAAGATGGAAGCAATACTATGTGGGATAGAATGGCAGGGTGCATCACGAGAATATCGAAGGAGGTCCTCAGAGAGTCGAAGGGAAGAGTGTTAGCTTCTAAAGATACTTGGTGGTGGAATGAAGAGGTACAAACTGCAGTAAAAACCAAAAAGGATTGCTTTAAGAAGTGGCAAAATGATAGAAGTGAAGAACACTTAAAAAACTGTAAATGTGAAAATAAGGAGGTTAAAAGGACAGTTAGAGTTGCTAAAATGGAAGCCTATGACGCCTTCTACACCAAACTAGACATTAGAGAGGGGGGAAAATGTATTTATAAGCTTGCTAAGTTGATAGAAAGGAAAACAAGAGACATTAATCAGGTTAAGTGTATAAAAAGCGATGACTCTAGGGTATTAGTGAACGACGAAGAGATTAAGGAAAGGTGGAATAGCTATTTTGATAAGTTGTTGAATGAAAAACATATGGATAACACAATGGAAGAAGAAATTGGAAGTTACGATGAAACTAGAGAATACAGATCCTATCGGAGAATAAGGAAGTTTGAGGTGGAATTTGCTTTGAAGAAGATGAAACCCAACAAGGCCTTAGGACCAGATGGGATCCCCATTGAGGTTTGGAAATGCTTGGGAGATGTGGGGGCATCTTGGCTTACAAAAGTTTTTAATATGATTTTAATGACTAGAAAAATGCCTGATGAGTGGAGGAAGAGCATCCTGGTGCCTATATATAAGAGTAAAGGAGATGTACAACAATGCAACAACTATAGAGGTATTAAGTTGATGAGCCATACTATGAAGCTATGGGAGAGAGTGATGGAGCATCGCTTAAGAGGCGCAACATCAGTGTCAGAAAATCAGTTTGGATTTATGCCTGGGAGATCAACTATGGAAGCAATTTATTTACTTAGAAGACTAATGGAAAAGTATAGAGAGAAGAAAAAAGATCTACATATAGTTTTTATTGATTTAGAGAAAGCTTATGATAGAGTGCCTAGAGATTTAATTTGGTGGGTGGTAGAGAAGAAAGGAGTGACCAAGGGTTATATTGACGTTGTGAAGAATATGTATGATGAAGCGGTTACTACAATTAGATCACCAGCCGGAGAAACAAGCGAATTCCCAATTACCGTAGGCCTGCACCAAGGGTCGGCCTTGAGTTCTTATTTGTTCGCCCTAATTATGGATGAATCGACTAGACACATTCAAGATGAGGTCCCATGGTGTATGTTGTTCACAAATGATATTGTCATGGTTGATGAGACTAAAAGGGGACTCAACACTAAACTAGAAGCTTGGAGAGAAGCACTGGAGACTAAGGGGCTAAAGATAAGTAGGACGAAAACAGAATACATGGAATGTACTTTTAGCAACAGTGGAAGTAGAGACAACGAAGCAGTGAAAATCGAAATCAGGAGATCCCAAAGAGGGAACACTTTCGCTATCTAGGTTCAATGATCAGTAGAGACGGAGAAATTGGTGATGACGTGACCCATAGAATTAAAGTGGGCTGGCTTAGGTGGAGGAGTGCTTCCGGAGTATTATGTGATCGGAGATACCAACAAAATTGAAAGGAAAATTTTATAGGACAGCTATTAGGCCAGCTATGCTCTACGGGACAGAGTGTTGGACAACTAAGAAACAACACATTAGCAAAGTGAGTGTAGCGGAGATGGGGATGCTAAGATGGATGTGTGGTAAGACTAGGAAAGATAGAATTAGAAATGAGTACATCCGAGAGACTGTAGGAGTGACACATATTGAGGATAAGTTGAGGGAGAATAGACTTAGATGGTTCGGCCATGTGCAATGAAGACCTGTAAATGCACCTGTGCGAAAGAGTGATAAGATCGTAGTGTCTGGAATGGTTAGAGGGAGAGGCAGACCTAGACTGACTTGGGAATATGTAGTGCAACAAGATATGAATAATTTAAATGAGCATATAGCTCTTGATCGTGCAGAATGGAGAAAAAGGGTTCATACAGCCGACCCCAATTGATTGGGACACAATGCTTGGTTTGGTTTGGTTTTAACATTTGTTGTTTGGGTCTTTTAATTCAAAACCAAAAAAAGCTTGTTTTAGGCCATGGGCCTCTTTATTTCAAAAACCCAAACCCAAGGTAACAGATTGATATAAGTGACACCTATCCCACATTGCTAATTTACAAGACATTTCAACAACTTATATATACTTTGCTTTCATAAGGTAGTAAGCTTGTGTTGGGAAAATGCTCTCTCAACCGCCCACGGGGGAGGGGGGCGGATGGGGTGCAAATCTCAAAATTATGCTGTCTGATTTGCTTCCTCGTGCATAGGGGTAATTCTGTCACATTTTTGAGTAATGTTGACATCATTGTGCACATTTAATCCCTTGTTTAATACATGTTGGGAGGTTGCACTAATTTGCAATGCAATTGCAATACTCGGACGGATACAGTATGTAGTTAACTGAAAGAGTGCGTATACTAGTACTGTTAGAATTGATTTCTTTTAATCCATATATATAGAAAATGCAAGTAGTAGTTCCCAGATGGCAAAATTCTCAGATACTCAAACAGATTTCCTTGATTCCAATTTCCATCAACATCAACATCATCGCCCCATTTTGCTTCATTCCACTATACTCCCCTTTCTTCCCAGAAATGAAAATATAAATATATTCAATTTTCCTTCACTATTTTTGGAGCAATTCTAAACACTATAATCTTCCAATTCTAGTGCACATTTGGAAAAACTGATTGCTGAATTCTGGAGAACATAGCCCTGAGACCTTATGCATCGAGTCATTGACTCCGAAGGGCAGAATTGTTCTTAAGGACAGTGAAAACTATTACACGCCTCAATCAATATCATAGTCGTATCCTTCCTACATTTGCAACAAACCAAACATATATCACTCTGAAAATCACCGTGACTGTGAAAAGACTCCACCAAAATGCCACATATGACGAAAGAATGTCGAATTTGATATATACAACGTAGGATCGAGGGACAAACTACTCAATGGAGAGAGCCAAGGGCTCCCCCTCTATGGGAGAACCCCTTGGAAAGCTTGCTTGAGCAGAGAGAAGGAGAAGATTTTGTTTTTAGAGTGAGAAAAATTAAAGGGTGCCAGTGAAATTTAACTTTGGAAGCACCAACTTTTGGCAAACAATATATAATACAAAAGATAAGATTCATATCCAGTCTCTATCTGAATTACCATGCATACTGCATGAAAGGAACCATTACCGAGTGATGATCTCTTAGTCAATGTAATATATGTTGTCTAAACATTACTGAGTTAACTCCATAATCCAAAACATGATTACGAGCTGCGGAAAAGGAAGTGTCAGAGGCAGAAGTTCTGCTCTAAGTCCCTGTTTGGAATTACTTCTCAAACGTACATTTGAGCCTAATTAAACGTGTTTTTTGAGATCCAAAATGCATAGATTAATTGCTCATTTTGAAATAATTTTAGAAGATATTTTGAAAATTAAAAGTGCATTTTGGCTGAAGCAAGTCAAGAGATGTTTTATCTCAGTTGTGATGCCGGAACAAATTTAGGTTTTAATGTATATATATTTTACTTAATTCCCAAAGGTCCTATAGTAGGAAAAAAAAAAATTTATTGGGTATCATGGTGATAGGGATGATGTGGTATCCCAACCCAATCAAATTCCTTTATTCAAACATATGGCCCCCTATTTTCGGGGGAATCTCTTTCCACATTAGCCCAAACTCTATCCACATAAGCCTACAATCTTTCCTCTATTAGAGATGTTACAAAATCTCAAGTGGTATCACCGTGATACCCAATATTTACTCCTATAGTAGGGTTCTTCTACTTTTGCCTAAACTTCTGCCTAAACGCAAAAGTCAATAAATCCAAACAAGCCCTTAATTTGAACTATAAAGCCTAGTAATTTGAGCCCACTTCTTGCTGAGATAACTCACCAATTCAATTGAGGCATAAGAAGAAGTTTATGTTGCCTGTGGCTGTGATGAAAGTTTGTCGCCGCCCAGAATACTTCTTGGCTACATGCTTTCGAAACCAGCCCACCCGAATAGACATTTCCAAGAAGAGTGAGTCTGTTTGAAAATGCTTCAAATAGGATCAGATTTATTGGAATTCTTAGTCTTTATCTGATTTTTGTGAGAATCAACATTATGTTAATTTTAAAAAAAATACCAAGTTTAAGAGAGTTAATAGACCGACTAGGCACGGACTTCAGTGCAAGAAATGAACACTCAGGAAACAATTGAATTTATGGAACCAATCACCCAGTCCCGACCCTGGGGCTAGGGGAGGTAGGCGGCCCCCTTAGGCTCACGGTGAAACTTTTTTGCTAGACCGTGAGGACATGCAGTCGTGTTGGGAAAGAGAAAAGGTGTAGGGGGGATCGGTTCTGTTTGAGTAGTTGTGCCTACAGTGGATGGCGGTTGGTATGCAGACGAAGAGGATGCGGCTACATTAGAGGATAAGCATATTGTCAGGGCAAACAAACAGACGAAATCCACCCTCACCACCAACTGCCAGTTCCTCTGTAATGCCAAACAACCATGTTTACGGTTGTGAAAATTTGACGGCCACATCTGTGCCAGCCTTATATAGACACCTTCGCTATCATCAATTTCAAGGGCACTGGGACCCAACACTTCGCCGTCAAAACTACTACGCCTAAAGGAACGGTAAGGCATAGGTGTTCCGTTTACTGACGCTGCAGGAGCATGTTGTTGAATACGAGCCCCTAAGTGGTGGTAAAAAGGTGTTAGAAAATGGAGGCCACTCAACAACCAAGGCTACCGAAGAAGTTGCATAGGTGTACCTATATTTTTAGCAAGCAATCTGGCTTTGTCACCATACTACTGACGTCGATCGTCTGCCTGCCATTGTAGATAATGCTCCAGCTCCACAAAGCCAATTAACTTACATTTGACCGAACAATTTGTAGAGCTCCCTAATGAAATGATAATTTTTAATACCGTAGTTGCGTGAATGTTGATGTTCCTGTGGCAAGACTGAGATTAGTTTTGCGTCAACGCATTAATTAGAGCGAGAAGAATGTTGTTATGCCACATTTTCCACACAATAATGGATGATGTCACGAGATCGCACAAATAAGTAAACGGCGTACTAAGTTTAAAATTTCCATTGATAAGAACGCAAATAATTGAGGAGCTGACAGATATTTACAGTAAAAAGAAATTTGAAATTGTACAGCAGGGACGAGACAAGCGAACAAGCTAAGGTAAAGCAGTAAGGACAAATCCAAGGAAATCATTTTGAAAAGCCCATGAATGATCAAATGGTTGCAATAAGTGTTGGACGCCAACTTAACATGCTGACACTTGTTCACTACAACTGTACAAGGAACACACATATCAGATAGTTAAACGAAATAAAAGACACAAGCAACCCAACCTACCGTAATTAAATTTGTCAAACGCGGGAAAAAATAAAATTTGTGGTGCGAAAATTGGTGAGCATAGATACCGAAGCAGCAATAAATAAAAGAAAAAAACCGCTGAGGAGTTGCATCCGCGATTAATTTGTTGCTCTTAACTATTTGCAAAGAGGAGTTGCTATCTGATAACGCAGATCAAAATAACCGTTGAAAATTCAAAGAAATACAAGAGATGCTGCTGCAATTGTTAGAAGTAGTAGAGGTAACGTAACTAATTGCTACATTTGTCTTTCTATTAATATGCCCTTAAAAAAAATTTAGCTAAAGGGCTACATGAGAAAACCCATTAGTATTCTTCGAACTTATCAAACCAAGAGGAAAAAAAATTCCAACTCCCCCCTCTCCTCTCCGCGATGATAACAGCAAATTCTATCCAATAGTGTACTTGATAATCAGAAGGGAAAAAGAACGTAGCTGATCACTAGCATGACACAGTAGGCATTGCGACTAAATGACAAATATCTAATGCGGATTTTTTTCATGTACTATAAAACAGCATAAGATTTTATTTCTTCATATGTAAAAATTCAATATTGGATGACAATGAAGCCGCCAATGCCTTTTTGTTAACAGAAGTATGCCCAGGCTGAAGCGATAACAGTGAAAGAGTGAAGAAGAGAGGAAGAGGATAAGAAGCTGGGGGAGAACTTGGGAGGTGGTGAAATGGTCTTTCAATAATGTTACATGAACAGTGAAGCAGGGGGGTTCTCTCTTTTTATTAAGGTCATGGATATATTCAAATCTTGCGATAAACAAATAATAACTTGATCAATATCATAGAAATTGGCTATCAGAGCTGACATGTTAGGTTTCTAAAGAAGTTCATTAATTGTTCACACATTAATTAACACTCGGTTGACAGAGGCAAGAGAGACAGATGTTATAGAAACAAACAAAAATGTTTTCTCAAAGTTTTCTTTAACCATTAATGCTAGGCGCACATTCTAAACCACATCCCAAACCACACCCTTGTTTTAAATGTATGTACCTTGTGCTGTGTAAGTGGTGCACAGAAAAGTGTGAAAAATTCAAACAGCACAAGGTACATGCATTTAAAGCAAAGGGTGTGGTTTGAGGTGTGGTTTGGGATGTGTGCCTAGCATTTCTCGAAATTTAACTTTTCCTCCCTAATCCAAGAACCAAATATAAACCCAAGTAGTGGAGTAATAAAAAAACAATAATGATGCACTCACATCTCTAACCACACCTCCAACCACATCTTATGCTTTAAATGTATGTACCCTGTGCTGTGTAAGTGGTGCACAGAAAAGTGTGAAAAAATTAAACAGCACATGGTGTATGCATTTAAAGCACAGGATGTGGTTGGAGGTGTGGTTAGAGATGTGAGTGTATCATTATTGAATTTTTTTTTTTTTTTTTTTTTTAAAAAAAAAAAAAAAGCAATGGCATTTTAGGAGTAATGAGCTTCCAAACCAGCCCATGGTATGCCTATAGAACTAGATCTATTACACTATTTTTTAACAATAGTAGGAGTAGCAAGGAAATCCTATATACAGCTACATTGAAATTGAATTACACAGTCAAGGGTATGAAAATTCAAAGATGTGTAACACACATATTTACAAACACAAAGGAACCAGCAAGATGTGTGCACATATACACAGTCAAAGGGTATGCAAAACATCCATTTTACATGTGATAAGCTCTACATTTGTAGTTACCAATTATATTGAAGCACAAAATGGATGAAATTCAAGCAATAAAAGTTCAATTGGACCTTTCTATCACAGGCCCATAAAACCCAAAACAGGTTTTATTGATCGGGTCATAAAAGTTTATATCTCATATAATTAAGGTGTTTTTCGCATATCTATTTAAGCTATGTTTTTCAACCTGCTTTTATAAAACAAAATAAAAGTAAGTGAGCCCAAAATCTCACAATACAAAGTCAAGGATATGCAAAACATCCATTTTACATGTGATAAGCTCTACATTTGTAGTTACCAATTATATTGAAGCACAAAATGGATGAAATTCAAGCAATAGTGCAGAACAAGATGCTCCTAAATCAACCAAGTTTCTTGTGGCTGAGTGGTAAGCTTTTTGGGTGTACTACCCAAGAGGTTTAGTGTTCGAGTCATGGGGAGCGTGGCAACTGGAGTATTCACCCGGCGCCTCCAGGCCTCGGGGGATTAGTCGAGGTGCGCGCAAACTGGCCCGGACACCCCCGATTACCAAAAAAAAAAAAAAAAAAAGATGCTCCTAAATCAGATAAAAAGCTCTTGGTTTGGTCAAGAACAAGGACCAAAGAATAATCATTGTTAAATTGGAGCATCCAACCCAAAATCAATTGGTAATGGGTGGAGTAGCTCCTTGAATTTATATATTGAATAGCTAGATTATAAGTCCCTAATATGGGACAGGCAATCTCAACAATCATTGAAAAGTTGGATTGTGAAAACAAGATAATCCTTAACAGAGGGACAAGAAAGCAAAATTGGCAATACGTGCTTCCTCAAATTAGTGAGAGCCATCTCGTGTAAGTTTCCTTGTCTAAAAGCACTCTCGTTGACAAAAATGTACATGAAGATGAAATTATCAGCAACTTTCTTGACCGGAAATATTTTCAAGAGTTCAAAATAAATACATGGAATAGCCTAAATAATCTAAAATATAAAATGTTGCCACAAAATTCATCCAAGTTTGAAAAAATTCTCGAACTGACAGGAAAAGAAAAATTGTTCCAAACTCTTAGATCCTGTTTGGTTGTCCCTCCAATTTGAATGATTCCATTCAATTTTTGCATAGAAGTTAAAAGACAAAATCCATCACCATGAATGAATCCATTTACAAATATGGGAGACTTTCACCATATTTATTCTTATGAGGCAATTTATTCATTTTTCTAGAATGCCAAAATTAGTATCATTTTTTAGACGACCATCATTTTTCTAGACGGAACTATTCAAGCTCATCATCCTTTTATGTAAAATTGTGTACGAAATACGAGTGCTATTATTGCATTCAAGGACAACCAAACATGCCATTATAATCCAATTAGATATTCCCAAAAGAAGCTCCACAGCTTTGAACTTTCACATGAATACTAAACCACCTTGTTGCAAAAGCGGCAAAGTAAAAAAAACACTCAATTGGACTCAATGAGCTTGTCAAATTGCATGGTGCAGTAAACAAAGAAGCACAAATACAGATGCACCCAACATGACATGGCAAAATGATCGACGTGTGCTTAAATATTTGATCATGTGAAATAAGGATTCATACGATATAGTACTTTGGGTAATGCAAGAACTCATTTGGTGGTTCAGAAAAGAAAAGTTCTAACTCGTTTAGTGTTTCTATAACTGCTTTCGTAGGAGTCTGCCCCAATCAAAACTGACCCAAGAACTGCTTCCTTTTCAAACCAGCACAATACTGGTTTTCATGAAATAAAATAATAATAATAATAATAATAATAATAATAATAATAAAAAGAGTAAAAAGGGACTCTTGGTCTGGACATGGTCAAATTTTAGTATTCCCAAACAGGCCATAATAAAACAGATGATAAAAAGATCCCATTATTTCTTATTTCGAAAGTCCTAATTTTATGTTATAAATCCTAAGCATTATCAATTTGCAAGAGTCATATAATGCTTTATTTTCCCTGTTTCCAAATACCAATTTATGAGTATAAAAGGATATATAATTATTCTCATCATTAAGAGGTCCTAACCGCTTCCAACTTTGTTTTTTTTTTTTTCTTTTTTTTTCTTTTTTAAATTTAAACACTATTACGTGACATGGTGTAAACTGTCCGTCAATATGTGTTGTGCGTGTCCAAACTCCATATATATATATATATATATATACTAGTAATATAATACGTGTGTTGCACGTAGTTGGTGCTCAAATTGTTAAAATAATTATTAAAGATAAAGTTTTTTTTTTTGGAATTGCAACTACTATGAGTAAAAATAAGTAAAAATAAAAGTTTAGTCATATAACTCAAAAGTAAGTTGATTGAAATAGTGCTATGGACTAAAAATTAAGGCAATTGGAATACTAAGAAGGAGAAATAAAAAGTACAATTAATAAAAGTACAGAACCATGAATATGATTTGTAATAAGATTATCACAATGAGCCAAATTTAAAATCTTAGTTGTCACTCATAATTATGTATAGGTGATTGATGAATAATTGAGTGTAAATAAGAAGGAAAAAATATATTATTCTCACAGAAGAAAGCAATATAAAATACTTGTTTATTATAGCATAAATTTAGAAATATCATCTAGTAAAGAAACTCTAAAGACTATAACAAAATACTTACATATATATATATTCAAAACTTATTCCTTTTCAATTTTGATTTTATTTATCACGATGCGTTTATTCTTTTCTATCACCTTTCTCTGATCTTTGTTTCCTTTTCTTGTAACTTTGGATGTTTTCATCGTCTTCAACAACAATAGGTCTCAAGTCTTCCACCCGTTCAAGTGATTGAACAATGTGTGGACACGCGGAATCTGTCGTCCACTTCCGGTTTTTCCTGTTTGTTTCCGGGGTTTCGGAATTGATTTTGCTTTGTTTTGAAATTGATTTGAAAGAAAACAAGAGATTGATTTCAAAGAAAAGAAGGTATTTCGAAAACAGATACAGAGTCGCCACTTGGTCTTTAAGGAACCAAGAAACCTAATTTTGACTCACCCAAACGGATAAAGGGCACCGGCCCTTCATAACCAAAGAACTTGGCTCGGGGTTTTGGCACGAGAGAGGAAGGAGCCTTTGTCACAACTAAAACACCCTCAACTCGCCCCGTCTCTCGATGGGCCTCAATTAGCATCCAAATAATCATCTTATACTATGTGTGGTTCGGCAATTACTATTATGATAGTATATTACATTACATAAGAATCTTGAAATGGAAGATCAAAAGATAAGATATCATTCATAAGATCTTAACCAAATATCATACAATGCAAAAGTGAAAGATCACACAAATAAACCTAGGAAAAATCGTCTAATCATATATCAATTAATCAAGTTTCCTAATCTAAAGGGGGCATGAATTGTTCTTGAAACAAATAAATCAAAGAAATCAAAATATGCTTAGCAAGCTATTATGATGCATGTTATTCTTTGAGAAAAGAAGATCTCTCAATCCCCGGGACGGATGATAAAGGATGATTAGATCGAGGGGAAGCATGAACGTGTGATCATGATCATTCCTTATAACCTTCTTAGATTAGGAGTTACAAAACCCCAAATCTTTGCATGGATGCAATGTATGTATCTAGAATGTGTAAAGGTTGTAGTGTGCATTGCGTTCATGGATTCCTAGAATGACTTAGAAGTCTATAATGTGTATGAAAGAATGAATGAATGAAATCATCATGGGATATGTACAAATGTAGTATGAACTACTTCCTAAAACATGAGCTAATTTGGAGTTCATGTAAGCATCAAATCAAAGAATGAAAGTTAAAATGTGCTTGCTGTGAATAGTGGACAGAACAGTAACTATATCTTTTGAAAATTGAAAAGAGGTGTTAGGAATATTTTCAATGCATGATTTTTTATGGAGATATTCCTTATTGTGTCTAAAACACAACCCAAAAAGCCAATCTTTAATAAATATTACAGATTGAAAGAAACCATATAAACAATGAAGGTTACTCAGAAACAGAGTTGGTACTGTCGACTGAAATGTCAAAATATCTTGGAAAATGAAAACAAACGATATAGAGGCCCATATTATACAGAAAGTTCCCTAAGCCATTGAAGTTCAAGGGAAAAATAAGTTAGGACCACTCATTTTGGAAACGTTTTCTGTAAAACAAGTTGAAAGTAGACCAAGCTGCTGTGACAGCAAAAACAGAATATCTTGAGAGAATGTCTGGGTCCAAATGGACAGTTTTCAAGTATTTCCAAGTCAAACCAAAAATCATGGGTGTTCTCTAATGAGTTAGGAAGATTTTCCAAGTGGTCTTGCATCCATACATTGAGTATTGAGTTCTACAGAAATCTTTGAACTCGGATCACTCACTGTTTTGACTCACTGTTTTGAAGATTTTGGGAAAAACTTGAGTTTTCTTTCTTGAAATCAAAATGAGAGGGATTGAGAGGGGTTTTGAAATAGAGATTTTGAAAGTATATTTTCGAAATCAAATAGAGATTATAACCTCTTGAAATATCAACATCAAACTCATCATCAAGAACCCTCAATATTATTGGAGAGATCCATTTTTATTTGAACATAACTTCACGTATACCTTAGAGGTATTGAAGTTATAGTCATCATCTATCAAACATGTTTTTGAGGTCAAGAGCTACTATCCATAAGGATTCACTCACCTCAAACTTCATGTCATCATCTAGATGATGATGAATTAGTAAGTAAATAAATAAAATAAAAAAAGAAATGAGGTAAGAAGAGATGAACATTGTATATAAGCAAGCAAATGAACAAATCAATAGATGATATTCAATGGTGGAACCACAAGCATTCAACATCTCATATGTGTGTATATGGGTGAGTACATCACTCTCTAACTCATAGGAAACTCAAAGAAGATGAAGAAGATGGATTGAAAGCTTGAAAATAAAAGTTTAGTTTTTAGAAAACTAAATAAAAAAACTCACATTTGGCTTGGATTTGAAGAAGAAGATCTTGATTTCTCTCTCTATTTATTCCTAACTTTCTATATCTCTCTCTAATGACATCCAAGCTCTCCTCTAAATGGAAGTAAATGGGTCTCCTTTATAGGCCAACTTGGGGAGGTATTTTGGATTTTAAAAAGTCTCTAATTGGTTCAAAATCCCGGAATAATCAAAACTATGTCGTTTTATTTGTTGAAAATTTGAATTAAAACCCAAAAATTAACCAAAAATTACAAAAAAAAAAAATGAAAAATCACTCAGAGTGCCACCGCGACACTTGGCCACTGCCGCCGCGGCAGTGGGCCAGTGCCGCCGCGGCAGTCAACTCCCCCGTTGACCAAAAATTGCATTTTGGCCCCCAGAACTCCCGAAATTCGCAAAATGGCCCTATTTCGTCCGAAATTCACAGAAAATTCATACGAAATCCAAATTGAGATTGTGATATACCGTTGGAAAGGTATTGAGGTCTACTTTCCATAAATAATATTTTGGAGTTGGGTCACTTTAGAAAGTTTTGCGGTATTCGCGATAAAAGCCGAATTGATCGCATTTTTCACCTTCAGAAATTCATAACAAATTCGTTTTAGATCCAGAAATTATGTGCGATATACCGTTTGAAAGCTATTGACCTCTAGTATTTGATAAAAATATTTCAATGTCAAAAAGAAGACTTTGATTTTTGGTCAAACTTGCAGTCAAATCAGTCAAACAGTGCACTTCCAGGAAATTCCGGGATGTTCTGGGGGCCTCCAAAGACTGACGTTTCCTTCCGATTTTCTTTTAAAACATATTTTAAGACTTTTCACATGATCTAGAATGATCTCGGAACTTTTGGGTGAATTTGGATGATTTTGGTCAAACCTTGGTCAAACTTGGTCAACGGAGACCTTCCGGGACTTCCGGGGGTCTCTGGGAGCTTACGATTTCAAATATTCATCTTTTAAAATACCTTTTTTTTTTGTTTGGAATAATATCAAATGATTTCTGAGATTCTAGGCCAATCCTGGAGAATTTTGGACTTTTAGGGGCATTTTGGTCATTTTTGCAAATTCTTTGACTTCTTGAGAGTTAGAGGCAATCTCTGAAAATCCGATCTTTCTAATCATCGAGGTTTGACATGCTTGTGGCCTCCTAAATCTGTTAGCTGAAAAAATGGGGTGTCTACACAATGATTCGTTTATTTGGTGAGAAATCTTTGTCATTTGTCGGTAATTTGAAGTAGATTTTCAATCACCATATATAAATACTACTTATTCAATACTTGATTTTTTTAATGAACTAATTCATTTTTTTGTACAATTAAAAATATGTACTAATAGAGAGAGAGAGAGAGAGAGAGAGAGAGAGAGAGAGAAATGGCTATATAACACAATAGCATAATTGTCTTTTGGACAATTAAAATCACTTTTGTTTGATGTAACTAACCATCAGGCCCTATATTAATCTTCTTGATGTTTTGGATTTGTAAAAGCAAATCTTATAAGATTGTTAGAGATTATTGTATGAGTTACCATGTGATCCTAGGTATAGAAAAGGACACTCCTACGTTGTTTGTTGTCCAAGTTTAAACATTCACACTTCATTGGATAATGTTATGATTCTTAAATGTGGTATTCAATTACTCTAAATGTTATAGCACTTGATGACTAATGAAGATCTTAAATAAATAAATACTTTCTTTGGATTGATAAAAGGGTTAACTACATTTTACCCCTCATGGTTAGGCCTAATTTCACTTTACCCTCCTTTGTGCTTCAAAAGTGGATATTTAACCCTTGTGGTTTTAGATGAAGTGAAACTATTAAGATTTCCCCCAAAATTAATGAAAAATCTAAAATTTGCCAAAAATATTAGTCCTGGATGAATTCTACATATTACAGTTAAAACAATATTATAAGACTCCAATAGCAATTACCTCAAAATTGATGCAAAATCTAAAATTGGCCAAAAATATTTAGCCCTAGATTAATTCAATAAAGGCGAGCCTAGGTAAAAATGTCATACTATTTGAATTCCAACATAATATACTGGATGCTCTAAATTATTTAACTATATAAAAGATGAATTCCAATGAAGGCGAGCCTAGGTGAAAATGTCACGTTATTTGAATTTCCAACATAACATACTGGCTATTCTAAATTATTAACTTTATAAAATGGTCCGCATAAATAACGTATTACAGTTCAAACAATAGAAGATTCAAATAGCAATTAAAACCTATACATGTTTTAGTGATAAAAAGAAAAGAAAAAAAGTACATTTTTGGACTAAAGTGAAACTGCTAAGATTTACCTCAAAACTGATAAAAAATCTAAAATTGGCCAAAAATATTAACCTTAGATGAATTCAATGAAGGCGAGCCTAGGTGAAAATGTCATGCTAGCTATTTAAGTTTCCAACGTATTACAGTTAAACAATAGAAGACTACGCTATTTGAATTTTTAACATAACATATTGACTGCTCTAAATTATTAACTTTATAAAATGGTCCGTATAAATAGCGTATTACAGTTCAAACAATAGAAGATTCAAATAGCAATTAAAACCTATACAAGTTTGAGTGATGAAAGAAAAGAAAACGATACATTTTTGGACTAAAGTGAAACTGCTCAAATTTACCTCAAAGCTAATGAAAAATCTAAAATTGGCCAAAAATATGAGCCCTAGATGAATTTGATGAAGGCGGGCCTAGGTGAAAATGTCACACTATTTAAATTTCCAACGTATTACAATTAAACAATAGAAGACTCAAATAGCAGTTAAAACATATACAAATTTGAGTGATAAAATAAAAGAAAAAAGGTATCAATTGAAAATGTCGTGCTCATTGAATTTTAACATAATATACTGGTTGCTCTAAATTATTAACTTTATACAAGATGAATTCCAATGAAGACTCAAATTGGCTGCCACACTATTTCAATTTTTAACATACCATATTGGCGCTTTAAATTATTAACTTTATAAAATGGTTCGTATAATAACGTATTACAGTTAAAACAATAGAAGACTCAAATAGCAATTAAAAAGTAAACAAATTTGAGTGATAAAAGAAAAGAAAATAGGTACAGAAAGGAAAATAGGTACCTTTGCCTAGCCGTAGATGTACTATCACGTTTGGTCTTGTATTGACATATTGAATGTTTGTAAAGAAATTTTCCTTCTCCTCAATATTTTCTTTAAACAGTTTCTTCAGTTTTTTTTTTTCCTTCTCACTAAATCTATAAATCAAATATACCCTTAACTTAAAATAGGGTGTTATAATTCGGTAATAGAACATGATCATTTAATAAACAATTGTTTGTGATATAATATACTACATATAATTAGATATTTTGCTATCCAAGGTTAGGTTATTTAACTAAGGTCAATTTTTAGTCAATTAGAGTTGTGACACGTGTTACTTGGCCTATGTTCAAAACACAGGTGTTTCGATTAGATTTTTAATCACTCGGGTAGTTTTGGGTTGTTATTTAGACTCGTAAAATATCATAGTTTGTATTTTCAATTTACTCAAATGATTCTTTGTCTTTATTGTAAGGTTATTATAGGAAATTTATTAAACTTTGTAATTGATTTTTAAAAATGAACACTTATTTTAGGACATCCAAAAAAGAAAACGTCCACACTAATTTTGGGACTAATGGAGTAATAGGAAAGCAAATATTAGGAACTTCAGACAAAGGAGGAAAATAGAGTCCATTAAGGAAAAAAAAAAAAAAAGAAGAAGAAAGTAGGACTAATGTTTTATTGGTACTCACTCATTAGAAGTAGTTGGGCAAAAAAAGAATAAGAAACAATCGAAGAACAAAACAATATGCCTTATGGTTTATTAGGGCTCATTAGAACTAACAGACTGGAAAAAAAAATAAAAAAATTATAAAACATTTAAGGGGGTTTACTTAGATTACAAATTTCTGATATACATAAATAGATGATTACAAATTTCTGATATACATAGATAGATTATAGTTATAGATATGTGAGAAAAAAATAATAATAAACGTATAATTATTAGATAGGATGGGCCAACATTGGGAAAAAAAATAGGAATCAAAAGATGGTAGGAAAAAGAACAAAAATGAAATCGTGTAATCTAGTAGCTGAGTATCAGATGGGTTCTTATGTTTCAAAAAGTCAATTAATAATTTTTTTTAGTAGTTTACGACTTACACAGAAGTTTAATTTCCAACTTGATGGAAGAATGAGTACCACAAAAAAAAAAAATTCCAAATTCTTCTTCTTAGGGGCCGTACTAACAACTCTTCGTCTCCAATAAACAAAAGTTTTTATAGTTTTAATCTAATTACTATGACTCTCATGGACAACCATCTAACATAAGAACCACGAAAATATATTTGAGTAACAAATGAATTTTTTTTTTTGTCAAAAAAATGTGCTTCTTTTAGATATGCTGTAGAATGTAGTGGGTTTAGCATTTCTCTCCATATATATATATATATATAGATATAGATATCCACTTGAATGGTTGAGTATCAGCTAAGTAAAAAAATTAATATGTTTTAGAGAAGCTTTTACTTTGAAATTCACAATTGTCATTGAATAAGTCTTTGGGCACAAACAAATCTCACAAACACAATCTACAAATACCACAATTTGTCTATCTCTCCCCTGTTGGGGTCCATTGACACTATGGGATCCACAGAGGAGAGGGCTAGACACATTGTAGTGTTTGTGGACAGTGTTTGTGCCCAAAGACTGAGGGTGTATTTGCTAATCCAATTAAGTGCTGAAAATGAAAAGTTTTAGCACTTATTCTTTTTCAGTGCGTTTGATAATGTACCACTTAAATGAGAATATAGTGAAAAATTTTTACTAAAAATAATCATTGAATGAATTCTATTTCAATACTTGAAACACTGTTTTCATTATTGCAATTTCAATCGTTTAAAATTTACAGTACTTGAAATTCAGTACTTAATTTTCAGTTTTATCAAACAGACCTTTACTCTCATTATCATTATCCTAACAAAAAATTAGGTTAGCCTAACGCAATCCAATAGCCATTCACGTATTAAGACTGATTTCTTTCCATGCAAATAAAAAAGATAAATAAAAGAAGGGTTTTGTTAACATGTGTTTTTTTAGGGTGTATGTTAAGATTTTAAAAGTGGAAATAAATAAGGGAGACAAACACTGAACCACACATCGAACACTGAAGCCCACAATGTACCCCTTATTTATTTCCACTTTTAGAACTTTAACATATGCCCTTAGCGCACATGTTAGCAAAACCCATAAAAGAAAGGAAAGATGAGAGTTTAGTTTGGAGGGAAGAAAACAGAATAATGAACAAAAGCTAAATTCTTAATTGCACTGCAAGTTAGTAAATAAATCCAATTTACTATTCTAGCGAAAAAAAGAAAAAGAAAGAAAAAGATCCAAATTACTAATCTCTAAAACAAAATAAATATATGTATAAATACATACCTACAAGTTTAGCTCAAGTCAGTGTGCAAAATTATGAAGCAACAATTTGAACAAAAAACATAAAAAATTTAAAACAAACTTTGGTGATTATGATGTCAATTCCTAATCATAGAAGTATACTAAACTAAAAATCCCAAACCAAAATCAAGGTGAATGTTAGATTAATGGATGTCAATTCCTAATCATAGAAGTGTACTAAAAAAGGGGAAAAAAATTAATTTCAGGTCCAACATGAGTCAATTTTTCTTCTTTTGAGGCCACTGACCATATAGTAGTTGTGAAGAAAAAAATACTTTAATGTTGTCATTTTTTTAGTACTTTTTTATAACACTTTAATGTTTTTTATTAAATTGTACTATTGTAGGACTTTTGATTTATAGACGGACCCAAAAAAAAAATGGCATACCAAATTTATTAAAACTTTATCAAAAAATCACTTGAGCAAAAGTACTGCACCGATTGAAAAAGCTCGAAACACTTAAGGGGATCGGTGCTGAACCAAATTTTGAGATATAAATTTGAGATTCATACCATTATTTCAGAGGAAATAGATATGTAGTTCCCCAAGTAGTAAATACTATTCCTAACTATTTTACTATTTCATCTTATTTTCTTGAATAATGCTATGCTTCCTAAATTTTGTAATCCAAGTTTTTCAAAAACACGCGTGGCAGTGAAATTCACTTGATTTTAAGTGGAGGATTTTGAAGTAATCCCACCATTATTAAAAGTAGTCCTGCTACCACATGAGTTTATAAACCATTTGGAATACAAAATTTGATAAGCATGGCATTGCTCTATATATCTTCTTTCTTTTTTGTTTCTTTTCTTCACTGTAATTAATCTTATGTTATATAAGTGGTAGTTTTTTTTTTCTTTACAAGTGTGCTAAACTGTGCGCATAAGTTATATATACATATATATATATGGGGGCTGCTAACCTACAACATGATGGTTGTAGGTTAGCAATATACAACAGTCTCTTTAGCGACGAAAAATAGGCTTTTTGTGACGAAATTTTTGTCGCTAAAAGTTTCAACTTTTAGCGACAAAAAATTTCATTGCTAAAAGCCTACTTTTCGTCGCTAAAAACCTCATTTGCTGTAGGTTAGCAAATCCCTATATATATACACACATAAAAGGTAAATATTCTTATATGTCGCAAAAAAGAAAGAATTAAATGGATTCTTATAATCACCAGGAAAAAAAATAAAAAATATTGAAAAAGAAAATGTTACTATGCTACAGAAAGAACAAAAAAAAAAAAAGAAGTCAAGTTCTTATCGATACTAAATAACAATTAAATAATGTGACAAATTTTAATTCTTAATATATATTAATATAAAAACAAAACCAATATGAGTCAATCCTAAAAGAGTAGTATTATGCTTCACAAATTCTATGCTAAAAGTGATTCTTAAATGATGTGACAATGAGGTTATTCCTAATGTTGTTATTAAATTGTACTATTGTAGGACTCTTATGGCGGACCAAAAAAAATGGTATACTAAACTTAATAAAACTCTAAAAAAATCACTTAAGCAAAAGTGCACCGATTGATAAAAGTCAAAACACTTAAGGCCATTGGTACACTTATATATATTATAGATATATGAAAAAGGAAAACAGATAAATAGTAGGGGATACATTTTTGGTGAGTCCTACACGTGTGGAGGAGTCTCCGACAGCAGGTGACCCTTTCAGGAGTGTCTGAGCTTCTGAGGTAGGGGTAAGGCTGTGATACGGCCAAAAAGAAAGGAGCAGTTTGGGCCGCACCATACGGCCAATTTCTGACCATTAGATTAATGGTCTTTTCAATCTACACCCTTTATCCAAAACCAGTGGTAGTTGTTTAAAAAACTAACTCTAACATACCTAATCAGTCACCGGTTACCCACAAATATCCCGCCCAAACCCTTTCGCCCCTCTATCACTCACACACACACACTCTCTCTCTCTCAACCAAAAAGGAAGGAAGCTCTCCCTCTCCCTCTCCCTCTCCCTCTCTCTCTCTCTCTCTCTCACACACACAACCAGGCTAAGGAAAGAAGAAGATCCATCCACCGCCCAAACCCTCCAAACCCTCTCCAAAGCCTCCCCTTTCTCTATCTCTCTTTCTCTTTCTTTCTCTAAAAACCAAGAAGAAGGAAGAAGGACCAGACCATCCAACACGGTGCGACCACCATCCCCCCCCCCCCCCTTCGTTCGCCGTCGCCGTCGCCTATCTCTCCTCTCGGTAGTCTCTCTTTCTCACTCACTGAACATATACACATGCATAGTCACACACACACTCATTGAGCAAATAGTGCGTGAGCAAACACGCACATATCTATGCCTCTCTGTGGTTCTTCTTCCTTAGTGTTTGATACAGATCTTGAATATTCTAATGGAGACCCTATTTGAGGTTTTTCATTTTGTTTTTTTGTTACAGTAAATTGCAAACTCCAATAATTTTCAATCCTCCAAAATAGTTCTTTAGTTAAAATTCCCAAAGAAGGCTTTTGTTTCAATTTGAATTAGGAGTTGAATTTTTTAAATTTGCCGAAATATGATTTTTTTTTTTTTTTTTGCAAAACTACATTATGATGATGGTGGGCATAAAGTTAATGATAATGGTGGTATAGAGCTAAGCTAAGTATGAAAAAATCCTGATGTAAAAGTTTGTGATTCTTGTTTAAAATATTGTGTTTCTGGAGTAGAATATTTTGTTTCTTAATTTTTTGTTCCCAATGTAAAAGTTTTTGTTTCTTGTTTAAATGTTTGGTTTCTAGTGTAAAATATTTTATTTCCTTTCTTGTTCCCAATGTAAAATATGTTCCTTGTTGTTCCCACTGTTAAGGTTTATGTTCATGTGTAAAATGTTCCATTCTCATTGTAAAAAGTTTATGTTCCTTGTGTAAAATGTTATGTTCCTTCTGTAATTTGTTCATATACAAGTGTAAAAGTTTTTGTTCCAAGTATAAAATGTTTATGTTTCTATTGTAAAAGTTTATATTCCTTGTGTAAAATATTGTGTTCCTTCTGTAATTTGTTCATATGCAAGTGTAAAAGTTTTTATTCCAAGTGTAAAATGTTATTTTTCTATTGTAAAAGTTTATATTCCTTGTGTATAATGTTGTATTCCTTTTGTGTAAAGTCATGTTCCCTGTGTAACATGTTCGTATATAAGTGTAAAATGCTATGTTCCAAGTATTAAATGTTTTGTTTCTATTGTACAATGTTATGTTCCTTGTGTAAAATATTATGTTTCTTCTGTGTAAAGTCATGTTCCTTATGTAATATGCTCATATACAAGTGTAAAATATTGTATTCCTTGTGTAATTTGTTATGTTCCTTGTGTAAAATATTGTGTTCCTTCTGTGTAAAGTCATGTTCCTTGGGTAATATGTTCATGTACAAGTGTAAAATATTTTGTTCCCATTGTAAAAGTTTATGTTCCTTGTGTAAAATGTTGTGTTCCTTCTGTGTAAAGTCATGTTTCTTGTGTAACATGTTCGTATACAAGTGTAAAATGTTATGTTCCATGTATAAAATGTTTTGTTCCCAATTGTAAAATGTTATGTTCCTTGTGTAAAATATTATGTTCCTTCTGTGTAAAGTCTTGTTCCTTATGTAATATGCTCATATACAAGTGTAAAATGTTATGTTCCTTGTGTAATTTGTTCTCATTGTAAAATGTTGTGTTCCTTGTGTAATTTGTTATGTTCCTTGCGTAAAATGTTGTGTTCCTTCTGTGTAAAGTCATGTTCCTTGGGTAATATGTTCATGTACAAGTGTAAAATATTTTGTTCTCATTGTACAAGTTTATGTTACTTGTGTAAAATGTTGTGTTCCTTCTGTGTAAAGTCATGGTCCTTGTGTAACATGTTCATATACAAGTGTAAAATGTTATGTTTCATGTATAAAATGTTCTGTTCCCATTGTAAAATGTCACAGCCCGGTCCCACAAGAGCGGAACCGGAGCCTGTGGCACGCCACCGAGGCTAAACCAATTCATTAACGTTCCCAAAAATTAGGTTTGAAGAACACATGCAGCGGAAAAAAAAAAAAAAACAAAACACAATTTAAAACTAAGGGTCCAGTCGACTGGGTCAGGACCTCAGTCTACTGAAGAAAGCAGAGAGTTTTCAAAAAGGTTTAATAGACCATCCAGTCGACTGAGACTGGGGTCCAGTCGACTGGGACTCCAACTTTCAGTCGACTGAATTCCTCCTTCGGTCGACTGAAGCAAGCAGAAACAAAATGAACAAATAAACCTTCAGAGGTCCAGTCGACTGAGGCAGGGCCCAGTCGACTGCTTTTGCCATATTAAAAAGCAGTAGCTAGCAGGCACAAGGGTCCAGTCGACTGGACACTGAACCAGTCGACTGCTCCCCTGACAGCAGCCCAATCTGCAGAAAAACAAGTTTCAAAAGCATTTTAAAACAACTAAGTGTTAACCACACACTCCAATCTCACATCAAAGTAATCCTAGCTGTATTAAAACATTACCAAAGTATAATTACAACATGTTACCAACTATTACCATGCTTTAGGTCCATTCTAACATACTAAGTTAAACATAAGTTAAAACATTCAAATCCTTATTACAACATTCCTATTGTTCCAAAACTACAAGATCAACATTCGGGTTGCCTTCTAATCGAACTCTGAACCCATGTGCTCACTTCTCCGATTCCTCGCTAGCATTAACACCTGAAATGGTTATTTGAATAACCACAGATATTCGATTTGTTTAAGCTAACGCTTAGTGAATATAACAACATATGCACATGAATGATAAACATGTCCGCATTCACATCTCTACAATTCATACTAGTCGCGGGAGACTCACGTGCCCGTCCATACTCCCAATCTGCGACTCCTCGCCAATAAGTCCACGCGAAAGGGTAAGACCACGATTCTTCTCTTCAATCGTGCGACCTTAATGCCTATATCGGCTCCACAAAATGGCACGGTGATCACGTGCTCCTTCTGACCCACATAAGCAACTTAACATGCTCAAATACATATCACCGTGCTCGCAGAAATCAAACATTTCATCGTGCTATTGGGCCTACTTATCAATACAAATGCCCAATATGAACTACACAGTATATATCTATGAATTAAATACATGCTATTCAAACATAACATGAATACACGCCAAGAAATCATTCCAAAATATAGTTGGATCACTCACCTCCGATATACGCTCTTAAACTTCGATCCAAAGAAAACCCGTGTACAAAGAACGTGTAGATGTACGTCTAGTACAATTCCTATAGATCAAAATTCCATTTATCAACTATTATGAAAAATTCTAGAAAACAACTTTTCGGAAAACTTACCCAAACAGGCCCTAATAGATATCAAAACGAAGCTCTCACCTCGAGGAGCTCAAATATGAAATTTGGTGAAAAACCAGCGGGTGAACGGGCGTCGTTTGGTGTCGAGAAGCTCTAAGCTCCTAATCTCCCTTATGGCCTCCTTTGAAACTTATGAAGAAAGCTTTGTAAAAATACTCATCCATCTCTATCTATATATAGGCAAAACCTTTGGAAATTACGTTTACCTCCCCACTAGTTTTCAAAACTCCTAATCAGTCTCTAAAACTTTCTATACAGCTTATTCATAGCTTTACAAGTGAAATCTCAAAATTATAAAAGTTTTCGACTAAGTTGTGTTTGGTCGCTAAAACGTGAATTTCTACATGACGTTTCCGAAGTTGCTAACTAGCCTACCAAATTAATAGCGTGTTCATTCGTCCTTACCAAGATACTAAATCTAACAACAGAAATATATTCTAAGCCAGAAAATAATACAGATATTGAAATACACAGGTAAATATTTATTTCCAGATAAACAATTAAAATGTTCCACAGTGACCGTCTCATACTCGGAAGACTTCACAACCACAAAACACTCACTAACAAATTCTCAGAGGGTCCTCTAACACAGAAACCCCAAAACAACTCGTGATTCAAAACTCACTTAACCATGTGCCAAAAAACACGCCACATCACATTATCATGCATGACAATATAATGCAAAAGCAATAACACAAATACAGGTGTTATATAAAATGTTCTATTCCTTGGGTAAAATTTTATGTTCCTTTTGTGTAAAGTCATGTTCCTTGTGTAATATGTTCATATTTAAGTGTAAAATGTTTTGTTCCAAGTGTAAAATGTTATGTTCCTTCTGTGTAAAGTCCTATTCCTTGGATAATATGTTCATGTACAAGTGTAAAATATTCTGGTTCCATTGTAAAAGTTTATGTTCCTTGTGTAAATGTTGTATTCCTTTTGTAATATGTTGATATACAAGTTTAACAAGCAAGTGTAAAGTTTATATTCGTTATGTAATATGTCCATATACATGTGTAAAATGTTGTATTCTCATTTTAAAGTGTTATGTTCCTTGTGTAAAATGTTAGGTTCTAAGTGTGAAAGTTTATGTTCCTTGTTGTTCAAACTGTATATCATGTTATGTTCCAAGATTTTGTTCTGTAGAAGATTTTGTATAAGAATTTCCTTATGTTCTGTATAAGATTTTGTTCCTTAGTTGTTCCCACTGTTAAAGTTTATGTTGCTTGTGTACATTTTTATGTTTTTTTGTTTAATGTATTGTTATGTTCCTTGTTTAAATGTATTGTAAATCCTTGTTTTTGTTCCTTGATTTAGGTAAATCCTTGCGTGAAGGGGTCGACATTCACAAATTATTGCTTAGTATGTGGTAGCAACGACATTGAATCCAACACTATTGCTGAATGAATTTGGATTACATTGCTTTGCTAATTTGTTTGTAATTTTGTTAATGCAGAAAGCAAAGGGCGAGAAAGAGTAATGTCGTACAATGGCACATAATTAATACTAAAGAAGCCTCCCTCAGGATACATGCTGTTTTAGTAAGTAAAAGTAGTTTAAAATAAAGATTAAAGTAATCTAAGTATTGGTTTTGGTTTTGCAAACCCAAAGATCGATGTATCATACAAATGTTGTATATGTTGGTTAATGTAGTCATGACAGATGTAAACAGTCGAAAGTATTTATTAAATGTAATGTCGTACAACACTATTGCTCTAATTTTTTTTCTAAATTATTAAGCTCGCCCCTCCTTAGATTTTTTTTGTTAAAAAAAAAACTGATGTGTATATATAATTTTTGAAAAAGTTTGGTGTATTTATAAATGTAAATTCTGAATATAGTTTACAAATTGCTCCATACACTGTTGATTCAAATAGTTTGTATTTTTTTCTCCTTACATAGTTATCTCATTATCAAAAATGTATAAATAAACGCCAAATTTTTTTTTTCCGAGGAAAGCCCTCCCTAGACTAGATTCCTAGATCTGTCCCTATATGTAAACCTTGAGAGACATGCATGGTTTTTTATTTTTTTTATTTTTTTCCTGGTAACCAAGGGTGTCCGGGCCAGCTTGCGCGCACCTCGACTAATCCCACGAGGCCAGGGCGTCCGAGTGAATCACCTGTGGCCACCCCCTTGAGATTCGAACTTGAGACCTCTGGGTATATGTAACGCCCCAAAATCCATGACACGTGGACGGGTCAAGGAGTCAAAGAAAGAGGTTAAGAAGAAGGAGATATCCTACGTGGACCAACCAAATAGTGCGGAAAATCACAAAGAAATCCTACGTGGATTCCAAAGAAAAGTCAAAAAGTCAAGAATTGACCCATGAAGACCAAACGGGTCAAATAGGATCAATCAACATTACTCGATTTTCAAAGAAATTTTAAAAATGACAAAAATAAGAAGTATCGAGAGTGGGAGAAAAGAAGACGAGGTTTGATTGAAAGTTTATATGAAATCAAGGTTTGAGAATTTATAACCAAACGGTCCCTTAGAAATCAAAATTAGTATATTTTTTTTTTCCATAGACTATCAACAAGCTAAGTATAACCAAATTACATTTCGAAAGTTAAGAAGTTATTAGAAATTTTCCAAGTATAGAACCTGTGTAGCCATACCATAAACTTACCAAAACGACTCAAAGGAACAACGGAACATCCGAATTCATATGAACACGTTTTAAAAAGGATCTAAGTTAAAGGACTAACAAGTGCATGTCCGAATCAACATGAATAAATATTTAATGTTAACATGCACCCATAGGCGACTCAAAGTCCCAATTACAAGTCCAATTACATTAAGTCAGAAATTCTAATATGCTCTAAGTAAAGGGCTAAACATGTGCCAGAAACAAGTGTTAATAGGAGATTCAAATCTATTACAATTTCTTTTCAAACTAAAATAGAAGTTTAAAACATTTTCAAAACTAATATTCTTCTTGAAAGAAATCTTCAAAGTGCGACTTCATGCGTCGAGTAACTCTTGGGCCTTACCCCGACTTGACAAAACCTGAAAAATGGTTTGTCGTTTTTATGAGAATGACGGCTCGTAGAAAATATTGTAGAGATTCAGTATGTGTCACACCCCTAACCCACCATAGGCGGATTATAGGCATGTGACACGCCACCGAGGCAAAACGAACAAATTAAACAAAGTTTAGAAGCTATTTTATGTCCATTTAAGTTTCATTAATAAGAAAAAAAAAACAAAGATGCTCCTTTAGCTATATATATATATATAAAAAAAAAACAACAACAACAACAACGTTCCATTAAATGGTTTAAAGTAAAATAAAAGGTCCAGTCAAGTATAAAAGAAAGTATATAAAAACATGCTTTTAAGTGAATCCGAGCTTCCCAAGCTAATAAAACAACCCGAGCCCCTAAACAAGATTAAAGCATAAGGATTTCAGTAACATCCACTTCCAACTATAACAAAACACAAACTTGTAAAGTTCAAAATCGAGTCACAAGTATCGACTTAAAACCACCTCAAGCTTACAAACGGAAACTAAACATTATGTACAACTAGAACTTCTAACAAGAATTCCCCCGTTATAAAAACCGTAGATTCTAACTAACGTAGCATTGCAAGACTTAAAAAAAAACATATGAAGTCCCCAACTTGCGCATTCCCGACCTCCATTCACTTCCTGGATTTCTCTCCCAATTGTTCACCTGTAGTGGTTATTTATATAACCACACGTTTATAGATTTGTTTAAGCCAAGGCTTAATGAATAATAATAATCATGTATGTGGAATTAAAAATACATGCTCACATTCATTCAATTACACATTACTATAGTCGCAAGAGCAATCATGTATGTTCCACCATACTAGTCCGCGACTCCTCGCCAATAAATCCACCCAACTAGCTAAGACCGATCTCTTTAACTTCAGACCGACGATCTTATTGCCATTTAGGCACAAAACTACTACCGGTGGCTTGATACATAATCTTTATTGACCCAAATAAGCAACTCAACATGCCCACATAATTCATAACAACATGCTTTAACAATTCAATTGGGCTAAAACTAAATACATGAATTTGCCCAATAATAGCTAAACATGAATAATTTAATTAATAAGTTTAACAAAATCATCCAAATGAATATTAACATGGTTAATTCCAGGGGTAAGATTAAAATCACTCACCTCAAATTATCGCACTTAAATCCCAAATTAATGCCAGAAAAGTCAAACTCACGTTCAATTCTATTCCAAGTTCAATTCCTACAAGTTTTGGATCAACTAAATGTTACCAACCCAAATGGGACATGGAAAAACTGTGATTAAACTCAAGGAAATTTACACCATAAGATTCCCCTTACCTCCACGAGTCCAAATATGTGATTAGAATCCGAAATAAACATTGTTAAGTTAGACATGCAATGACAAACCTCAGCGAAACCCCCCACTGCTCGAAGCCCCTGTTCGGCCGACTTGTGAAGAAGAAGACGTATTCTTCTTTTAATCAAATCTTAGGTTTGATATATATCTAACCTAGTTTCTAAAATTAAGGCCAAAGTCCTCAACTCCTAAGTATTATTATTTACACCCCGGTTAGTTTTATAACTAACTAATCAACTCCCAAATATAAATGAATATTTGTCTATATTTCTTTTGGGTCCCAAAATGTGGTCCCAAATATTTACACGAAGTTACTAACTAGCCAACTAATTAGGTAACGTGTCCAATTAGTACTCACAAAAGTTCCCCAAAATGACCACAAAAATGGTATTTAGCAATACATATTGTACTTCAACAATTAAAATAATAACTCACATAAGCCTTAATAAACATCTAAGCACATAAGGTATTATCCGTATTATTGTCCATCCCAAATGGGACTTCTCATCTCATGCCCCAAATATGGGTCTGCCATTATGGCCTGCTACTGGGTTCCCTTACGGACACCCACATTCAACTAGTGGATCGAAACCCACTTAAACATGTGTTAATAAACACTACTAATCATGATAAATGCATGCATATATGAAATTAAATAAAATCTGCGGGTGGGGGTATCACATCTCTCCCCTCCTTAAAGGGAAGTTTGTCCTCAAACTTGAATTTACCTCATGTCTGGAATAAATACGGATATTTTGTACGCATCTCGTCCTGTCTTTTCCAAGTAAACTCCTCTCTAGTTTGGCCTTGCCATCGAACTAGAACTTTAGGAATCGTTTTGTTACGCAACACTTGATCCCTACGATCCACAATCTCAACTGTTTGTTGAACAAATGTCAAATTCTCTTGAATTTCTAGTTGTCCTAGCTTGACCGTTTGATGTCGCTTGGATAAACATTTTCGTAGCATTAAGACGTGAAACACATTATGAACATAAGCCATTTCATCCGGTAAATCTAGACGATATGCTATTGGACCTACTTTTTCGATAACATCGAACGGCCCTACAAATCTTGTACTCAATTTTCCATGTCTCACAAATCTGTTAATGCCCTTTGAAGGCAATGCTTTCAAATACACTCGATCACCAACTTCAAATTCTAATGATCTTCTATGCTTATCGGCATAGCTTTTATACCTGCTTTGGGCTGTTTGAAGTCGTCGCTGAACTATTTTCACTTTTTCATTGGTTAACTCAACCAGTTCAGGCCCCAATAACCTTTCTTCACCTACCTCTGTCCAACACACTGGTGAACGACATTTACGTCCATACAAAGCCTCGTAAGGTGCCATTCCGATACTTGATTGGAAATTGTTATTGTACGAGAATTCAATCAATGGTAGATGACGTTCCCAATCTCTCCCGAAATCAAGAACACATAAACGTAGCATATCCTCTAATATATGGATTACACGTTCCGACTGGCCATCTGTCTGAGGATGAAATGATGTACTAAAATATAGATGACTTCCCATTGCTTTTTGAAACTCCTCCCAGAACTTAGAAGTGAAACTACTATCTCGATCTGAGACAATGGAAACTGGAATTCCGTGTAGCCTTATAATCTCTTTTATGTATAATACGACCAACTTCTGAGGTTTCGTGGTTTTAACAGGTAGAAAATGTGCTGACTTAGTTAATCGGTCAACAATAACCTAAATACCATGATTGTGATTCGTAGACTGCGGTAGACCCGTCACAAAGTCCATAGTAATATTCTCCCATTTCCATTCAGACATTGGTAACGGTTGCAGTAACCCCGCAGGTGCTTGGTGTTCCGCTTTCACTAGCTGATAACTTGGACATTCTGATACATAGTTAGCAAATCTCCCGTTTCATGCCTAACCACCAATAAATTTCACGTAAATCCCGATACATCTTAGTACTTCCAGGATGAACTGAATACTTGGTATTGTGCGGTTCTTCCAAAATCTGTTCTTTGATGCCATCAACATTGGGTAAACAAACCCGATTTTGAAATTTCAACACGTCACGATCAATAACAAATTCTAATTGCTTACCTTCTAATACTTCATCATGAATTTTCTTTAGAGTTGGATCTTAAAGTTGTTTTAGTTTGATTTCATCCACCAGTACTGGTTGTGCTATGATAGCTGCTAATAAACCACCCCCAGTTTCTGGAATAACTTCAAGTTCTAATCGTTCCATTTCATGGATTAATTGTTTCTGAGTAGCCAAAGCGTAAACCATGTTCTCTGTTGTCTTACGGCTCAAGGCATCAGCTACTATATTTTCTTTCCCCGGATGATAGTGAATAGACAAATCATAGTCTTTCATCAGCTCCATCCACCTTCTTTGCCTCATATTGAGTTCTTTCTGGGTAAACAAATTTTTTAAAATTTTATGATCTGTGAAGATCTCACACTTCTCACCATAAAGATAATGCCTCCAAATTTTCAAGGCAAAAATCACAGCCGCTAGCTCTAGATCATGGGTCGGATAATTTACCTCATGAGGTCTCAATTGGCGTGAAGCATAAGCTATTACCCTGTCATTTTGCATCAAAACACAACCTAAACCCCGATAAGATGCATCACTGAAGATAACATAACCCTCGTTTCCCAAAGGAATAGTTAGAATCGGCGCTGTTACAAGTCGTCTCTTTAGCTCCTTAAAACTTTCCTCACATTCTGAGCTCCACGTGAAAGTAATATCCTTCCTCAATAACTGGGTCATTGGCATTGCAATTTATGAGAAATCTTTTACAAACCTTCGATAGTACCCAGCTAATCCCAAGAAACTTCTAACCTCTGACACATTTGTTGGCCTTGCCCAATTAACTATGGCTTCAATTTTTTGAGGATCCATAGAAACCCCTTTTTCAGAAATCACATGCCCTAGAAAAGCAATCTCAGTTAACCAGAATTCACATTTCTTTAGTTTTCCAAATAACTTCTTCTCACGAAGTCGTTGTAGTATCAACCATAAATGATTCTCATGATCCTCAACACTCTTTGAGTATATCAGGATGTCATCTATAAAAACAATTACGAATTCATCTAGATATTCCTTAAATACCCGATTCATCAAGTCCATAAAGGCTACTGGAGCATTGGTAACTCCAAATGGCATAACCAAGAACTCGTAGTAGCCGTAACGAGTCCTAAAAGCTGTCTTCTCTACATCCTCTTCTTTAACCTTCAATTGGTGATAACCCGACCTTAAATCAATTTTTGAAAATACCTTAGCTCCCTCTAACTGGTCAAAGAGATCATCGATCCGCGGCAGCGGATACTTGTTCTTTATTGTTAACTTATTTAGCTCCCGGTAATCAATACACATGCGTATACACTACACCAAAATGGCCGAATTGTCACTGTTTTAAACAGTGACAAAGCCCCTTTGTCACTGCTTATATCCGTGACAATTCATGGCGTGACAATTTTCTTTGTCACTGTCAATAACAGTGACAAAACGCTTTGTCACGGTTTGTTTTGGTACCACTTAAAAGTGAGATTTCCCTTCAAATTGCCACATTTGTGTCACTGTTCTTAACAGTGACAATTAGTTCAATTAGTCACTGTTCGAAACAGTGACTAACGTTTGTCACATTTGTCACATATTAGTCATTGTTGTGGACAGTGACTAATATTTTATGTCAGTCACTGTTCCAAACAGTGACAAGAAATTGTCACATAGTTGTCACGGTCGTGGACAGTGACAATAGTTTATGTGAGTCACTGTTTTAACAGTGGTAAATGATTGTCACATTTGTTTTGTCACTGTCACTAACAGTGACAATTTGGAAAAAAATTTGAAAAAAAATTTGCTTGTTTTTGCAATAATCCACCCTATTAATTTTGGTACCTAACACAATGTAAACACAAATAACAAAAATTGCAATCCAACAATTATAAAAACAAATCGTAAGATCACCACAAAACACAATTGTGCAATCCAATACGATAACATACATAAATGCAAATCGAACACGAAGTTCACTTACTTAACACAATTGCAATCCTATAAACACAAAGCAAAAGATCATTACAAAACACAATTGCAATCTAATACAAAGTTCACTTATAACCAACATAAACTCAACTTCAAAACTAGCACTTAATAACATATATAATTCAGTGAAGCAACCACATAGGCCACACCACCCACCCACCTTCAGTATCCTTAATAGTTGTGGCGCACCCTTGGCTCTCTAGATACAAACCATGTTCTTCCTCTCCCGGAACAACGTCAATAACTTCAACTTTACGTTCAAACTCTAACAGTACATGACCATGCACCACCGTTCCAGGAGTTGCCGTAGAAACAATCTTTCCACTTGCAATCTTCTTTTTGTTTGCCAAATTAAATATATCACAATTCGATGATGAAGTGGTTGGCGGGTAACTTGGAGTCGCTGAACGATTTGACAAGGAGCTAGGTTGGGGTGCAAATGGTTGGGGTGCAAATGGTTGGGTTGACATTGGCTGGGGAGGTAAATTCTGGCCTTCACAATAAGCCCGTAATATAAGATTGATGGATTGTTTAAGCTCACACATTTCTTGCTTCACCTCCATATTACTCTGTTTCATCTCATGCATATCTTGCTCCACTTGTATATTACTCTGTTTCACTACTTTCTCAACCTCCGAGCGTATAGGAGTTATGGCCTTGAATTTACTCAAGGACACTGGACCGACGCCACGAGTCCTCCCTCTATTGTCTTTCCCGAAAAGTACGGTCAATGGATCACTCTCCAAAGTAATTTGGCTTGAAGAATCTTGACTGCTTTTCAACTCGGTCAGTTTTTGCTGTAATAATATTAGATGAGAAGTATTAATATTTTGGAGAGAATTATTATTCAATGATGTCAAACATTATAACTTAAAGTAGCGAAACTCACTATCTCTTCCACAGTTTTTGGGTGATATTCCCCAGTTTTCTTCTGCTTGCGGGATTCGACAAAAACATCCAAGCGCTCAGGTGCTCGTCGAAGTGGATCCTTGCGCATCTGTAAATTAGTATTATATTGATAATTAACGAATGAGGTATATTTATTTTTTTATATATATAAGAGTGTCTTGAAAACATACCATCTCCTCAGCTTTTTCGGCATATGACATTGTACCAAGACAATGGACATCATGCTTTTTAGCCCTAGTGGCTTTGCCTCTCTCTCTTTGCTTAATTTTGGCATCCGATGCTTCGCGTTTGATGAACTCATTCCATTGACTAAGAGGGATTTTCTCTTTTTCTGGCACCTTATCCTTCAATGCCTTTATTCCATCGCTGTCTAGGCCTTCAAAATATCTAGAACGCAGGTTTTTCTTCCACGTCTTCAACTGCATGCCCATCTCTTTTAATACCTCATCTTTTCGGTCGGCCGACATCTTGAATTCTTTAAGGAGGGTATCCCATATGTCATCTTTTTTGGCTTGCTCAACTAGCCTCCAATCATCATAACCAAGACTGATTTGGGATTTTACTAGAGCCAAGCACCGGCTCTTCAAAGCAGTTTTACCACCAATAATCCCACCACTCAAATTGAAGGCCACCTCTGGCCGAGAATCGGTGGTAGATTGTTCGGTTCGAGGAGTAGTAGATGACAAATTCAAATTCGAACCCTGCTGTTGTTGACTTGAAGTTGCCATTTGCTGCATTCAAATATATATAAATACTAGTAGCAACATGAGTATTTTATATTCCACTAAAGAGCAAAAGAAAGAACGGTACATCAAAACAAAAAAAAAAAAAAAGAGCAAAAGAAAGAACAAAAATGACTAACAAAGTTTAAATTTTGTATGATCTCCTCAAAAAACTTGCAGAATCAATCTAATGTTAATGTATTAGACAAGAAATATAAGAACCAAAGTTAACGTACAATAAATTGGATGTTTAACATAACCCCTCAAAAAATGTCCATCTACAACAAAATACAACCCCTCAAAAATTCACAAGCAGACGAGATGGAGAATAGGAAGTCCCTGTAGTCGCTGCCGCTGTTGATGCGCAGAGAATGAGAGAGTGAGAGTTAAGCCACTGATAGTTTAGGGTTTCTTTTAATGTATACTTAAATTCAATTTTTTCTTATTTGTTTTGAAACCCCCCAGATTTTTATAATTATTATAAATACTAGTTATAACTATAAGTCTATAAATGTATACTCAATTTCAATTTTTTTTCTTATTTGTTTTGAACCCCCAAAATTTTTGGAAAAGAAATTTTTTTGTAAAGAATCCCAAATCCCTCTTACTCCCTCCGTCCCTTTTTTTGAGTCCACCTTTGGGAACTCAAGTTATTAAGGGGACAAAAAGAATCTACACCTACTTTCCACAATTGCCCCTAATCATTGCAATAACTTTTTTAGTTTTGTCTTGGTGTATATTTCTAGGAAGGGTAGTTTTGAAAAGTAAGTAAAAATTGTATATTAATTTAGGAAAGTAGACACTAATTTTGGGACATCCCAAAATGGAATATAGGACTCAAAAAAAGGGACGGAGGGAGTACCATTTTGGGTAGGATATGTAAAGCCCCCAAAATAAGAATTGGGCGGATTTCAAAATGAATTCATTTATTGTTTTGTGTCAAACCAAACATAAGAATTCCACAAACAAGAATTGCAAATAAATTTTATTCTTGTTTGTGGTCATGGCCGGCCCAAAAAAGGGGCAACCGCCCTGGGTCACCAAAGTTCACAAAATTTTGAGGGTCCCTATTTTATAATTACATTTTTACCTTGAGATTTTTAGTATTTTATATTTAGGTCTCCCCTAGGCCCAATTTAGTGTCATCAACTACATATATATATTGATATACATGTATATAAAACTTCAAAGCAAAGGTTCTAAAACTTTGAAAATTACACTTTTAGTGTAAGAATTTTTTGAGTTTTAGAAATAGGCCCCTCTAAAATTTTAAAATATACCATACAATGTTTAAGTTTCACAAATAGACTCACATTATAACTAGTAGACCCCAAAAATCTATCACCAATTATGTATAAGTAAACCCTAAAAAAAATTGTCAATTATGTATAAGTAGACCCCAAACTAATATAAATTTGACCAACCAATATTACTGTCACATTTTTTTTTGTCACTGTTCACAACTGTGACTAATATAGTCACTGTTCTAGACAGTGACAATATTTTTTTTTGTCACTGTTTATTATTTTATGTCACTGTCCCTAACAGTGACTAATGTTGTCACTGTTTAAAACAGTGACAATATTTAATTGTCACTGTTTAAAACAGTGACAACATTAGTCACTGTTCTGGACAGTGACAAAGGACGCGAAAATTAGTGTGACAATTCGGCCAATTTGGTGTAGTGATAGTACCATCTTTTTTCTTCACAAATAATACTGGAGCTCCCCACGGTGACACGCTAGGTAGGATAAACCCCTTATCCAGTAGCTCTTGCAGTTGAATTTTCAATTCTTTCAGCTCCACGGGTAACATTTTGTATGGTGATTTAGACACTGGTTGAGACCCCGATGCTACTTGAATAGTAAACTCAATTTCACGATCAATCAGTACATCGGGCAAGTCTTCGGAAAATACATCCGCAAACTCCCATACCACGGAGATATTTTCAACTTGGTCCCCCTCAACTCTAGTATCAATAATAGAACATAAGAGTCCTTGACCACCCTTCTTTAATAATTTCCTCACCCGAATTGCTGATATAAGATACGGTGGTGCTACTACCCCCGTTCTCTGAAAATAAAATTCTCCTTGTCCTGGCAAACGAAATGTAACTATCTTTCGTTCACAATCTATTGTAGCTTGATTTTTAGACAGCCAATCCATCCCCAATATCACGTCAAAGTAGTTAACGGTTAATGGAATTAAATTAACAGTTAACACTTTATCACCAATTGGACATCACAAGCATTAAATACGGAAGAGGTCACCAACGGTTTACTTAATGGCAGAGATACCGATAAATCGTACCCTAAAGGTTCTGACATACCATATAAGTGCTTAATAAATTCATGCGACACAAAAGAGTGAGTGGATCCTGAATATATTAAAACACACGCTGGACATGAATAGATAGGCACCATACCTGAAACTACTGAATCTGTAGCATATATATCCCCTGGATTTAGCCGAAAGGACCGGCCTTGAAGTTGCTCAACTTCTTTACCTTTATCTGCACCTGATCTGGGTCATGGTGTACTTGACCCCATAGAACCTATTCCTTGTGCCCGTCTTCTAGGACAGTCTTTGACAAAGTGGCCCGGTTCACCACATTCAAAACATCGAATTTTCATATCTGGAGTAGAATTCCTAGAACTCGGCGATTGGATACGGGTTTGAGGACAGTTTCTAGCTATATGTCCTATTTGGTTGCATATTGTACAAGTGTTAACCAAATAACAAACTCCTCCATGGTATCGATTACATATCTTACACAATGACTTGCCCTTAGAAACATGACCAGTTGTCCCCGATCCGAAACTCCTTGAAAACATCTTCTTTGGTGGACCACTCGAACTTTTCCCTTTACCCTCCAATGATCATTTACTTTGTTGGCTTTGTTTGAATTTATTAATACTTTGCTCCACCACAATTGCTGTGTCCTGAACTTTGGCAACCGTATCGTATCGTTGAGTTTCCACTCGGGTTCGAATATTATCTCTTAATCCATCCTCATATTTTCGAGCCTTATCTTCTTTCGAAGGAACTGTATGTCGTGCAAAACGTAACAAGGCATTGAATTGAGCAGTATACTCCACCACAGTCATCTCCCCTTGTTGTAGGTTATCAAATTCTTTCTTTTTTTGTTGTTGGGCAGCTCTTGGAAAGAAACACTTATAGAACTCCTCCTTGAATCTCTCCCGAGTAGTTGGTACTCCCTGATTGATATGATTCACCCACCAAAGTGCCTCACCCTTTAATGTATTCGCAAAGAAAACAATTTTCTGATATTCCGTGCATTCCAGGATACGAAAAATACACTCCATGTCCATGATCCAATGATTAGCCATCATTGAATCACCCACCCCATGATATTCCAACGGTTTCTCCCTTGCAAACTGTTTAGCGATTGCTCGTACAACTAGTGGTTCAGGTCGAATAACTCCACGTTCTCCCACAGCCCTTACAAAATTTCCCACTGCTTCTTCAATGCGATCTATGAGAATGGGGCGATCTTTCACGATTTGGATCCCGGTTTGGAACTTGGTTTAGATCCATATCTTACCTGTCCATTCAAATTTGCATAAATACAATGCATGCTATGCCATATAACAACATAATGTATATGGTTAATCATTTTAGCACAACAATGAGAGGTCTATGCATTCATGTAATGCAACTACATGTTTCCAATGTCATGTGTTATGAGTGTTCATTGTACTCTCACGTCATCGTCGTCACTCGTCCCAAAGGTTCTACCATAAACTAGAGCTCTGATACCACTAAATGTCACACCCCTAACCCACCATAGGCGGATTAGAGGCATGTGACACGCCACCGAGGCAAAACGAACAAATTAAACAAAGTTTAGAAGCTATATTATGTCCATTTAAGTTTCATTAATAAGGAAAAAAACAAAGATACTCCTTTAGCTATATATAAAAAAAATAAAAAATAAAAAAGCAATGTTCCATTAAATGGTTTAAAGTAAAATAAAAGGTCCAGTCAAGTATAAAAGAAAGTATATAAAAATATGCTTTTAAGTGAATCCGAGCTTCCCAAGCTAATAAAACAACCCGAGCCCCTAAACAAGATTAAAGCATAAGGATTTCAGTAACATCCACTTCCAACTATAACAAAACACAAACTTGTAATGTTCAAAATCGAGTCACAAGTATCGACTTAAAACCACCTCAAGCTTACAAACGGAAACTAAACATTATGTACGACTAGAACTTCTAACAAGAATTCCCCCGTTATACAAACCGTAGATTCTAACTAATGTAGCATTACAAGATTTAAAAAAAAACATATGAAGTCCCCAACTTGCACATTCCCGACCTCCATTCACTTCCTGGATTTCTCTCCCAATTGTTCATCTGTAGAGGTTATTTATATAACCATACATTTATAGATTTGTTTAAGCCGAGGCTTAATGAATAATAATGATCATGTATGTGGAATTAAAAAGACATGCTCACATTCATTCAATTACACATTACTATAGTCGCAAGAGCAATCATGTACGTTCCACCATACTAGTCCGCGACTCCTCGCCAATAAATCCGCGCAACTAGCTAAGACCTGATCTCTTTAACTTCACACCGACGATCTTATTGCCATTTAGGCACAAAACTACTACCAGTGGCTTGATACATAATCTCTATTGACCCAAATAAGCAACTCAACATGCCCACATAATTCATAACAACATGCTTTAACAATTCAATTGGGCTAAAACTAAATACATGAATTTGCCCAATAATAGCTAAACATGAATAATTTAATTAATAAGTTTAACAAAATCATCCAAATGAATATTAACATGGTTAATTCCAGGGGTAAGATTAAAATCACTCACCTCAAATTATCGCACTTAAATCCCAAATTAATGCCAGAAAAGTCAAACTCACGTTCAATTCTATTCCAAGTTCAATTCCTACAAGTTTTGGATCAACTAAATGTTACCAACCCAAATGGGTCACGGAAAAACTATGATTAAACTCAAGGAAATTTACACCATAAGATTCCCCTTACCTCCACGAGTCCAAATATGTGATTAGAATCTGAAATAAACGTCGTTAAGTTAGACATGCAATGACAAACCTCATCGAAACCCCCCACTGCTCGAAGCCCCTATTCGGCCGACTTGTGAAGAAGAAGACGTATTCTTCTTTTAATCAAATCTTAGGTTTGATATATATCTAACCTAGTTTCTAAAATTAAGGCCTAAGTCCTCAACTCCTAAGTATTATTATTTATACCCCAGTTAGTTTTATAACTAACTAATCAACTCCCAAATATAAATGAATATTTGTCTATATTTCTTTTGGGTCCCAAAATGTGGTCCCAAATATTTACACGAAGTTACTAACTAGCCAACTAATTAGGTAACGTGTCCAATTAGTACTCACAAAAGTTCCCCAAAATGACCACAAAAATGGTATTTAGCAATACATATTGTACTTCAACAATTAAAATAATAACTCACATAAGCCTTAATAAACATCTAAGCACATAAGGTATTATCCGTATTATTGCCCATCCCAATGGGACTTCTCATCTCATGCCCCAAACAGAAAGCTCAAGAAAACAGTCAGTAAGCACAACCGGATGTCTCAAATTCACCAAATCAAAACAAAAGTGAACCTATAAAAGGAACACGTGATCACAAGAACGCATCGGACTGTTGTACACCCAAAATTTGTCTCAAAAAGGAATAAGCAACAAGTATACAAAGGATATGCATACCAACAAAAGATATGATCTAATCATCAACCAGAAACTCAATCCAAACAATAGAGGGCAACCCGTAGAATGGAAATAACATTTTACAACCATCACTCATGGTGAAAACATTCGCAAGACCCAAGGAATTAATGGGATAAAACCAAATCATACATTCAATACTCACAAGGAGTTTCCAAGTCTCTCCAAGACGAAACAACAATGGAACGAAAGAAATACTAAAAGGAATTAACACATAAACATATCCGATTACTATGTAAGCAGCATAGGATCTCCAGAACTACGAAGGGTTCAACAAGAAGCTCCAACGGATAGAACATCTAACGCGCATAGCCGAGTACCCTACCGATAAGCACCTACACAAACAAGGGTGCCAACCTTTCATGAAAGTGATCAAAAAAAAAAAATTCAACCACTCAACGCTTCCAAAAGAAAGGATTACATAGATTCAAAGAAATATCAAACTCAGTTCCAAGGACCCTCATTAAGCTTCAATCAATATATAAAAGAATCGAAGGAAGATATTACACAAGCGCGAATATCACTCAGAAATCAAATTATAATTAAACACAAGATTCTCAAAGCAAATCAATGATAGGCTATCAAAGAATCGTCATACGAAGCAAAAGTATGATATTTCAAAACACGAGTTCCATGATGAACTAGATAACTAAGTCAACTCCCAAGGAATGATTCAAACACTCAAGAGTGAAACTATGGAAAACTTCACAAAGCAAACGATGTACTCGGTACTAAAGACCTTAATGACTCAAAGTTACGTCTTAACCACATCAGAGGTACGAGTCATAAAGACTTACTCGTAATACATCACTCCTTACAAGAAGAGACACAAAAGTCTACAACAATGGCAACGAGAAGTCGATAGAAAAAATGATTATCACACCTCAAAACATAAACATCGCTATAGTAAATTATAACGATTTCACTAATAGGTGGATCTATTGGGAGATCTTATCTCAAAACAATACGGCAAAAGAAATGCCATTGCTAAAAGTCAAAGGGTCTCACAAGGAAAGGAGTCTAAGAAGACACAATAATGCCATCAACAAGACAACAATAAATCAAACAGGTGAACGAATAGATATAAACCAACAAGTTCATCGACATTCGTTGTCGCACACAACAACCAAAAAAAATAAAAAAAAAAATTACACCTTGATCAAAATAAGAAAACATATGGTCATAATGATATCAAGCTCCCGAACTTTCAACTATTGAAAGCCCGATTCACATCAAAATGAACTAGAAGTTCCCGAACTGGGTGATCTTGAAATGTCACACGAAAGATGGAAGCAAACTAGACGACACACTTAAAATAAGAGTTATAACAAACTCATGTCACAACGGACCACAAATAACGAAAGTGTTCAAGGAAACACGATCGAGGTTTCTCAACAGAATGAAGACAACTCTATATAAGTTGCCACATTAACCGAAAGTGATCTTTAAATAAACGATCACCAATAATCCTCATCTTCTCAAAGCAAGGATAAAATTGAAAGATTGTAACGGTCTCGAATAAAGCACAATTACAATAATCTCATGACAGGGTGATGAAAAAAAAAAGACTCACTGATCACAGTAAATATGGAATGCACCAAATTCATGAATCAAACTTGTCAACAATGATATCAACAACAATATATCAAGATGATATGAAGGTAAAAACTAGGAGTCCATCCAGCTATTGAAAGCCTGTAACTCAAACAAAATCGACCCAGGGGGTCTAAAATCACAAGCATAGAATCTCACATGATCCACTTCTAAACATAAAGTAATCGAAATTATTAAGAAGAGAACATGCCCTAGGCATACTCCAAACACCAATACAGAAATAAGGAGGATGGTGTCCAACAGATACTCTCATTCAAATAACTGAGTGAGAGATAAATCAACGGAATCAAAGATAGAAGAATCCAATTTTACACTCTATTCCCCTCAAATAACAAAGAAACAAAAATAATGAGATCAAATGACAGGATCCAATAAAAAAATGGTGAACAACCCACGATAATCGATCTGATAATCACAATTGATCAATAATAGAATCTAGTGAAAATAATAGACGTTGTCTACAAATCCAAGCAGTGGGAAAACTCTTAAGTCATGAACTGAAAACAAATTATCTCATAACCTCAATAACTCAATCGACACCTTATTGACCAAGGAGTAAGGTTAACGTAAAAGAACATCTCTAAAAAGATAGAGAGTAACACTGATGTTCAAAAGGCATGCATATTCGAGTTCAACGTGATAGTAAAGTCAAAGAACCCAACTAAACAAATTTGTCGAATAAAATTGACTCAAGGGATAATATGGGGTACACATAAATCCTGACAATGTAGGATTCTTAAGTTATAAAACAAGAATTTATCATTTCATAAAATTCAACTATTCGATTGGCACCTCATCTGCAAAGGAGTATAATAGTGGTAAATCAGAAAAGAGTAACGAACAACACTTACTTATGAAGAGTACAACCCTCTCGAGTTCGATATGATAATAAAATAAATCGAAAAACTCAACTAAACAAATGTATGGAGTTGAAATAAATTTCAAGCATAACAAGTCCAAATTGGAAGGACATCACGATGCCAAAGATGGCAATGAGAACACCCAAATAAAATGTAAGGATGAGGTAAATTATAATCAAGAAGACATAAGGTCTTCATCAAGAAAATTTAAAAGGATGTGATAGGGGTGCCCCTTCCAAGAAGGCTAAAGACAATGGGGGCAAATATGCCTTTTCGAGAATCGAAGATTACAAGGATCAATCAATAGATCTAATTCAAATAAGTATTACAAAGTGAGAATCCATGATCACTCACAAGAAAAGGAACACAGAAATAAATAGTGTTCCTAAAAGAGGGGTCCATTGTTAACCAAACAATGTCAACAACAAATCTCTAGTAGGTATCGAAAATCAATTTAAGAAAATGGTCCTACAAACCCAACAATAACATACCCATCAAAATGGTCTAAGTATTTCAACACATAATAGTGAAAGAAGCTTCAAAAAATAATGAGACATATATTTCTCAAGAAAAGTGACTATCACCTGAATCTTCAAGAATTTACTAGTACAGAAAAAAAAATTTATCATTAAACAAAGTTATTGATAGACTCGAATAATCTATACCAAGAGAAGAAGGTTGGATCATTATTCAATAGACTCGAATGATTTACACGAGAACAAAAAAATTGAATCTTAATCAAAGGACTCAAATGATTTCCATGAGAACAAGAAGGTGTTGAATCATTAATCAACGAATCGTATGATAGAAATGATAGTAATTAACTCAAAGGAATTATATAATTCTTTTAACGAACAAGAGATTAAAGAAAACTCCAAGAATCGACAATATGATAATGAATAAGGGAGGAAATACCTCACAACATCAAATAAGTCACAAGCAGTCAATATGAAATACATAGATTACAAGTAACTACACAAGGCTATCAATATTATGTCGTATATCACTTTAGCTTTATTTAATCATCCAAGTCGCATCGCATAAGGAGCAAATCAATTATTATGTTACACTAATGTAAACATATAGAGCATATGCACGTAAGCATAATAACACATAATACCGGAGGCATGTAACATCTAAACATGCTCGACTCAAAACTTTCAATTTAAAGTAAGCGATGAGGTAATTCTCCATGTACACCTGTAAAGTAATTCAATGTACACATATAACCACGAGATCATATAAGTACATAGTATTTAGACATGTGATCAGTGAAGCATGTAAACATGCTAGCACGTAATCCCGTAGACAAGTAAACATGCTCACTTAAATAATATCTCTACCATATACGAAAATTTCAAAATTTAGTCAATCACTTATGATCACAATTAAAACAACTAGTAGTAGCTATGCATAGACCCAAATAAACTCCCAGAGTTCCAAAGTATTCGAACCCGGTTAGCTCTGATACCATTCTGTAACGCCCCAAAATCCATGACACATGGACGGGTCAAGGAGTCAAAGAAAGAGGTTAAGAAGAAGGAGATATCCTATGTGGACCAACCAAATAGTGCGGAAAATCACAAAGGAATCCTACGTGGATTCCAAAGAAAAGTCAAAAAGTCAAGAATTGACCCATGAGGACCAAATGGGTCAAATAGGATCAATCAACATTACTTGATTTTCAAAGAAGTTTTTAAATGACAGAAATAAGAAGTATCGAGAGTGGGAGAAAAGAAGACGAGGTTTGATTGAAAGTTTATATGAAATCAAGGTTTGAGAATTTATAACCAAACGGTCTCTTAGAAATCAAAATTAGTATTTTTTTTTTCCATAGACTATCCACAGGCTAAGTATAACCAAATTACATTTCGAAAGTTTAGAAGTTATTAGAAATTTTCCAAGTATAGAACCTGTGTAGCCATACCATAAACTTACCAAAACGACTCAAAGGAACAACGGAACATCCGAATCAATATGAACACGATTTAAAAAGAATCTAAGTTAAAGGACTAACAAGTGCATGTCCGAATCAACATGAATAAATATTTAATGTTAACATGCATCCATAGGCGACTCAAAGTCCCAATTATAAGTTCGATTACATTAAGTCAGAAATTCTAATATGGTCAAAGTAAAGGGCTAAACATGTGCCCGAAACAAGTGTTAATAGGAGATTCAAATCTATTACAATTTCTTTTCAAACTAAAATAGAAGTTTAAAACATTTTCAAAACTAATATTCTTCTTGAAAGAAATCTTCAAAGTACGACTTCATGCGTCGAGTAACTCTTGGGCCTTACCCCGACTTGATAAAACCTGAAAAATGGTTTGTCGTTTTTATGAGAACGACGGCTCGTAGAAAATATTGTAGAGATTCAATATGGATCCCATAACTAATATGCAAAATGTGGTGCCATGAATGCCGCCTAGGCAATGCAACTAATGAGCCCTCGGGCTATGCACACATGATCACTCGCCTCATTACCGGACTGTGAGCCACCCCCCATTGGGGATGTAGCATACCAACTTTCTGATAGCTTGTCGAATATAAGTTGGAGTTTGGCACATTCTTAGGTACGTCCACCCTGTCTCACCACACAACCCACATCGGGATTTTCTTATCCAATTTTATCCCCCTTCATTGGGGTCGAATTTACATTTATCCCCTCTTAGGGATTACTCAAATGCCACCCATGCTAATGCTATGTGGTGTGCCCAAATTTGGCAACAATGCACGTGAACTCTATGATTCCAATGCAAATGTTCTCAATTCACAAAAATGTTAATGTACATTGTTGTCGATATTTAGCAAGTCTCATTACTTCAACATTAATCTTGATGATAAATGATTTCACATTTCATGGGAGTAACAACATTTAAGCATATAAACTCCCATTAGCAAGAATTCAACTTCCAGGTACAATGACTACTTTAAACAATTAACAAGTAGTTCATTTAGACAATTAAGCAATTAACCTACACTTAGGCAAATAATTTAGCAACTAAGTATAAAATCACATTTAAGTTACTAACATTAATTAATTAGCAACTAAGCATATAATTACATTTAAGTTACTAACATTAATTAATTAGCAACTAAATAAGTTAATCACATAGCAAGTGTTATCGAGAAAACAACTAAGATCAATTTCTCATTTCAACCCTAGTATTTCCTAACACAAATCACACATTAGAGATAAGACACATAGTGAATCAAGACAATATAATCTACCTTTGATCTTGAGAAGAAAATGCACAAAGAAATAGAGAATCCAAGAGAGAAATAATAGGAGACCCAAGTTGTAGGAGCTTCAATGAACAAGAAATTTGAGAAACCCTCCTTTCCTCTAGGCCATAACTTGAGCTAGAGAACACCAAAATGGAAAATGAAAACACCAATAGGAAGCCTTAGTTGAGAGGATCACTTTTGCTACTAATAGCCTTGCACAAAAATGAATTTTTGAAACCCAAATAGAAGCTTGAAATATAGAAACTAAGTGGGTTTTGGTTCTTCCAAATGTAGAGAGAGAGAGAGGGAGTAAAGTTAAGGAAAGAAAAAGAAAAAAGAAAAAAAGAAAATGAGTGGGAGAGAGAAATGGCCTGATGATGAGAGAGGGGGAGGAGAGAGGAAAGTGAAGCTTCCTAGGGAAGCTTTGGGGTTGGTTGGGAGTGGGCCCCACACATATGTCATATACACACACTCACAAATATACACTCACAAGTGTACCAAATTAAATGCAAATGTGATATTATAAAATCAAATGTTAGGCATTAAAAAATATACACGTTCAAATTGGGTTCACTCATTGACCACCAAATTACTACAATACCCTTAATTAAAATTTTAAAACATTACAGTATAACACTCAGATACCGTACCATCCGGCCACAAAGGAAGTGGTTGACATGGTTGGGCGTAGTTTGTTTTTTTTAGCTGATGCACATTGGGATTGTTTAAGACATTGCTTTAATAAAAAATAAAAAATAAAGTATAAGAAACCGGCAACACATTTATCTAGCTAGTCTTAACATTTTCTAATTTTAGCCCAAGTGCCAAATCTTAAGCAATTAAAGAAATTCATGATAGTTATAATTACTACACATTGTATGTTGATGATATCTGTTCACATATATGTCTCTAGATCTCTCTATATATATAAGAATGCTAAGTTACTGCATGTCTAAATTTAGCACATAATATTATTAAGAGAAATGTTAGGCACACATTCTTCTAAATTTAGCACATAATAATGTTAGGCACACATTCTAAATCACATCTCAAATTACACTCTATGCTTTAAATGCATGTACTCTATGCTATTTGAACTTTTAACATTTTTCTGTGCACCACTTACACATCACAGAATATATGCATTTAAAGCAAAAGTATGATTTGGGGTGTGATTCAGAGTGTGTGCCTAGTATTTCTCTATTATTAAATGGACAAAAAAATCTGTTTTAAAAATAGAGCTAAGACAATTTTACCAAGAAACTAAAGTAAATTATTTAGTGCCGTGGCCTCCTTGTAAAATTACCTTTGTGAATGCCCTAATGACGGGATAAGGACTTTTATTGTGGTGAACATAATAATATCCTACACTCGATCGTCTTGCAGCGCCCTCGATAGCAAGTTCAAATACTATATGTAGTGGTGGATCCAGAATTTTATGATAGGGGGGCCAAGTAAAATAAGATTGGGTTCTCTGGTAAACAAGTTCTATGCGGGGGTTCGAGGCAGCGCCCTCGAGGCGAAATTTTTTGGTCTATTTTTACATATTTTTTATGCGAGAATGGGTCAAAAGAGTAGTTTGCATGGTCGATTAGAGTAGTTTGGTCTATTAGAGTTTGGTCATTTTTGTCTCATTAGCTAGGTAGTTGAGTATTATTCTTCTCATTCTCTATTATGGGGGACAGTAAATGCCACACCCTTGAGTAAATAGTCCTTTATATGAGAACTATTAAGTTGGTATTGACAATTAAGCTTGTAGTCCTATTTGGCCTACCAAACAACGAACTATTATATTCAAAATGATTATTAGTCCAGACTTTTTCGTCCTTAGATTAGTCATGCAAAACAAGTTGTGGCATTGGGGCTTTTAATTTCAAATTGACTGGATCATTTATAATGTAAATGTTAAAAATTTGGGAGGGCCAATTTCTAAAATATTCTTCAAATGTTAAAACTACATATATATATATATATATACTAGTGAGGGTGCACGTGCAAGGCACGTGCCCGTCAGATAGTTGTATTCCTAGATATATTGTGTATTAATCTTGACATTAGAGGTCTTTGGAGAGGTATAATTACTCATTCCGTTCTAAAATAAGTGCCAACGTTTCTTTTTTTTTTTGGATATTTTTAAAATAAGTGTCACTTTTTTTATATTTCAAAATAAGGTCCACTTTTAAAAATCAACACAAGATGTTAAAACAGTTAAATAGGAAATTGCAAATGTAACTATTTAATCTAAAACTCTTCCTACGGAAGAAGTTGATAATTCTGACTATCTTATAAATGAGTAGTAAATGTACCAATAAAGCGCCACTAAAAATAAATGACACAAGTAGGGTATTTTCTCTAAAAAAGGGCATGAATGTGTTTGTAGGCCTTAATTGATATTCAAATACAATCTATAAATCCTGAATTTGAGGGAAGAAGTTGACCAAAATGTAAATATTAGTGACCAATTAATCATAGCTACTAAAATAGCCACTTAAATTGACAATTTAAATATACCAGAGCTTAAATTTGAGAGAAGAAGTTGACAAAAATGTGAAATTAGTGACCAATTTCTAAATAGCCACTAAAATAGCCACTTTTTAAAACTTGTTTAAAGTGAATAATAAATATCCCAAAACTTGCTGACCTAAATGCAATTACACATATTACAATATATGAATCCTAAATTTGAGAGAAGAAGTTGAGCAAATTGTAAATATTAGTGACCAATTCCTAAATAACTACTAAAATAGTCACATTTTTTTACTTTTTATGAAGTGAATAATAAATATCCCAAAAATTATTGACCCAAATGTAATTAGACACAAAATGTTGATTGAAACCTCATTTGAGAGAAGAAGTTGACCAAATTGTAAATATTAGTGACCAATTCCTAAATAGCCACCAAAATAGCCACTTTTATTGACTTTTTTTGAAGTCAATAATAAATATCCCAAAAATTATTGATCCAAATGTAATTAGACACAAGATTGTTGATTAAAACCTCATTATTATATTAAATAAAATTTCAAGAGCTGACTTAAATGTAATTATTTGTCAAAAATGACATATTTACCCTCAGACAAATCATTTATATCCTTACGAAGTATAGATAGTTATATGAGTAATTAAGGTGTAGTGAAGGACAAAAGAGGAAGTTCATATTTTTTGACGTGCTTATTTCTTCGTTCTTATAGTATAGTAGATATATCCCATAAAGTTTCAAAAAAATGGGGGGGCCATGGCCTCCTTTGGCCTCCACTTGAGTCCGCTCATGACTATATGTGTGTATTTATATATATATATATATATATATATATGTATATATATATACACCAGACTCTGAAATGAACAAAGTAGAGTGAACCTTCACTGGACGTGTATATTATATATATATATATATATACTAGTGTGTGGAGACTGCGTGCAAGGCACGCAGTTTGGTGTCCGTGATAGTCCAACGGATATTCCGAACATGTACAACTATCAAATTATTTGAGAATATTCGGGTTTCAAATTTGGGAACTATCAACAGATCACCTATAGTTGATATGTTTATGTTACTCGATTGACTTGCTCATTAAATGACTCTACTTGAGGGTACCAAGCCTTCAATAATCGCCAATGAAAATCAAATGGGCCAGTACTATAGTCTATATGTGTTGTGAATCAAATTTAAATACAAAATTTGGGTAGTATTGCTTTCAACATACTGAGACTACTATATTATTATTATTATTATTATTATTATTATTATTATTATTATTATTATTATTATTATTTTCCGAACTTGTTAGGTGTTTGCAGTCAAATACATTGAGATTTAAATTTGGCTCAGTTTGGGTGTCTCCCTAGTTAGCATTTTTCTTTCCTGTGTACCAAAAAAGAAAAAATTTTGGAATATATTTTTATTTTATTTTTATAGGTAACATTAACCTTATCCAATATCACCACCTAATGCAACTTAAATTTGACTCATACATACACTAAAAGAGTTATCTTAAAAATAGATTATAGAGATACCTATTTATATTGGTAGCTTATAATTTTTAAGCTTATTATTTCTAGGTAAATTCTATTCCACATAAGCTAAAATCGATGTTGTATTAGTAATGTATTGTGGTGTTACCGTTAATATTTACTCCACAAAGTTGACATTATATAAAGTGATGCTATACATTCCAAACTGATATTTTCCTTCTTTTTTTGTTTGTTGATAAATTCCACATTCATATTGTAAACGTGTTTAAAACTATCATATGCTTTTACGACTATATTCATTAGAATAAAAATATCATTATCTTATAATAATGCTATGTTAAATTAAATATCAAATGAAAATGGTAAAGCCTACTGGACATACTTGATATATTTGATATTCTAGACCAAGTTGACAGTGTGACATAGTAAATCTCTCTGAAGAACAGGTTTTTTTTTAAAATAGAAAATCAAAGCAACATTTACAAGTCTATTCCTCGTCATATCCATCCGTTTAAAAAAAAATAGAAAACAAAAGCAACATTTACAAGCCTATCCCTCTGGTCATATCCATTCCTACCCTTAATTAATATCAAATAGCCACAGTGAAAGTGAAAGAACTCTCATCTCCATCCTCAAAGTCCTGCTGCCTCTTGAAATAGATAATTGCACCTCGTCTTCTTGCCTTGAAAGTCCTCTCGATTGCAAAACTAAACCTGAAGGGCTCTGCTGGCTATGCCTCTATAAGAATTATAGTGTGTTATTTGCGGTTGTTGCACATGGGGTAAGCACATGGTCCGAACAATTTTGGTGGAAAAATGGAGATGTAGCAAATGTCTATTCTGAAGTGAAAATTGAGTGCTTCGCTTGCTCTGAGAACATCTCTTCCAATTCGAATTGCTCAGATTTAAGGACAAAACCAGATTCTTAATGTCATATTCGGAAATCCTTTTCCGCAAAGCCCATTTTTGTTCTCCATATGTTCTGTATCAGACCAGTCCGGCTGATTATCATTAACCTGTCCACCCGTTACATTTTTGTGACTGACAATAGCCTCCTTTTTGCGAACCAACAGCTACTCTAGCTTTGGTCTCAGAATTTTTACATATACATGATCATGGGTTTTTGTGAAACTCACCTCTTCGAGGCGTCACCTCATTTGGGCTCTTCCGTGAAGCTTATCTAATTATTTTGATCTCTTGATGCAAATTTACAAATTATTCCAATGTTATGTTATCTCGGCGATGAAGTTTTTGTAGCAGTTGAATGAATTGTTGGTTCATGCCCAAAGTAACTCCTGCAATTGAGAACATTTTGCAAATGTATTTAGGATACCTGTGCCATCTGCCAAAAATTGGTGTGATCCATAACAATTTCAAGAAAGAGTTGATGTAACTAACCCAAGTTTCCATCACGAGAGATAGGTATGTAAACCATACTTGGTGAAAGCCTCCAAAGATGCACATATGGACATACAGGCACATACAGGCATGCATGTAGCTACATATATTTTTATCTTGGGTAATGCTACGTGCACATAAAATGTGCACATAAAGTGTGTACATAAAGATCTGAGCCATTCATTTTGGTGGGATCCATCCCTGCACACATAGGACCCACCAAAATGAATGGCCTAGATCTTTATGTGCACATTTTATGTGCACGAATCATTACTCTTTTATCTTACAAGGATGACTGACATGAGAAATGAAAATATAGAGATTAATTAAATTTAGTAGTAAAAGGATTCAAAGAAACCAACAAATATGTAAAGTAATGTTGTTACCAACAGCAAGGTTGAGGATAAACCAAATGGCAATCAGATTTACCAACATTTAAAAAAGAGAAAGAAAAAGGAAAGGGTGTAGTGGCTATCAGAAGCTAAAGTGAAATAATTGTACACTCCATTAATATATGTTCCACCAAACAGAATAATCAATTCTGCTTTTCACATAGCACTTGTCCAAAAAGTGAAGCAAACCATCACTGCAACCACAGTTATTAAAAAAAATTCTCACATTTTAGCCTTTGACCATGTGTGCAGTCAAGGTTAAGTAGCTGGAGGCACAAAAATGTAGAGTAAGAAAACATTTTCTGCATATTAGATTAGGGTAAAGTAATTATTTAATGAAAAGCAGGTAAAGTTTTTCGACCTCACCTCAAGTGCATGCCAATAGAAGTGTTTGCTTTTCATTCTCATCGTTATCTTTCACCCATTTTAATAATAGGATTTGTGAATTTGAAAGCACGGCAGTTAACTGTACGCCCCGGGTCCTAGCTTTTGTAAAACAGGTTGCACCGGGGAAAGAGTGAATTATAAGTGAAGCCCAAAAAGGAGATCTTTTAGTCAAAAGAACACATTTGAATTTCCCTCATATAACTGAAGGGTAATTTCCTTAACATGGTCAAATTCGAGCTATACTCAGGAGCTTGAACTTCAGCATTCTCAAAGTACTTATCCATCATCCTTTCCGGACCCCATTTGTGAAAAGTAAAAAATTAAAAATCCACTCTTGAAATTAGAAGAAGCCCTTTTGAAGTTTAATTTTACTGAAAATCTGGCAGGAAACTACTCCATACAACGTGCGTAGATGCATATCTATATACTACAATAATCATGTACATAAATGTATATATTATATACAACTGGATTAAAAGATCCAAACTTTCTGCATATATTAATCTGGGGCAAAAATTGTAGCTGCATATTTTCGATGATGCATATTGTACCTAGTCAGTCAGTGGCCCAGTTTTCTTGCTATGGCTTTTCTGCTTCTCATTAGCAGCCGCAAGTTCTGCTGCTATTCCTGGTTCATTAGCCTAATGTCCTGCATCCGTAACAACCTGTTGCACAAGAGTTGATTGGCAACACATAAGAATCAAATGGAGGGGGGGGAAGGAAATCAACATTTTTTTACCGATTAACCTATGCGAAAAAAACTTTTTGACAATGATTCCAGTGGAAAATCAAAGTATTGAGGATCCTCCAAAACTCCAAAAGGAGGTGAAAAAACCAAACAGTAAAGAATCTATTAATATTAACATAGCTTGGGTACCTTAGGATAAATGAATTACAACTCTTTAAAAAGAATGCAAGGCAGCATTACGCAGCATACCACCACCAAGGAACAAATAAACCCACAATGAAATCATGAATGGAAGTTAGCAAATACCTCGTAGCAAGGCAGCATTCTGCTCCAAAACTGTCCAAAAACGGAGCAACCAAGCTCTTATTAGAATGATTCAATGTTGAAATACTACTGTGTGAGAAAGAGAGAGCGCCTAAAACAGTAAAACTGACACACTATTTGGTGCAGCCAAAACTGGAGCAGAATTAATTTTCAATAGGTTTGACAAAATAATCTCTCTCCCTTAGAGCGTCCTAAGGGTGTAGTTCTTCTTCCATTTTCAGAGCAACTCCTTTGAATTTTTGTAAAAAAAAAGGATTTTGACATGTGAGGTGCTGCTTTGGGGATATCAAAATGAAAAGAGTTGCCCAAAATCAAAAACTCTAGCAAAGAGAGAGAGAGAGAGACCAAACCTTATCTTCCACCCTCGGATTTCCTAGTACAAAAATTCTCATTTATTTGTAACCAAAAAGAACATTTAAGGCAAGATAAGGATGCAAAATTCTGGAACCAAAAGGGCAAGAAGGTTCAAAGCATAGTAAACCCCAACTTACCAAAAAATCTGAACAAATCCAATAGCAGAAGCTGCTCCAAACCGAAACTGAAAACTCTCCAAAAACAAAAAAAAAACGTCAATTTTTAACTGACAAATTGAAACCCACAAAGATTAGGGGAAAAAAAATTTAAACTTAAACTTACCTTGAAGTAATAGAAGGATTGATTTCATACCCTATTGAGAATTTCAAACACTTCAAAGCCCTAAATCAAAGACTTCTACACAAAAGTTTAAAAATCTGTACAAAAAAGCAAAAAAAAAATAAATTAAAAGCAAAAGAGAAAGCAAAATTAAAACCAAATTGCTCTAGCAATGAAAAAAAAACCACAGATTCACATGTATGTGAGTATGTGACCAGAAGTGAGAGAGAGAGAGATTCAAACCTGTTCGAAGAGATCGGCGATGAGGAGGGTGAGGTGGAGTCGGCAATGAGGAGGGTGGGTGGTGTCGACGATGAGGATGGCTCGGTGGTCGCCATAGACAGCAGTGGGAGAGAGAGAGTGGCCGTCGATGGTGGCCTAAGAGTGGCGTTCGGGTGGTGGCCTCCAAAGTATCAAAATCTGTACAAAAAAAAGAAATTAAAAGCAACAGAGAAACCAAAGCTTGTATCTATATGCATAGGAATGAGGTCAATGAGGCATCAAACGGTTGGGTTTTAAAGGAGACAGAAGAAAGAGAGGCACAACAGTGAACACCTGTCCCAAAGGCGGTGAAGCACAGAGTTGCGTTGGAAAGAAGTGACAAAGCTGAATCAAGAGACCCCAAACTGAGACAAATTCACAAATCCGTAGACCCAACAACTATAGAACAACAGACAATTGCGAAGACACACACATACACACATCTGAAATCGAGAAAGACTGAGAGAGAGTAAATTACCTGAATTTAGAACAGTCAATAAACTTCTGAATGTGTAGAGGCAGATTTGAAGCCACCGATGAGAGCAATGCGTCGATGAAGTGAAGGACCTCTGTGGACGTGTGGAGAATAAAAAAAAAATAGAAGATTGAATCGTCTTACCATGCCACGCGTAGACGTGATTCATAGACACGAAGCTAGGTGCGTATAGTGGTGAAGAAGATAAGACCAAAGAGATAAGCTGTGAACATCTTGGTAAAGCTGGAAAGAAGCACGTAGCAGCAGGAGAAGAAACTGATAGACCTCCCTTTTTGCGGCTGTTAGGGTATGATAGGGTTTGTCGGCCTTCTCTAGACGGCGTCGTTTTGGGTTTAAGGGCAAAGCACACAGCAGTGACAGCACACAAAGGTGAAGGCGGTGAAGCAGGCAGAGCATTTGACGTGGTTGATGTGAGAGAGAGAGAGAGACCAAATCAGTTCATCCGCAGAGAGAGAGAGACGGCGTCGTTTTGGCTTTGGCCTTAAAAACATCGATCCGCTCTTATAATATAGTAAGTAGATATCCATGCCGAAGCTGGATAAAGACTCAAACATAAACTATAGGCGATTCATGATTGCATGGGCTTGAAAATATCTAGTTGTCCATACCAGACAAAACCCTAACCTATAGGAAATTCTATCCTAAAGGACATAAAGCTTAGTGGACACTTCATCTACTTTATATGTTCTTGTTTGGAATTCATATTTGGGTTCATATTTAGAACGAATAGTTTTACTGTTTTTTAAAATTAAGTTAATATTTTGAAGGGTCAATATATAAATTAATTTTAAAATTTAACAAATTATATGTATATAATTGAACGTTTGAAAAACTTTCCAGTGGCGGGCCTGTACATCGCTCCACCCATGCAGATACTATATATGTGTGTGTATGTATATATATGTATGAGTGTGTATATATATATATATATATATCCAAGCCGAAGCTGAATAAATCTAGACTCAAACACATGAACTATAGTGATTGCATGAGCTTGAAAATATCTAGTTGTGTATACTAGACAAAACCCTAAACTTTAGGCTGTGTTTGGATCATGAATTTTGTGAGGGAAAAGAAAAGATTCGGTGAAAGATTCATGAGTATCCCTTGTTTGGTTATTGTGGATTCTTAGGGGAAAAGCAAAGATTTCCTTTTGCTTTCCCAAATAAGAGCAAGTATTTTGTATCCCTCCATTTCCTTCCGCTTTTTTTTCTTTTTCTCTTCACTTTTCTTTTCCTTCACGAAATCCATGATCCAAGCACGGCGTTACGAAATTCTATCCTAAAGGACCTAAGCTTAGTGCACACTTCATCTATACAGACTGACTTTATATGTTCTTCCGGGATTTAGTACTAAATTCAATGCATACAAACGCTGCAAAAGTGTCCCTTAAGAAATCACACGAGTACCAATCACTCTCTCCTTTGGTAAGTAGTCTTATTGTGCTGATTTGGCATGAGTCTCAAATATAACAACAATGCTAGGGGCACCAAAAGATACAAAAAACTTCCACAAAATGAGTGGAAAGTCTATGTGGCACACTGGGACCCGCCAGTAATTAAGCATTGTTTCCATTAATTGCTGGCAGGTCCCACTGTGCCACATAGACTTTCCACTCATTTTGTGGAAGTTTTTTGTATCCTTTTGTGCCCCAATCATTATTCCAAATATAAACCCCATATTAATTATGAGTAGTGATATATACATACTTTTTGACACATTTTTTTATACACAGCTTTAAATGCATGTACTTTATGCTATGTAAGTGGTGCACAGAAAAGTGTGAAAAATTCAAACAGCACAAAGTACATGTGTTTAAAGCATAGTGTGTCAAAAAGTGTGTCAAAAAATTTGTGTACCAAACATTTCCCATTAATTATTGACACTCACACTGTCTATATCTGCATGATGACGTCACGCACATATAATTTCTTCAGTTACCGATCGTCTCTTTCCGAACCATTATGTCCAAAGTCCAATAAAACCACTCAACCTTCACCCCTTGATTCACCCACGCACACACACTCTGTGTATCTATATCGACATGAATTAATACATATATAAAACCATATATATGCATACATATACATATATATATATGTATATGTTATACATTTGTGTGACAATTTTGAAACATGACAGGCCAAAGACATGGTTTGCACGAACCCACGTACTTCGCCGCCCACCAGAATAACCTAAGACTCCATCGGAATTAAAGCATGGATATTTATATCGGCTAAATTACACTTTAGTACCCTATAGTTTGGGCGAAGTTTCACTTTAGGGCCTCTAGTTTCAATTGTAACACTTTGGTCCCTGTAGTTTTGAATTGGTTTCAATGTAGGCCTTGCCTCTAACTCCGTTAGTGCAACTTGACGGCTCACTCATGTGCCTTGAAAACTCTAGGGCCCAAAGTGAAACTTCTCCGAAACTCTAGGGCCCAAAGTGAAACTTCGCATAAACTATAGAGTACCAAAATGTAATTTTTCATCAAGTTGCACTAACGGAGTTAGAGGCAGGGCCTACATTGAAACCAATTCAAAACTACAGGGATCAAAGTGTTACAATTGAAACTAGAAGCCCCAAAGTGAAACTTCGCCCAAACTACAGGATACTAAAATATAATTTAGCCTATTTATATTTGACCCATTCAACGAACAAATATTTTAGTGCTATGTGTGGACTTACGCAAAAATGTCATATTCATATTAAATTTTATATTAAATTTTACACTCAATACATCCTTAATTTTGGAGGGCTCATGTAAAACTCATATTAAACCAATTAAAATGAAGGGCAAAATTTGTTAAGTATAAATTTAATGTAAAATTTGCTGTAGGTATAACCTTAATCGTGTCGTGGTTTCGATGGGGCCTGTATTACATGTAATTAAAGTATTCACAGGTGGCAAAAGGTGATCTTTTTAATTTATGCTTTGGACTGGTACGTACGTGGCGAAAGAGTATTGACCAATATTTGTCAGTTTCAGACACTTCAACTTGTCAATAAGTCAATTAAATTAGGTCACATCACATCATAGGAATTAACGATCAACAACCCAAAGGTTTACGATGTGAGTGGATACATGATAATTTAATTCCTTGAAAGCGAATGACACTGGCAAGAAAAGTGTAAAAAGTCTATATAATAAGGGTGAGCGGTGTGGAATCCTTTCATTTCACTAACTTACAATCTTAGGTATTGAGAGAGTTGAATATTTTAAACGGTCTAATTGTTAGTCTGCTAAAAATGATAGCATGCATAACTAATTTGTTTTGTATCCTATCAATTCTCTCTCTCTCTCTGTCTCTCTCTCACCTAATATTCTTTTCAATACAATCCCTCCTTAATTTCCCTCTCTCTGTACACATTGTTTATCCATTTATATCACATCTCTTTCTATTTAAAAATAAAGATCATATCTTTTTCCATATATATAGTCCATGGTTTTTCTCCTTCCTAAATGTCTCTATTTTCCAAACTTTTCACTCGCTTTCTTCAAGTGTTACAAGCTAATTGAATTGAGAAGTTGAATTTTTATTTTTTATTTTTTGCTTGGATTTGAATTTGTATGTTTACATTGATGAGTTCTCTTTCTGGATTTTACTTTATTTTTATTTTAGTGAGGTTTAAGGTACTATATGAACTGAGAAAATTCAATCTAGGTTTAGATTAATGCTAGGGTTCCCAATTCAGTTTCTAAATAGTTTGAACGACATACCACATCTTTTATAGTTTATTTTAATTTATGTCGACTTTTTTTTTTCTTATACATTACGAGAAGCCTAATGTAGGATTTAGGTAGCTTAGACAATGCAACATGGCAAGCTTTCATATAAAAGAATAAACTATTAAAGAAAAAACGAAGAAGGAATAAAAAGAAAAAGAAAAAAAGAAGAAGAAAAGAATATGCTAAAAAAAAAGATCTCTTTTTTTTGTTATAGTTTTCTATTATTTTTGTCTATTATATGCAGTTGTTTAAATATAATGAATGATGATGCCGAAAATTGGTAAGAGTAAAGTAGAGCAATTTAAGGAGAAAGAGAGAGTGAGAGACTATTTTTTGTATGTGGTTCGGCCCTGTTAATGAAGGTACCTACATCCACGGGTGTGTCTGAGCACGTTCACTAGCAGATCACAGGGCGGGCCTGGTGAGCCAACAAAGAGGGGCGGCACTACCAGTAATACCGGCCGGGTGTATGCGTATAATGGTGAATTATAGAGGCGCTGTGTAGACTACAGAATTGGCCGCCCCCTCAATGGGGGGTGAGTGGTTTCTTTTATAGATGCAAGAGACCTACTCATACATGGATAAGGAAACATAATCCTATTAGGGTGTGATTGACACCAATCAAGTAAGCTTCCTAATTGTATTAGGATTGATTGACATTAATTGCGGGGGTTTCCCAATTGGATTAGGAAATAGATGCACTTTCCATTAGTCTTCTAGCTTGAGTAGGAAACTGCCCATAATTTTGGGTGTATCAGCTGCCCCCCATTTCCAAGATTGACCAAATGCTATATCGGGGCAAGTTTGGAAATTAGTTGATGTCACTTGCCACTGTCTGAGTGCTTGAGGAAGCTGCCTCGGGGCTTTTGTGCCTGGTGAGTCCTCGGGAACTGGCTGAGAGCTGAGACCCTGCCTAGCTCGGGACTTTTAGGTGCTCGGGAACCTACCGGGAGTTGAGACCCGGCCTAATTCGGAGTCTTTGAATGCTCGGGAAGTGACCGAGAGTTGAGACTCGGCCTACTTCGGAGTCTTTTTTTGCTTGAGTTAGCTCCCAGGATGGTTATCTTCCGCCCGTAAACCTTCGTCAAGGCTGTGGGTAGAAGGATTTTACCATGTTGGAAAAGCCGACCTAAAGCGTACTGCTCTAGGGTCCTTTTTTATGTTAGCTCCCCAGGATGGTTGTCTTCCGCCCAGTTAGCCTTCGTCAAGACTGTTGGGAGAAGAGCTTGACCATGTTGGTGGAACCGACCTAAATCACGGTGCTTTAGGGTCCTTTTGCTCCTCTATCGTCGGCCAACCTAAGAGATTTTAGTCACCTCTATCGTCGGTCTGGACCTAAGTGGAGTTAATGTCTCTGAGTACTGTAGGTGCTCGGGTTGTCCAAGATTTTGACTTGGTTATCCGCGAGGCCTGTAAATACCCGGTGTGATTACCTGTTTAGCTCACTACGCCATCTTGCCCCCCAAGCTTTCGCTAAGACGAGGGTCTTAAAGAGGCTATGATCTGTAGGTAACCGACCTGGAACATGGTGGTTGCAGGGTCTTTTGAAGCTTGCCATCATCAGCCACCTAGGGGGTTTGCCCCCATCGTCGGCTGGACCTAAGCGAAGCCGGTGCCTCGGTCGTGACCCCGAGGTCTTTGGTGCCTGGGTTCGGAGCCCGAGGTCTTTTAGTGCCTGAGTTCGGAGCTCGAGGTCTTTTTGGTGCCTCGGGGTTAGGCCCGAGGTCTTTGGATGCTTCGGGGTTAGGCCCGAGGTCTTTGGATGAGCTCTCTGACAATCGGTGGAGCCTCACGTAGTGATCAGGCAAGTACCACTGTAGTCGGGCTCATCTAGACCGATGGATACAGGAAGTCGGATCAGGATCGTCAGGCTCCAGATCTCTTTGTGCTGGAGGCAAAGCCGGAACTGCTTGATCCTGACCGATGTGAACTGGAGGTCGGGTCAGAACTGTCGAACCATGCTTGTTGTGAGCTGGAGATCCGGCCGGGGCCGCCTGACCCGGACTGCTGCGAACCGGTGGTCGGGTCGGGATTGCCGGACTCAAACCCCTGTGAACTGGAAGAACTGTAAGAACTCCCGGGCTGATCTCGCTTTCGCTTACTTCTGGAAGACTCGTTGCTTTCTTGCCCGGTGCATTTGGTCTTCAAAAACTCTTCAGTGTCGATGTATTTTCCAACCCTCTCAGAGAGCTCAACCAAAGTTTCCGGTCGATTTTTGTGGAACGACGCGGCGCACTTGGTGTGTTGAACTCCCGAGCAGAAGGCTAGGATGGCAATTGTCTCGTTCAGATTGCGGATTTGAAGCTTCTGTTGGTTGAACCGGTCAGTGAACTCCTTGAGGGACTCATTATTCCGTTGTCTGACTGTTAGTAGTTGCATGTCTGGCTTTGGCCGCTCATGCATACCGGCGAACTGGTTGATGAACTGCTTGCTGAGTTGTTTGAAACTGCAGACCGATCGGGGCTCCAAGGAGTAGAACCACTGCATGGCCGGGCCTTTCAAAGTGCTGGGGAAGGCTAGGCAGTGTAGCTTATCGGAGTTGGTGGCTAGGGCCATCTGAGCCTTATAGGTCCGGACGTGGTCGACCGGGCTTCCCGAACCGTTGTAGGAATCTAGATGAGGCTGCTTGAATTTGCGCGGGATGGAGAACCTCGTGATCTGGCTGAAGAACGGTGACTCTGTCTCGGTATTGACTTGATTCGGAACACAGTTTTGACCAAGCTTTTTGGCCACTCCGTCGATCTGCTTCTGTAAGTCCTTGATTTGGGCTTCCACTCCTTCCCGACCGGTATCTGAGGAACTGGTCGGGTTGGTGGAAGAGGCTTCTTCTTCATGGCGGGGTGCTGTCCTCTAGGATCGGGCTCGGCTGTGACCCCGGGTAACCGTTCGCTTAAGGACGACTCGGCTCTTGACCGAGTGACCCAAGACTGATTCCCGGGCCATATGCTCCTGCCTTTCCCCTCGGGCAGCAGGCCCACTGCTGACGTCTTTGACATCCTCAACACGGGACGGGTTGGCTCGGGCCCGTTGTTTGGTCAAGATCGGTTCTCGACCGTACGCAACGTTCCCGGGTCGTTTTCCGGCCACTAGAGGATTGCTTTGCTTGGCTAGCATTGCTTCGATCTGTTGCTGAATTTGACGCTGGCCCTCCAAGAGTTGTGTGAGGGTTGCGGTGATTTGCTCATATGTCGGGATTGCTGCAGTCGACGCCGAGGCCGAAGGAACATCCCGGTCGGACTGCTGCGCAGCCTTCTTTGGTGGCATATTGATCAGTCAAGAATTTGTTGATGAGAAGAATTGTCGTTTCCCACAGACGGCGCCAAACTGATGATGCCAAAAATTGGTAAGAGTAAAGTAGAGCAATTTAAGGAGAAAGAGAGAGTGAGAGACTATTTTTTGTATGTGGTTCGGCCCTGTTAATGAAGGTACCTACGTCCACGGGTGTGTCTGAGCACGTTCACTAGCAGATCACCGGGCGGGCCTGGTGAGCCAACAAAGAGGGGCGGCACTACCAGTAATACCGGCCGGGTGTATGCGTATAATGGTGAATTATAGAGGCGCTGTGTAGACTACAGAATTGGCCGCCCCCTCAATGGGGGGTGAGTGGTCTCTTTTATAGATGCAAGAGACCTACTCATACATGGATAAGAAAACATAATCCTATTAGGGTGTGATTGACACCAATCAAGTAAGCTTCCTAATTGTATTAGGATTGATTGACATTAATTGCGGGGGTTTCCCAATTGGATTAGGAAATAGATGCACTTTCCATTAGTCTTCTAGCTTGAGTAGGAAACTGCCCATAATTTTGGGTGTATCAATGAATATGTTGTAAAAAAATTTTAAAAATAAATAAATTACAACATCTCAGTTTAATTTCAAAATCAAAATCAAAATCAAAATCAATGAACTGATAGTATATTGATATGCCCATAAAATCTATGTCTTCACATAAATAACAACTATTAAAGAAAAAAAGAGGAAGGAATAAAAAGAAGAAGAAAAGAACATGCTTACAAAAGAGAGAGAGAGACCTCTTTTTTTGGATTATTGGTTTCTATCATTTTTGTTTATTTTTTGCGGTTATTTGAATATAATGAATCTCTTATAAAAAAAAATCCAATCACATCTCAATTTAATTTCAAAAATCAAAATTAATGAACTGATAGTATATTGATGTGCCCCATAAAATCTATGTCTTCACATAAATAACATGTGGGATTGAATGACCGATACAATTTTACGCAAAAGATTTAAATTTTAAAACAATGCATTTTTTTTTTTTTTTTTGCTTTTTTTTTTTAAGCTTCGAACCCAGGCACAATTATTATTAGTAAAAATACAAGGAATAACAAGGACACGTACGTGGAGGATAAGCTCAGACAGGTAAGATAAGGAGCGGGACCCACTTGTCGTTGTCACGTGCAGTCTTGGCTTCTTGTTGACTGTTTGGTAGATAGGTGTGTACTGTCAACTGTGTAATATAATATAACAAAGTACCTGAGTACTAATTATATTCTTGCATAATGTGGCTGACTCATCAGCTCTTATTATGAGACCAAATTTCTATTAAGGGCTGTCCTACCCTTTGCACATTCTTAATATTAGTAAGTCATACATATTGATGCATATATATGTATAACTATAATCATCAAGTGAAAGTGACCTATCTAGTTGGCCGGCGGCCAAAAAATCTTCTCTCTTCTCACGTTTTACATTCAAAATTCGAATCCCTCTCTCATTGTAATAAGATAGGGTGGGGCTTCTAGCCTAGATGGTCATGTACCACCTCTCCTTTGTGGGAGGTGGGGAGTTCGAGTCCCCTCATGGGACTTTGAACAGGGGGTTTCACTCCCCTTCAGCCAGTGGCTGTCTATCGTGTGTGTGTGTGGCGCCAGTGGGTGCTTTGACTGTAGCAAAAAAAAAAAAAGATAGGGTGGGGCTAAATATATTATATTCTTTTTATAAATTACACTATATTCATTATATTGAACTTTTTTGAGGTTTGGTGTAATGATAATTAATCTCATTAATTTGATAATAAGTAAGTATATATCTCCCTTGAAATTTATAATTTTATAACAATTAGTTCTATTCTTAAAATAAAGTTAGACAAACTAACATATATTTATGATATTAGTTAAAAAAATAATAATAATAATTAGTAACTGAAATGCTATTATTTTATAACTTAAATTAAATTTTTTTTTTTAAATCTTATTAGTTTATGTTTCAACTAACTCTCCATTTGTTTCGACATAAAACATTTTACGATATAAAAAATTTTCCATGAAAAATATTGTCATGTAAACGTATTTGTTTCTTATGTTTTCTTGTGTTTAGCTAAAACACTAAACATATTTTTCAGAAAAATCATATTTTTGTGCTTTGTTTTATGTTTGCACGCCGTGTCTTGCTCAAAACAGAACTTTGATCAAATTCCCATGATGAGCCCACAGTCACCACCTCGTAGTTGGAATAGATCTGGCGCCGATCCATTGTGCCGAAGTTACTTCTCCTTTGTCTTCTCCATCGTTTTCTTTCCAACCAGCAACTTCGCCATCACCTGAAATTCTGTCAATCCGGCAACTTCACCAGTCATCCTTTCCTTCCAGTCGGTGCATTTTTCTGGGCAAAATAGAGACGTTGCATATTTTATTGTTTCAATTTGATATGAAATTTTGATTAAACTCAATTTGGTATGGATTTCGTTCTAGGGTTGGAGAGGGTTTTAAACCAAATTTAAATTTGAAATGAGTTTGGGTATAGAATTGGAGATGCTCTAAGCTACTATTTTGAATAACACTACACTCTGCAAATGGAGAAACATATCACATATTGTCCAAAATCTGGGTTTAGAACTGTAATAAATTAGATTTGAGATTTTAAATAATAGTAGTTGGCATATTTTTTTTTTTTTTTTTTGGGAGTTGTATTGTAGACTATCAAGATTAAAAATAAATAAATTATTTAGCAAAATAGGACAAAATTGTGACCATTATTAAATGAAGCAGGAGTTGTTAATTAAAAATCATTATATGGTATGGGCGGAGTGGGATCAAAGTAAAAACGAGGCTTCGTACCAACTCCACTCTCTTTCCACTCATGAACTTCAGGTTATCTCCATGTCCGTTGAAATAATTGTGCTAAAGTTAAACCTGATAAATATCTACCAAAACTAAAGACCAACATTAAACCTAATCCTCATTTAATAGGACCGCAATTACATATAGTTAAACGTCATTTATAACTCCACTCACTCTGTCACACTCAACTAGACGTCCCTTTCGGTCTTGTTGTTAGCCTGCTAAAAGGGTAATTAGAAAGACGATTAAACACAGAGTTGAAAAAGGAACCCAAAAAAAAAAAAGGTTAAAGAGGTTGTTTGGCACAACTTGTGCTTTTACAATTTAGTGAGGAAAATATTATTTCTAACTAAAAGTTGTTAAAGGTATCTTTTGGTCAATCACAAATTATTGTGATTTTTTTTTAGGTCAAATTTTTTTGTGATTGACTCAAATTTTTTGTGATTGACTAAAGTAATATTACAAAGAAGGTACTAAAGGAAGTCATTTTAGGTCTTTTGTAAAATAACTTTAGTATCATATATAATTTTAATGGGATAGTATAAACTTTTTTGTCCATTTGACAAAATGTACTATTAGAGACATAGAATATTAATTAGCATTATTTGTGTGTGTGTATCAACGAGTGCTTATAAATGCATAAATTTATTCCAACATAATTAGTCATTTCACTTCTATTGTAATCATTTACCCAGAAAAAAAAAAGGCTAATGTAGTATTAATATGTATGAGTTAATGATAATTAATGCATAACATGGTTTAAATAAGGTTATGAACCTAGAGGTAAAAAGGTTTTCAAATGCGAACACAGATGACAGTTCCGTGTTAGGTGGGACAAGTATGAAAGTGGGGCCCAATTTAATATAATTTGTATTTAGATGTCATTATATGTTTATATAAATACTTGTTTAATTGTTTAAAGTTATTATAATGTCATATGTCGGGTAAAGGGGACCAATTTAGGTACCCATGTGAGGGTGTAATTGAATACAGTTCATAATTAGTAGGTTTAATAGCAACCTTATTATAGGTGGGTACCCATCCTGCTACGTGCGAAAATAGGACACGTGGCACGCACCAAGGCTCATCCAATTCCTTAAATAACTACGCAGTGGAAAAGAACTTAAAAACAATCTTGAGTATTTAAAACTTTAGGAAACAGTACTCTACGGGTTGTAAATTCCGTATAAAATTAAAAACGTAATTATATTTTGAAACGGATGAATTTATGTTGAAAGAGGTCCTAAAGGTACCCTAAGAACCGATCAAAACATTTAAACAAATTGTGGAAGGGGTAGAAAAACATTTCATGCAGAGGTCATTTCAACCGGTCAAATGACCTTTTAGCAGAATTCCTTATTGCAACAGAATTTTGCTAAGGAGTCACCCAACCTCCACCTCTTTCACTACACAAAACATGTTTACCTTAATCCAAAATTCACGTGCTATATTAAGATCTCAAGGATAGCATTGCAACATACTAATCCATGAATAGAAACGATAATGGAACAAGCTAAGGTTTGTTTGGATTGATTTGCAAAAGTACTATTACATTCATTCAAAACTCGGAATTAACAAGTAAAACACTAACTTAAGAGTTTGGATAAGTTGAACATAACTACAAGTAGTTCCTTTATATGATACCACCTTACAAAACCATTCCAAAGTTCAAAAGCGAAGTTTTAAGTCCTAACTTCTCAAAACTCATATTAAGTCAATGGAATGGACAACAAAAACATGTACAAGCTAGAGAAAAATCCTCGTCGTCCCCACAGTCTCACTCATCATGCTTCTTCTTTCCTTTCTTCTTATTACCTGCAATGGAGTATAGCTCCGCTGCTCAGCTATATACTGAGTGCACAATTCTAAACACATGCTTATATGATAATTCATGCTTTAAGGTATTAAAACACATCAAATTCGAGTCTAGGGAGAGTGGTATGTTTCCATTCGGTAAATAAGATTGATACCGTGGAAAGCCTTCCTCTTACCATGTACCACCCAGTGCCCTGGCTGGGCTTTCTCCCAAGCCATGCACTGTACCCTGGTTGGGCCTTCCTCCAAACCAGACACAACAACTATCGATACCACAATCCTCAGACATTGAGGAGCTAGCTTACCCTTGGATGGAATTGCATCAAACCCCTCTTTGACTCACATAGACACATAACATGCTCATATAATCATATATACGTCCTTTTTATACATTTTCACGTGCATAATTAACGGGCCTAATTAATACATGAATTTCAACCAGATCCAAAATATCAGATTGGATATCTAAAACATGTAAATTCCCTATATATAAATCATAATGCTAGAATTGATACCCCGTGCAAACGTCCTATAATTTTGAAGGATTAACTAGAGGCCCGATTAAACGTCGAATCTCCGATTACAAGTTAAACCTACAAGTATTACATAGTTTTTCGCAAAATTCTAGGATAAGGAAATTATAAAAACTTAACCAAACACGGCCTAACAACTATCAAATCGAAGCTCTTACCACAGGGGAGTTCAAATATGAAATTTGGGAGAAAATAAACGGGCAGAAGTCTGTCGATTTGCATCTAAAAGCTCTAAGCAATAAATCCCCTTTTTGATTTAGGTTTTGGAAACTTTACAAATGAAAAATATCTAGAGTTTTCTTTATATAGGCGACACTTCCGGAATTTATGTTTACCTCCCCACGAGCTTCCAAAACTCCTAATTAATTCTCGAAACGTCTTACACGTCTAATTCATTACTTCACAAGTGAAACTATAAATTATAAAACTTTTCGTCTAAGTTTCGTTTGTCGTCGTAATTTCCAAAAATTAATTTCGTGGAATTTCTAGACAATCTACTTTTTATGCAACGTATTACATGGGTTATCTCTAATCAATCAAGAATGATCTTAATCATGATCAAAACTACCAGAAATTATATTACACAGGTATAATTACTATTTATAATTACCAGAAAATGTCAAATAACATTTAAGTCATATAAATGTAATTTAAATCAAATCAATGTCTCGTGATTCTCAGATTACCGTGTCCTCCATTGACACTTTCGCTGATCTCCAGTCAACTCCATCTTAAATTAATATTATTAATCAACATTAAAAATTTCAAGAAATTCAAATATGCATTCAAAATGAATGTATTTTCCCAGGACGGGTGTGACAATGGAACCACGTTTGGGACCCACACGAGACATAGACTAAACTTATTTAGAAATATGGATAGCTAACATAATTAACTTGGGGACTTTATAATAAATAAGTAGGAAAGTTGGGGGAGGTAAAAGGAAATATGGAAAATAGATATAACACATATGCATGAGATGTATATGTGTTTCTTGCAAAACCAAAACATAACTGGGAAAGGGAGGAGAGAGAACCGAGAGCTTTCAAAGTTGGCGACGGGTTTTCAATGACATTTTCTTGTCGTTCCTTCGCCGTCCACCGTCCGATTCACAAACCGATGCCATATTTGGACTCGTAGAGGTAAGAGGATTATATGTACGTCCTTTATTTTCTATTTTAGTGACGTTTTTCTGACAACTGTTCTTGGTTGATAACTTTTGGTGTGTCAAGACTATATAGATTTATCACCGATTAGGAATTGAGCAGAAATTTGGCAATAACTGGGGGTTCTAGGCTTAATTGGCTAATCATCCGAAGAGGTGAGTGTTCTAATCCCAAAATTGGGTGTTTAGATATGTTAATGTGATAATTGTTATCATGAAATGTTTAACTCATGTTTATGTAGCTACGATTGTGGTGAATTTGTGTAAAAGCATGTCAATAGTGTAAAAATTGCTATGTTTATATACTAAGTTGCTTAATTGCTTATGTGGGTCAAAGGGAAGTCAAGTAGTGGTCACCATTTTATATATCCCGTAGTGATGGAACCGGAAGCCCTCAAGAGTGGGGCATGGTAACGACCATAATGATATAACGGTGACACCTTCAGGGTGATCATCGGAGAGAGAGATACGGTATATGTGACAAAAGTGATAAAGATCCGAGGTGAGAAGGATCCGCAGTGGTGGTTGTCACACCCCAACCCGCCCCAGCGGATTAGGACACGTGTAATATGGCGATACACACCCAAAATACACTAATTAGGAATAAAAGTATGATTTAACCCACCTTTAAGAGCTTTATTGTGACAAAAACCAACCCAAGGGCAAAATAGTCATTAATAAGTATATTAAATTTTTATACAAGATAGGACTTTGAGTCCCGATTCCAACAAAAAAAAAACGGTGCGCGAATCCGAGTTTTCTAGAGAGAGATATGCACATTTCTGTAAAAGTGGACGGCTGTTGGGAACAGGGGCAGATCGATCCGGCCACAAAATCCGGATCGATCCATATTGTTGTTTTTCTAGCAGAATGTCCCTCCAGAACCCTCGATCGATCCACCCTTTGTACCCGGATCAATCCGGGTTCCTGCAGAATGGTTTCTGCTGCAAAATTCTTGCTGCTACAAGTTTTAAAAACATGCCAAACATAACCAAATCACATGGAAACTTTATGAAACTTTGGGAAAACATATTCAACACATTTCCAAATAGTTTTAAACTTAAATCAAGCATGGTTTACACAAACACATTCACCATTTGATCAAATTTACCAAGAACTCATTTCATTTGAACTAAAACAAACTTTTAAACTTTAAAACTCAAATTTCCTCCAAAGTACATGAAACTTGTTGTGAATTAACTCAAAGTTATAACTAGCATTATAACCACAAGTGAAAAATGTCTAAACACTAGCGACACATCCGGACTTGCCGAAATGGTCTTAACTACCAACTTACACCACTTGAGCAAAAACAAGAGAGATTATGCATAGGCTCTCTAATTCACTTCCAATTACCAAAATACTAATTTAGGATCCAAATTCATCCCCAACAACTCAAGTATGAATATTAACATGAAAGTAACCATAATTTACATCTCTCCCATCTCTCCCAATGCGCGTCATTTCAAGTTTCAAAGAAATACATATGTATGAAGCTCAAATCTCCCCCATCTCTCCCATCTCTCCCAATGCGCGTCATTTCCTCTCTAGATACGGCTACGAACCTGCGGTGGTTGTTATGTACCACAACAGAAATAGGAAAACGGTTTTCTTAAGCAATTATGCTTAGTAAGCAATCTAACATGATTGAATGTTTAACACGTGCAATGCTATAATTAACACACAAAACATAAATGTAGCCGCCGAGTCACCGGTTATATGGTTCATTCAGACCCGAAGACCTCCCTTGGTCCCGTGGCCACTTCTATTCCTTAGACTTCCGTATTTATCAGATTCTTCCTCTACACCACCCTTATTACTCCCAACAATGAACCATTTTCCCGATGCTCATTGACTACCACATAGACATATAAACACATAAACACATATTCATGTATCAACATATACTTTTCATAGAATTGACATGGAATTCACAAATTAACAACAAAATAGCCTCTACCATAAGTAGTTATTCCTAACATCATCAAAGCCTTGAACCCATTAAACACAATCATTGGGTTTGTATAGAAAACTCACCTTATACACAGATTATACCCAAATCAAGCTAATTATGCAGAATTTCTTAGAAATTCTTGCTCAATCCTCTCCCCGAAGTAAATCCTACACAAATTCGGCAACCTCATGTCACCGATTGGCATAAGTTACCAAAATTACGACGATTAAAACGTAAATTAAAGTTATGGAAACGTTCGTCTCACCTCTATGAGTCCGAAAATGGCTTCGATTCGTGAATCCGACGAATGGCGGCGACGGAACAGCGGAATTACGGCATTGGTGACGATCCGTCTTCTCTCTCGGAGCTCTCTTCTCTTTTGTTTTAATTTTCAGTAATTGAGAGACTCTTTAGTCTCTTGACACACACACATGCATTTCATGTTGTGTTGTCAACCTCTCCTAATTTCTCCCTTTTCGTTTACACTCCCAAAGTTTCTTAAGTTCTCATTATGAAATCCCCCAAACATTCCATTAACCACCCAATTATCTAATGAGTGTTTGCCTAAGTTCCGTATGGGTCCCAACGTGGGTCCCACATATTTTGTAAAATTGCTATCGTACCTACTAATTTTAAATCTTTCTCATTTATACCCTTATTTAGGTGTCCAACTAATACCAAATGCTACACATATATCAACATATAATATGGAAGCATTTTAAACATATATTCATGTAATCACATAAAAATGCATTTAATTATTTAAAATGCAAATCACCAATTTACCCTTCACTGGGTTCCATTTCAATACCTGTCCCACCTCACTGGGGACTTTTTAAACTAGTTTCCCTCTCTGAACACTTTTTACATGGGTGAGTCCAAGCCTCCCCTTAATCCGTTTATACACTAATTATATTAATTAATGTATATTAACAAGTAATTAACCCATTCCCCGGGTACGGGTGTTACATTTCTCCCTCCCTAAAAAGGAGTTTGGTCCCCAAACTTACTCTTACCTCACGAATTGAATAAGTGTAGGAACTTGGCTCGGATTTCATCCTCCCGCTCCCAGGTTGCCTCTTCAACTGAATGGCTTCGCCATTGAACCATTACAAGCAGAATTACTTTGGTTCTCAACACTAGGTCCTTCCTATCAAGGATTTGTACTGGATGCTCCACATAAGTCAAATCTTCTCAAATCTCTAACGGTTCTGGAACGATAACATGTTTTGAATCTGGCACATAACATCTAAGCATCGACACATGAAACACGTTATGCACATTCTCTAACTCTTGTGGCAACTCTAACCGATAAGCTAATGGCCCAACTCGATTAAGAATCAGATACGGTCCAACATATCTCAGACTGAGCTTACCTCGCTTACCAAACCGTGCTATGCCTTTTAAAGGCGATACTTTCAAAAACACATAGTCACCAACCTCAAACTCCAGCGGTCTTTTACCCATATCCGCATAACTTTTATAACGACTCTGAGCCGTTTGTAACTGTTGTTTAATCAATCGAATTTTATCAGTAGTGATTTGAACTATTTTCGGCCCCAAAAGCTATTTTTCACCAACTTCTGTCCAACAAACCGGCGATCTACACTTTCTTCCATACAGTGTCTCATAAGGCGTCATTCCAATGCTAGTTTGAAAGCTGTTGTTGTAAGAAAATTCAATCAATGGCAAATGAGTTTCCCAATCAGCTTTAAAATCTATAACACATACTCTCAACATGTCTTCTAAGATCTGAATCACCCTCTCGGATTGACCATCAGTCTGCGGATGAAATGCAGTACTAAAATGTAAAGATGTCCCCATTGTTAGGAAACTGCGTTCCTAGAATCCGTTGACAGTGCGGATAAGTTGGTACTGCAAAAAAATTACGTGAAAACTACAATAACCCTACAAGGGCGGAACTAGGGTTACCTTAAACTGCTAAAACGGATTGCTATAGTAGACGAATCGAGAACACGGGCTCGATAACAGCTCACGATCTTCTATCGTATTCCTCCGCTGCCAGAATATCGAACTGAGTGTGGGCTCTTCGAAATCCTTTCTGTTTTCTGCTCTCCCTCTTTTTACGCTCTCTTTTCTATTCCGAGTTATAATTCTCTATATGGAAAAATGCAAACTGAGAAGAGAGCCAAAGCAGCATATATATATAGGCTACGATAGGGACCATAAGAAGTCAATAAGGAATAGGCTTCCTTATGGAATTAGGAAATCCTAATTCGAACTGAATCAGATTCCTATTTCCATAAATTATAATTCATACCACTAAAGAATTATAATTGCACTCCTACCCTTATCTCAAAAATATATTTCGAGCTCCATGTTATTAAATGCTTATTATCTCCCCATGTTAAGATTACAGATATCCATTAATTAAATATAATTACTGACAATCATATTTAATTAATCTCTTAAAATTCCTTGAGATCCTCTGCTTAACTTATCTGATATGTCGGATACAAAATCCACCTGCAGGGTTTGACATAATCAAAACTTATAAGCTTTCTCAAGGGGATATCATCAATCCCAAAATTGAGACATGGATTCCATTATTAATTAATATCCACAACACAATTAATATTGTCACCCAATCCAATGAGATATTGACCCATTTAAGGATCTCACCCTTTTAGGGATCAAAGTGTAAATATCAAATGTACGTGTCTACAAATTAACTTAGGATTTAGAGCATAAGCACTCATAATAGCCATGAGGTATTAATTATCTTATAAGTCAGTATAAAGATAATTACCCCAAGTCAGTCCCATTTAATACACAAAGTGTACCAGCATAGTGAGTTGAAACTATACCGTTTTCCGTAGGCAAGACAAACCTACTACAACACTATGTTGCAGTCCTACCGATGGTGTGTCCAATCCCATCTAAGACTGTAAACCAAAATCTTACATTCTATAATATCTGATAGCCTGATCTTTCGTGTGTAAGCCGAACTCTACACACCAAACCACCTACTATATAGAATGAAAGACACACATGCATAATATTAAATAAACAATATAATACAAATATTGCCCACACAGATTCTCATAAAAAATGGATTAACTGATTTTATTAAATGAATAATAAATCAACTACATAAAGCATGGCTTTTAGTATATATCCCTAACACCCATAGTCCTCTGCAAACTTTCCCAAAATCTTGACACAAACCGAGTGTCACGGTCTGACACTATCGAAACCGGTGCTCCATGAAGTCGAATAATTTCCCGAATATAAATCTCTGCAAGTTTCGATGGATCTTTGGTTTCGATAGGTAAGAAATGGGCTGACTTAGTCAACCAGTCAACAATGACCCAAATACTATCATTCGACTTTTGAGATTTTGTTGGAAAACCCGATACAAAATCCATCGTGATATGCTCCCACTTCCACTCCGGTATATCTAGAGGATGTAACTCTCCTCTAGGTCGTTGATGTTCCATTTTTACCTTTTGACACGTCATACATTTAGACACAAATTCTGCGACTTCTCTCTTCATACCACTCCACCAATAAATTTCTCACAAATCTTGGTACATTTTGGTACTACCCGGATGTACTGAATATCTGGTGTTGTGAGCCTCTTCCATAACTTTATTTCTCAAATCTCCAACTTTAGGAACACACAATCGATTGATATATTTCAGAACACCGTCTTGGAAACTGAACTCTGGCCTTTTACCCTCAGGTAACGCATCCACAATCCTCTTGAATTCTGGGTCTAAAAGCTGATTAGTTTTGATTTCACCAATTAAACTTAGCTGTGCCACAATCGCGGCCATTAAACCACATTCAATTCTAGGAATGACTTCAAGTTCCAATTGTTCAAATTCTTTCACCAGCTCCTCTTGTGCTGTTAAGGCATAAGCTAAGTTTTCTGATGACTTTCGGCTCAAGGCATCGGCAACTACATTTTCTTTTCCCGGGTAATATTGAATCTTCAAATCATAGTCTTTATAAGTTCTAACCATCTTCTTTATCTCATATTAAGATCCCTCTGAGTGAATAGGTATTTTAGACTCTTGTGGTAGGTGAAGATCTCACATGTCTCTCCGTATAGGTAATGTCTCCAAATTTTTAACGCAAAAATTACCGCCGCTAATTCCAAGTCATGGGTCGGGTAGTTCTTCTCGTGCAATCTCAATTGCCTTGAAGCATAGGCTATTACCTTGTCATCTTGTGTTAGCACGCATCCCAAGCCTTGGTGAGAAGCATCACTATAAATTCTTAAATTCCCAGTACTTGTCGGAATCGCAAGTATCGGTGCCATAGTTAACTTTTTCTTCAATGTTAAAAAATATTCATCACATTCCTTGTTCCATTCGAACGGTACATCTTTTCTCATTAACTTTGTCATTGGAATCGCAATTCTAGAAAAGTCTTTAACAAACCTTCTATAGTATCCAGCTAACCCCAAGAAACTTCGAATCTCTGACACATTAGTCGGCTTTGACCAATTCATTATAGCTTCAATCTTTTGCGGATCTACAGAAACACCTTCTTTAGAGATCACATGCCCCAAAAATGTGACACTCGTCAACCAAAACTCGCTTTTCTTCAATTTCCCAAACAACTGTTTTTCTCGTAGTCGCTGCAAAACTAGTCTCAAGTGTTGTTCATGCTCCTCTGGACTTTTCGAATAAATTAAAATATCGTCAATGAAGACTATCACGAATTCATCCAAGTAGGATTTGAAAACTCTATTCATCAGATCCATAAAGGCAGCTGGCGCATTAGTAACCCCAAACGGCATCACTAGAAATTCATAGTGTCCGTATCGGGTCCTAAAGGCTGTCTTCTCTACATCCTCAGCTTTAACTTTCAGTTGGTGGTACCCTGACCTCAAGTCAATCTTTGAAAATACCTGAGCCCCTTGATGCTGATCAAATAGATCGTCGATACGTGGCAACGGGGACTTGTTCTTGATTGTTACTTTGTTGGTTTCCCTGTAATCAATGCACATCCGCATTGTACCATCCTTCTTCTTCACAAATAATATTGGTGCACCCCACGGAGACATACTAGACCGAATAAAATCCTTGTCCAACAACTCTTGCAACTGAATCTTTAACTCTTTTAACTCAATTGGTGCCATTCGATATGGTGCTCGTGAGATAGGTTGCGTTCTCGGTATAACATCAATACCAAACTCAATCTCTCGATCAATTAACACACTAGGTAATTCTTCTGAAAACACATCCGAAAATTCTCTAACAACTGGAATATCCTCAAGTTTTAAATCATTACCCCTAGTATCCAAAATACTACACAAGAACCCTCGGCAACCTTTCTTCAACAAACGACATGCTTCAAAAACTGACACGATATACGGCGGTGATACAACACCTTTACCTTGAAAATAGAACTCATCTTGATTCGGAATACGGAATACTACTCCTTTATTGTTACAATCAATGTTAGCATGATTAGCCGCTAACCAATCCATACCCAATATGACATCAAAATGCTGAACGTACAATCAATGGTACTAAATCAACCGTTAAGCTTTTACCACCTATATTTATGTCATATTTTCTAAACACCCCTGAACTAATCATTGGAATCCCCAACGGCATTGCAACAGATAAGTCATAGTCTAAAAACTCTAATGGTCTATCTAGTTACTTAGCAAAATAATGTGATACGAATGAGTGTGTGGATCCCGAATCTACAAGTACATTTGCTAGGTGTGAGCAAATGAGAACCATACCTGAAACGACAGTGTCAGCAAAAGTAGTCTCCCCTGGTTTAAGCTGAAATGATCTTGCCTCCCGCTGCTCCCTCCTCAGAGGTTGTTAAGTAGATCTTGGTGTAATAGTACGTGCCACATATGAACCAGAACCAGAAGCTCCCTGACGCTTGGTTGGACAATCCTTAGCTTGATGTCCCAACTCCTTGCAAATAAAGCATCGGCCCCTCATATCCATATTCTGATTTGGACAATTCCTAGCGATGTGGTCTGGTTGTCGGCATATGTTACAAGTGATCGAATTTGGAAGTTGATTGCATCATCCCCAATGGAATTTTTGACATATCTGGCACCTCGGCTTGTTCCCACTAGAACCACTACCGATTCTAGCTGATGATCCTCCTGAACTCTGCCTTTTTACACTCCCTTGACTACTAAACTGACTCGACCCAGCCCTTTTGGTTTGTTGACTCGGTGGTAGTGGCATGTTTGAAGTATACCCAAGATCTCTTTCAGCTATAGAGGCAATATCCACCGCCTTAGCAAAAATCTCTGGTCGAAACACAGTCACTCGTCCCCGGATATCACTTCGAAGCCCCGCTACAAATTTCTTTGCTTTCACTTTTTCTGTTGTTATCATATCCCCAGCGAACCTTCCCAAGTTTGTAAACTGTGTTGCATAGTCCCGAACTGACTTTCCCCCTTGTACTAATTCCATAAACTCTTGTGCCTTCTGATCTCCAAATGATTCCAGAAAATATTGATCATTGAAAATCTCAAGAAATTGGTCCCATGTTGTCGGTGGACTCGGGCCCAGCTTAGTTTGCCACCAATATTGTGCCTCATCTTTTAATGTGTCAGTGGCAAATAAAACTTTTTATTCCTCCGTACACGGTAATACCCTAAAGATCTTCTCCATATCAGAAACCCAAAAGTTTGCCTTCATTGGATCGGCTTCCCCACGGAATACTGTCGACTTTTCCTTATGAAATTTAGAAATAGTGACAACTTCCTCCCTCGGATTTGGGTTCAGTTGTACCGGCCTTTCCTCGACCACATGAGTTTCAGCAACTCGAACCAATCCTTCTATTGCCCTTTCAACTCGTTCCATCCGGTTTGAGGTGTCACCTCCAAACATAATGCCTGGCACCCACATTATTACACACACATGCGTTACTTTTAAGAAACACACGACATGCTAATCAACATTTAAAAGCATGCTAAGTAAACGTGTATGCATGTTTATGCAACTACGTGTTGTGTGCACACTACGCGTCGTATGTCTCTCGTCCCCAAAGGCTCTAGCCTACTACTCTGATACCAAAAATTGTCACACCCCAACCCGCCCCAGCGGATTAGGACACGTGTAACAAGGCGATACACACCCAAAATACATTAATTAGGAATAAAAGTATGATTTAACCCATCTTTAAGAGCTTTATTGTGACAAAAACCAACCCAAGAGCAAAATAGTCATTAATAAGTATATTAAATTTTTATACCAAAAGATATGTCTTTGAGTCCCGATTCCAACAAAAAAAAATGGTGCGCAAATCCGAGTTTTCTAGAGAGAGATATGCATGTTTCCGTAAAAGTGGACGGCTGCTGGGAACAGGGGCGGATTGATCCGCCCACAAAATCCGGATCGATCCATATTGTTGTTTTTCTAGCAGAATGTTCCTCCAGAACCCCGGATCGATCCACCCTTTGTACCCGGATCGGTCCGGGTTCCTGCAGAATGGTTTCTGCTGCAAAATTCTTGCTGCTACAAGTTTTAAAAACATGCCAAACATAACCAAATCACATGGAAACTTTATGAAACTTTGGGAAAACATATTCAACACATTTCCAAACACTTTTAAACTTAAATCAAGTATGGTTTACACAAACACATTCACCATTTGATCAAATTTACCAAGAACTCATTTCATTTGAACTAAAACAAACTTTTAAACTTTAAAACTCAAATTTCCTCCAAAGTACATGAAACTTGTTGTGAAATAACTCAAAGTTATAACTAGCATTATAACCACAAGTGAAAAATGTCTAAACACTAGCGACACATCCGGACTTGCCGAAATAGTCTTAACTACCAACTTACACCACTTGAGCAAAAACAAAAGAGATTATGCACAGGCTCTCTAATTCACTTCCAATTACCAAAATACTAATTTAGGATCCAAATTCATCCCCAACAACTCAAGTATGAATATTAACATGAAAGTAACCACAATTTACATCATTTTTCAAGTTCCAAATAAATGCATATGTATGAAGCTCATATCTCTCCCATCTCTCCCATCTCTCCCAATGCGCGTCATTTCCTCTCCGGATACGGCTCCGAACCTGCGGTGGTTGTTATGTACCACAACAAAAATAGGAAAACAGTTTTCTTAAGCAATTACGCTTAGTGAGCAATCTAACATGATTGAATATTTAACACGTGCAATGCTACAATTAACACACAAAACATAAACGTAGCCGCCGAGTCACCGGTTATATGGTTTATTCAGACCCGAAGACCTCCCTTGGTCCAGTGGCCACTTCTATTCCTTGGACTTCCGTATTTATCGGATTCTTCTGTAATAACCTGCATTTGCATTGTCATATTTAACATACATTGTCTACTTTTATTTTAATTACAATTCTTATGTGTAGAATTTATTTCTTTCTTGATTTCATATTTGAAATTCTTATTGGGGCCAAACTGCGATTTTATAAAATTTAGCAATACCTGTGTGGGATTTCAAAACTGTATTTCAAAACGGTGGAGATGTTTGCTTTTGACTCAATCAGTATTTTTATAAAACCAAAAAATCAATCCCTACTTTAAAATGAATTTTCTGTATTTTTGTGATGAACACCATGTCACGAAAATACCAGTTTGTGCTTAAAACTGTCCGCGCCGCGTTAATCTCCCACAATATTGGATTCTCCACCAATCATGAAGTGACACTTGCTTTAATCCCATTAATGCTACCAATCATTTCTAAGATTGTTTGGGTATGTATATGGTGTGTGTTTAATTCCTAGTGACATAAGCTATTTTGCCAAACACCCAAAGTGATTCTAGGCAACTAGTTTGTGCCATGTTTGGCAACCCCAAACTTGTGTGTGTAATTATAGTGCTATAAGCTAAATTCCCAAACACCCTTGCTTTGCCCCCCTAGGAGTCTACATTTGGCTCTTGACTTAACTGTGGAGTTATATGTATCAGTGTATATACTATGTACATCTGTGTATTATAGCATTTGCTTAATTAGAAAAACAAATTCAATTTGTAGAGTAATCAAGGTGGTTCTTGGGCACCAAGTTGCCTTCTTGTTATTCATCTATATGTACACTACTCACACACACATTCTGCACAATATACTTGCACAGAGAGAACACAGAGAGTTAATACATAATTTATTTTAGAAAGAGAGATCTCTTAATCTCCATAGCCAAGTGCAATTGGAGTTCTTATTTGTGAATCTTTCTCAACATACTCTTCATCTTTTGTATCAGTGAGTATTACTAACTCACTTGGAATGTAATTTCATGTTTATTTGTTGTGTATTTGTTAATTTTGTAAATCACCATGGTTGATTTCCCGTATGAACTCCATAACTTTGAAAATCAAGATTTTTCAATCTCAACCAAAATCTGTTTTCTTAGATAATAATGAAAGATTATGGTGTAATTAGACTATCTTTAAAGTATTGAGGCTTAAATTATTCATATGAAAAAGTATATAAGAAATTAAGTTTTGATAACTTTTAATCTTTCATAAAATTTAAGAGTTATAGTTTGAATCATGTTAAATTGATAATGGATTCTTAATCCTTGTTGAAAAATAAAGAGATCCATAGGTAATATGAGATATATACTTCAGTTTTCGAAAATGGGTCAATTTGGACCCTTAAACTGAAAACAGAGCAGTTCTGACGAGGAAGACGAAGCCTCTGCTTCATCTCGCGCGAGCGAGGGTCGCGCGAGCGGACCGCGCTAGTGACCCCTCGTGCGAGCGGCCTGCGCGCGCGAGACTTGTATTCTCAGGCAGACAGAAAAGTTTATATATTAAAAATGAAAATAGGCAGGTCGCGCGAGCGAGGGTCGCGCGAGAGACCTTTCGCGCGAGCGACCCGCACGCGCGAGGTGGCTGATTTCAGCCAGAAAGAAAAGGTTTTAAAATAAAAAGAAAAATGGGCAGGTCGCGTGAGCGACCTTTCGCGCGCGCGACTTCTGGCAGTTTCTAGTTCTTGCTTGTTTTGTGTTAAGGAACTGTTTGGGTGGTAGTTTATGAACTGTTAAAGCTCTGTTTGAGAAATTTATTAAAGCAGAATCCTATTTGATTAGGTGTGGACGATTAAAACGTTGTATTGTGACTTATCAATTCCCGTACTCACGTCGATTATATAATTCAGTTAATTGCCTCATGTTTTAAAGTTTCATGACATACATGTGGTGTCAGTTGTACATGCATGATGAGTGTGAATGTTGGTCAGTGTGGAAAAGAGTAATGGTCAGTGTGGTATAGTGAGTGCGGTTGAGATGTGATGTGGACACTCCCTGGTAAGTGAGTACCAAAGTGTGTTGTGATTGAGATTGCGGCGAGGGTGTCTTTGAAATGCGACAGTGGCAAAACTGGACACTCCTTGACGACCATGGTAGCGTCAAAGTGTGTGAAGCCGAACTTGGACATTCCCTGGCACCCATGGAAGTGCTAAAGTGTGGCCTACGGACACTCCCTGATACCCGAGTCTGGATACTGCGTGAGGGTTCCTCCGGTATTTGCATGGCGGATTAGGTAGTCAAAGTGTGAGGCAATGGACACTCCCTGGTACCCCGGACCAAAGTGTGAGGCAAACTGGACATTCTCTGGCACCCCTGTGCTAAAGTGTGGCTATCTTAGCGTTTCAAAGATACCGGTGTATGATGATGGGTTGTTGGGTTTTTGTCGAGAGAAAAGAGTCGGTAAGATGAGATAGTGCATTGTTCTCATACATGGTCACATATATGTGAATTTATCTCTCAAATAACATTGTGGTTGTTTTTCTAAAACGAACTCTTTATCTTAAATATAAACTTGTGGATTTAAATGAGAATGGGAAAATGGTAAATGAATATGTTTTACATTCAAAGTTATGTTTTTAATACTCACCAGCTTCTTGAAGCTGACGACGTTGATGCGTCCTGGACATTCGTGTTCAGGCTTTTCAGGTTTTGATCAAGCAGAACATTATGATTATGCAAATTGAGAATAACTGCTGGGAACAGAATTTACTTTCATATGTTTTAAGTTATAGACTGCTTTGTAATAAGGATGACTGTAAGAGACACTAAGTTATTGTTTTGATTTAAGGCGGTCTGTGCCTTTAGAGACCTCGTGCTGTAATATGTAATAAGATAAAAATATATTTGTAAGCTTTGATTGTTCTACTCTGATTATGGTTTTATGTTGTTCGACGTTTGGGACGGAATCGATCCTTCAAACTGTCGCGACCTACGGGTCCATAAAGGAAATTAAACGCTTTCCATATTTATGCTACGTCGGGGCGTGACATCTTCCTCTACACCACCCTTGTTACTCCCAACAATGAACCATTTTCCCGGTGCTCATTGACTACCACATAGACATATAAACACATATTCATGTATCAACATATACTTTTCATAGAATTGACATGGAATTCATAAATTAACAACAAAATAGCCTCTAACATAAGTAGTTATTCCTAACATCATCAAAGTCTTGAACCCATTAAACACAATCATTGGGTTTGTATAGAAAACTCACCTTATACACAGATTATACCCAAATCAAGCTAATTATGCAGAATTTCTTAGAAATTCTTGCTCAATCCTCTCCCCGGAGTAAATCTTACACAAATTCGGCAACCTCATGTCACCGATTGGCATAAGCTACCAAAATTACGACGAGTAAAATGTAAATTAAAAGTATAGAAACGTTCGTCTCACCTCTACGAGTCCGAAAATGGCTTTGATTCGTGAATCCGACGAACTTGGCGACGGAACGGCGGAATTACGGCGTCGGTGACGGTCCGTCTTCTCTCTCGGAGCTCTCTTCTCCTTTGTTTTAATTTTCAGTAATTGAGAGACTCTTTAGTCTCTTGACACACACATGCATTCTATGTTGTGTTGTCAACCTCTCCTAATTTCTCCCTTTTCGTTTACACCCCCAAAGTTTCTTAAGTTCTCATTATGAAATCCCCCAAACATTCCATTAACCACCCAATTATCTAATGAGTGTTTGCCTAAGTTCCGTATGGGTCCCAACGTGGGTCCCACATATTTTGTAAAATTGCTATCGTACCTACTAATTTTAAATCTTTTTCATTTATACCCTTATTTAGGTGTCCAACTAATACCAAATGCTACACATATATCAACATATAATATGGAAGCATTTTAAACATACATTCATGTAATCACATAAACGTGCATTTAATTATTTAAAATGCAAATTATCAATTTACCCTTCGATGGGTTCCATTTCAATACCTGTCCTACCTCACTGGGGACTTTTTCAACTAGTGTCCCTCTCTGAAAACTTTTTACATGGGCGAGTCCAAGCCTCCCCTTAATCCATTTATACACTAATTATATTAATTAATGCATATTAACAAGTAATTAACCAGTTCCCCCGGGTACGGGTGTTACCGTGGTTAATTGGAGTTACTTAACTTTTCGGAGACCATTTAGTTATTGATTATGATGATTGTTGCATTTATATGTTAAACATTCCAATACCATGATTAGTTCTCCCACTAAGAGAAAGCTTAAACGAATATGTTTTTTATATGGTTATTGAATAACCAGTGCAGCTACGGAACGGAGAGAGAAGAGGAAATGACTGGTACGACGGGTTGGGCTTGGGAGTTGTAAATATGTTGATAAGTCCATATGTTTAGTGTTAACAATTTTCGCTGTAACTTTTGTGGTTAAAATGCTAGAAACAACTCATGCTCATGGAATTTGTAATATGTCAAATCTTTACCATAGTTGGTTGTGTTGAAGGTTGTGGAACTTCTTTTATAGGTCCACAAGTTAGAAGTGTTGGTAAAAGACTTGGTGAATTGAGTAAACTTGTTTTCTCTTGTTTGGGTGTTATGCATATGATGAGTTAAAATGTGTAGAAAGATGCATGTTTATATTCCTAGTGGAAAATTTATGGGTTATGTGTGATCAAATGGCTCCTCAAATGTTTAGAAAAGTTTTTGGAAGTTCTTGTGATGTTTGGGTGAGTTTTGATATCAATGCTTGCAACTTGGGAATATTAAAACTTGTAAAAATAGGATTTTTAGCAGTAGGATTCGATTTTGCAGAACGCGGATCAATTCGGAATTTGCCGTGGATTGATATGAACGTTCTTGTAAAAATTGGTGAGGTTTTGCCTGAATTTCGGATCGATCCGACATTTCTCTCAGATCGATTCGGTGGGTTCTTCTCAGGCAGTTGACTTTTACGAAAAATGATATAACTCTTTTTAGAAAATTCAAAAATGCATGTCACTTGCATTAGAACCCAAACTCAAGGGGCTATCTTTTGATATAAATTTTAACAAAGTTGCAAAAAGACAATTTTGTCATTGGGACTGCTTTGTCTTAACAAGGTTTTTAAACTATGTTTATTTCATGCTTTTCCTTGGCGTTTTGTATAGTTTAAGCCTTAGTGGTATTGTTGCACGGTCTTAATCTGCTCATGGTAGATTGGGGTGTGACAATTGCCAAATGACCAACTAAACCCCGAAATCTAGAAATTGATCATTGTTGACTGTTTTAGGGCTCATTTCGTAACGTTGCAATTTTTGGATTCTAATTTTGTTTTCAGTTTTTTGTCCTTAAGAGTGGTGAAAACTCACTCAAAAATTAAAACGAAACCAGAACCAAAAATTGCAATGTTACAAAATAGCCCTCAGCAATCAATTTCATCTCTATTCATTTAAATAATAGAGTAATGCTACAGACACACAACACATTGCACAACACAAAGTACAACAGGGTTTTAAATGCCTTACACTCTGTGCTGTTTGAATTTTTCACATTTTTTTATGCATCACTTACATAGTACAGGGTACAGGCACTTAAAGCTATGTTATGCTTTGTATTGTGTAATGTGTTGTGTCCGTAGAATTACTCTAAATAATATTTGTCATACCTTTATCTTTCGGTCAATGAGAATATATATAACATAAAATTTTATAGACAATTAATAATTTCTTATTAGTTCGCGGTTATAATAATGGAGGTTTTGATAAATGTTAATCAGTCCGGATCTTAAGCGGGTGTCAAAAGACTGACTTTGGGACGGACCACTTTTAGCGACGAAAATGTCGCTTTTAGCGACGAAATTTTTCGTACCTAAAAATTCGTCGCTAAAAGTGGTCCGCCCCTTAACACCCGCACCAGATCCTCTCTAAAATGTTAATAGCCATGTAATTAAGTGAGAAATTTAGCCGGTGAACAAACTAATTGACCCTTCTTAGTGACCTTTGGAGTTAGTTTTTATGAAAAATGCTTGTGGCAAGAAGATGACTAGATAAGTCTAACCCTGAGTAAGGATGTGACAGAATCTGATTAAATATAGGTGCATCTGATTATGTTCCCTAAAAATGCATAGAAAATTAAACATGAACTCAAACTATGGGACTTGACTGCTGGTTGATATTTTTTAACCCCTTAAAAATTAAGTAATCAGAAAAACTTAGATGTATAATGATTGACATTAGATAGGGTATATCGAAAAATTAATTGTTTACTCAATATTATAAGTTGCATGATCCCAAACTATCTTAGAGTACTGGATTCCACAAATGAATTATGACTTACTTAGCCTTCAGTGGTTTTTAAATCTTGAAGTCAATTGTTATACTGCAGATAAAATGATGTATTAATTGCTTTAAGATGTGAATAGTCTGAGCGTATAAATTTATCAGTATTGATCATATGTGGACCATTGCAAAATGCAAGTGACAAATATATATATATATATATATATCCTTTGGGCCATTTTTGGGCACATGCATTTATATAAAGGGATAATTAACTTTTAGTCTATTTTTTAATTTTTTTTTTTTTGTTTGGAATTCAAAGTTAGTCTGTTAATATTATGTTTTTTAATTTAAAAACTATTACTAACATTTTTTTTTCTTTTTTTCATTTCTTTTTTATTTTTGTTAAAATAAAAAAGTCATCAAAAACATTTGGGAAGCAACTCTGCGAAAATATTTGGGAGTAACTCTTCAAAATGTAAAGAGCAACTCGTTTCAAAGTTGGGTGTTACGCTTCACAATATTAGAAGCAAATCTTTTAAACATTAGGAGCAATTATAACAATATTTTGGTGCAAGTTCATAACGTTGAAAATATAAAATAGATTAAAACACAAAATAAAGTTTCAAAAGTTGATTTTTTTTTTTTTAATTTTGTTGATGACTTTTTGATTTTTTTTTAATGGTTGTTGATTTTTTTTTTAATATTAAAATAGAAATAAACTGACTTTTAAATTTTATACAAAAAATTGACTGAAATTTAATTATCCCTAAATAAAATGGCCAAAAAATTCTAGAGAGTTGCTAAGCATATGCACAATATTACTTTCTATACCCACTATTTGACAAAAAATTATAAATACAAACTTATTCCTACACAAACGACCTTTAAGATAAATCATTAAAAACATATACAAAAAAAATTACAAAATGTTAGGCACACAACACGTTCCACAACACATTCTACAGTAGAGTTTTAAATATGTTATACCCTGTGTTGTTTGAATTTTTTTACACTTTTCTATGCACCACTTACACAACACATGATACATGCATTTAAAACCCTATTATGGAATGTGTTGTGACATGTGTTGTGTGCCTAGTATTTTTGAAAAAACAACTCACACTCCCCCAATATCATCTACCAAAAATGCTAGGCATACCAACACATTCCACAATACGGCTTTAAATATGTTGTACTCTGTGCTGTTTGAATTTTTCACACTTTTCTATGCACCACTTATACAACATAGGATACATGCATTTAAAGCAACTCACACTCGCCAAATATCATTCTCCAAAAATGTTAGTCACACAACACATTCCACAACACGGCTTTAAATATGTTGTACCATGTGCTGTTTGAATTTTTCACACTTTTCTATACATCACTTACTCAGCATAGGGTATATACATATAAAGCATTTCTCTTCATCTACCGACATCAATGAACTCTAACTCTTCGACCAAAAAAAAAAAAAACTCTAACTCACAATTTTCACTTTCTTTTCTCATACTCTCTCTAACTAACAATATTCATTCACTTAAATGTAGAGAAGTCAATCGGGCCGGGTCGAGCCCGGTCAAAGTAGGCCTTGATCGGGCTTCGGGTCGGGTCGGATTTTACCAAACATCGGGCAGAGCAAGGCCAAGCTTGGGAGAGGAGGGGGGGTGTTTGCCCCAGACTGGTGGCCCGGGCCTGGCGGGTCGTGGACGGAAGGATGGGTGTCCACCCCGACCCAGGGTATGTGAACCAAGCCTGTCAATGGACCGGGTCTAGACCCAGATCCAGTCCAGATCTGGCTCTATTAGACGGATCTGAGCATTTGTTAATATCCACATCCAAATTCAGATCCGAATCCGTATTTTATGCTAAAAAAATAGATCGGATATGGTTTTGTAATATCCGATCCACCTAAGACCCGGATCCGAATAATACTTATATAGATAATATAATAATGTTTATATATAATGTATATACATACTATAATATAATTATGTATATATATAATGCATATACATACTATAATGCATTATATATATAATGCATATACATACTATGTATATACATACTATAATGTAATATAATTATGTATATATATAATGCATATACATACTATGTATATACATTATATATAATGTATATACATACTATAATATAATTATGTATATATATAATGCATATACATATTATATTATATTTAATATATTAGTCATGTATATACAAATATATTTATATATATAAATATTATATATATACAAAAATAGTATAGATATACACATTATATATTACTCCCTCCGTCCCTTCTTTTGAGTCTTATATTCCATTTTAGGATGTCCCAAAATTAATGTCCACTTTCCTAAATTAGTATACAATTTTTACTTACTTTCCAAAACTATTATTTCTTGAAATCTACACCAAGACAAAACTAAAAAAGTTATTGTAATGATTAGGGGCAAATATGGAAAGTAAGTGTAGATTCTTTTTGTCCCCTTAATAAGTTGAGTTCCCAAAGGTAGACTCAAAAAAAGGGACGGAGGGAGTATTTCGGATCGAATCCGGATTCGATATATTTTGGCGGATCTGAATATGGACTGACTTATAACAAATCCGTCATATCCGAATCCGAATTCATATATAGTTTAGCGGATCTGGATCTCGATGCACTAGATCCGGTTCGAGCCAACCGACCCGATTAACACCTCTACTTAAATGTAGATTTGTTGGTTTTTTTTTTTTTTTTTCCTTCCACTTTTTGAGGTTGGAATCATCAAACTATATGGTTGGAAATGTTTTCGTTGGGCTCTGGTCAACTGAGCATTACAATGATGTGCAGCCTCTATTACCAAATACTAAAATAAACTAGGAATAAAGTTCAAGTTTGATATTAAATTGTGCAAACTTTCTAAACTTAAAAGTATTAACTTTTGGATAATATTTGGGACACATTCAAAGACACAACTTTTAGGATACAATTCAAGAAATGTGTTTATCTCTCTCCTGTGTCATTGTAGGGTCCAGTGACATCATAGGAGAGATATAGACACATTTTTTGGATTACATCCCAAAAGTAGTGTCTTTGGGTGTATCCCAATCTTTACTCTTAACTTTTTCATATATATTATTATAAAAGGCAAATTATATTTTAGTCCATTAAACTATACAACTATTTTTAATTGGGTCCATAAACTTTTTTTTTTTGCAATTGGGTCCTTGAACTTTAAAAATCCATTCAATCAGACTCAAATTCTGACACTGTTAGCTTAAATTATTAGAAATTGTCATGTACGTTGCGTGTAATGCTTACCTATCACATGTTAGGTTAAGACAAACACGGGAGACTGTGAATGGCTAAAAAATGATGTGATTTTGGATATGATTGAATGCAATTTTGGATCTAGTCGAATGTATTTTCGAATTTGATTGAATGCGATTTCGAATCTGATTGAATACGATTTTTTTACACTATTCACAATCTCCCATGTTTGTCTTAACCTAACATGTGACATGTAAGCACTTACGCGCAACGTACATGATAATTTCTAATAGTTTCAGCTAACAGTGTCACAATTTGGGTTTGATTGAATGAATTTTTGAAGTTTAAGGACCCAATTGCAAAAAAAAAAAAAAAGTTTATAGACCTAATTAAAAACATGTTATAGTTTAATTGACTAAAGTATAATTTTCCCTAGTATACATAAGTTAGTTTACATATACTTAAGAAGTGTATTCACAAACTTGATTTGTTAATTTAAGAAATGAATACAAGAATATCGCGATGACTTGTTTGCTACTATGCACTCCTACCTAAAAATCTGGCAGTACGTAGAATGCATTTTTGGAGACCCTTGCCCAACCATCGTCACGATATTGACATGTGTCATATTACTTCACATTTTACCCATGTTTGAGCAACACAATTATCCAATTAGACATGAATACAATATATGTTAACATGATAATAATGAATGAGCAAAATGAGATAAGCAAAAACGGATTCCGATACATTTGCTAGTTGGGGCGACCATAATTTGATCATCCATGGTCCAATTTACATCCACGAGACAGAGAGGACGAGAAGTTATTTAAAGTGACATCATCGTGCTAACTTAGGTTTAGTCTGGTCTTCACGTGACTATTTAGAAGGAGTTTATGAAATTTAATATTAAGTTGTTGAGTAATATTTGGGACACAACCTTCATATAACTTTCATACAACCTACCCAAAAGATGTGTCTATCTCTCTCCTGTGATGTCACTGGACCCCACAGTGACACAGGAAAGAGATAGACACATCTTTTGGGGAGGTTGTATGAAAGTTGTATGAAAGTTGTGTCCCAAGTATTACCCTAAGTTGTTTGATTATTTTATACAAGTGACACACTACTCTTCAAAAAGACATCATAAACTAAAAAGCAACCTTAAACTTTTAAAAACTCCATTATAGAGCTTTTAAAAGTTCCCTAAAAAACTCTAAATTCAATTTTTACCAAACTCATAAACTAATTACGGAGTACCAAATAATTTCTCCTCACTTTCATTTTTGTCCGTTGAAACTTTCCTCGCAACTAGGATATACTTTAGGTATGTTAAAAAATAAAAGGATGTATTGGCACATAGAGATTTGACAATTAGATCGGGCCAAAGATTTTGTAAAAGGCAATGATATTATAAGCACATTATTTGATTTTTTATGTAAGAACACTCTACAAACATTGAAAAAAGAATGTGTATACATATATGTATTTTTTTTTGCTCAAAATGTGTATACATATATATATATGTAATACTTCCTTCTCAGCAAAAAAAAAAAAAAAAAAATGTAATACTCTTCTGTCTCATATTTTGAGTCATGTATTTTATTTTAGGATGTCATAATATTAGTGTCCATTTTTCTAAATTGGTACTCCATCTATCTTATTTTATGTGTCCCTCTTTTCCTTTTGGGATGTCCCAAAATTGTTGTACACTTTTTTAAATTAGTATATAAATTTTACTTAGTTTCCCAAACTACTCTTCTTTGCAATTAACACTAACGGCCCGTTTGGTTCATGGATTCTTAGGGTGGATTTTGATTCCACCCGAAGATTACTAGTAATCTTAAAATATATCTTTGTTCGGTTCATAGAATATTTAAAGAATTGTGGATCCCATTGGATTTAGAATCCACCCAAAGGTGAAAAATAGGGTGGATTCTAAATCCTAGCTTAGAGGTGGTATTCCTAAGAATTACTGGGGTTTTGATTTACTATTTTCATGATACTTAAACTAGCCTTTATTAGACTATTAAACAAACAAATAATGTGATCAGAAGAAATTTATGATTATAATTATTATTATTTTCTAAAATAGAGAGATTGATAGATGAGATTGTTTATGATGATTTCTTATTTGAAACATTATATTTGATGTTAGTTTAATGACTGAATTCAAATTTGGGTTGCTATTTGTTAATGATTGAAAAGTTTATATGTTATTACAATAATTACATATTTGGCATATTGTGATTTGTACGTTAGACCTATACATGTTTTAAGATTAAAAATATAATATATCTTTTGTTATTATTCAAATATGTTTTAACTATATGTAATAGTTTAGACTCATGTTCATGTCTTAATTACTCTATTTATCTCATTTTTTATGTGTCATTGATTTTTAGATTTATACCATTATTTTTTTTCAATCACCCTCCATTTTTAGAGGGTTGACAATTTGATTTTAACTTATACATTCTTTTAGCCATCAAGTAGCTTAGGTATTTAACAATATTTCAATTTCATTTTTCTTGACCCAACCAAACACTGGATTCTAAATCCAGCTAAAATTCTATTGGTGAACCAAACATTCTGCAGGGATTCAGATTCCTGGTAAAGTGATTACTGGTATTATGAATCCTAGTAATTGAAATTCACCTAAAATAATCCGTGAAACAAACGGGCCGTAAAGCAAAACAAAAAAAGAAAATGCAATGATTATTGGCAATTGTGGAAAGTAGATGTAGATTCTTTTTGACCCCTTAAATAGTTAAATTCTCCAAAAGAGACACATAAAATGGGACGAAGAGAGTATATAAATTTACTTACTTTCCAAAACTACCCTTCTTTGAAATTTATACTAAGACAAAACTAAAAAAATTATTGTAATGATTAGAGACAATTATGGAAAGTAAATATAGATTCATTTTGTCTTCTTAATAAATTGAATTCCCAAATATGAACTCAAAATATGGAACGAAGTCGATTTCTCGCATGTTGCTTACAGTATCATACTATCATTCCTCATTTGTAAAACTGCCCATTCGCTGCCACTACCTGTTTCACGCTGACTCCGCCACGTGAGTGCCCAATCCACAATCTCCACGTCACTCTACTGTAAACGGCCCAGATCGTGTCATTAATATCCGATCCAGCGGCTACGATTACGGGTTCTAGACTCTTCGACACAAGATCAAGATGGAGAGATGAGAGAAATTATTCAGTGAGCCACGTCCATCATATGATGGATCATATAGCCAATCCTTTTAAGTGGACATTTTTTTTTGGTAACTGTGGGTGTTTGGGCTAGCTTGTGCGTACTTCGACTAATCCCACGAGGCTAGAGCGTCCTGAATTACCTGTGGACATAGCAGTTAGTTAAAGGTGTGTTTGATAATCCAATTATCCGCTAAAAATGAAGTCTTAGCACTTATTTTTTTTCAGTGTATTTGATAATGTACCACTAAATTACAAAAAATAAAAAAAAAAAAAGCAAAAAAATCACTGAAAACTTTAATTGAATTTTTTTAAAAAACTTCCCTGAATGCAGTCTATTTCAGTACTTGAAAATATTATTTTTAATATTACAAATTCAATCACTTAAATTTTCAATACTTGAAATTCAACAATTAATTTACAGTACTGAATTTTCAATTTTATCGAACGTAACTTAACTCACCCTATTTTTAGAAGAAATTTTTCACTGAGTCCCACACATCATGTCCCTGTGTGGACTTTTTGTGATAAATCAGCATAGATCCATGTAATCATGACATGAAGTTAGACATGACAAATAGTTAAGCAAATCATGTAATAAAAAAAAACTCCTAGTTATAATGTCCACAAACTTTTAGAGGCCACATATCACCTCTCAATTAGGGCGTCATACCACATTAATAAGATGACGTGGTATGACAAGCTCACCAATTAACTTATCCAATTATAGGGGCAAAAAATTCATTAATTGTAAGAGAGCATTTTCGTTCCCTATACTCTCACCCAAAATGACATAGTGATGATGCCAAAATTTGGGTGGAGTAATTCTTTGGTGACAATTTTCATACAACTTCCTAAAAAGATGTGTCTATCTCTCTCCTGTGATGTCATTGGACCCCACAGTGACACAAGAGAGAGATAGACACAGGAGAGAGATAGACACATCTTTTAGGAGGTTGTATGAAAGTTGTATGAAAGTTGTCACCAAAGAATTACCCATTTGGGTAAGAATATTCTGGAGAGAGAGATAGACACAATAAACTTTGTGTGTGGTTCGGCCCCGTTAACGAGTTGACCTATGTCCACGGGTGCGTCAGTGCGCTTTCACTAACAGATTATCGGCGGCTATTAGTGAGCCAACAGAGTGAGCGGCACTACCAAAAACCGACGGGGTATATGCGTGTAATACCCCGTATTTTCAATAAATATTTAATGCAGAGAGATTCTATATACTTCATTTGACCATTCAAGAAATTTCATCTTCGATCGATCGAAGCTAGTTCGAGCGATCGAGACCCTTCAGTTCAAGCGATCGAACCCTTTTCGAGCGATCGAAAACCCTACCGACATAAATTTAATACGTGGTCCCCACTTCAATCGATCGAACCCTTTTTCAATCGATCTAACTGACCGATCTGAGTTCGATCGATCGAGCATCCTTCGATCGATCGAGAATAGAAATATCAGAATTCCAGTTTCCCGCAAATGCTGCCACCTACACTCCCATTTCTCTATATATACACTGCATTCGTGTGTGTGGTGTGTTTGCTGAACCTTGTGACAAGAGAGAGTTGAGAGTGTGTGCTTGTGTGTTGGTATACATATATATACACATACCTCCATATATCTATATATATATACACACACATATCTATATATATATACACTCAGCAGAGGAGAAGAAGAAGAAGAAGGAAAAAGAAGAGAGAGAAGGAGACAGAGAAAGAGAGAGACAGAGATAAGGCAGAGAGAGAAAGAGGCCGCCATTAAAGCTTGGAAGCTTTCAAACAAGCCAAACGCGCCCTTAACGACTTTTGGTGAGTTCCAAACTCACTCGGTAACTTAGTTATGATGTTTTACATATTCTGGGCGTATTAATTATAACCCAAACACCCCCTAACACATTCTGCACGTTCACTGGCAGAATCTGTAGAAGACGAAGTTCGACCGATCGAACTGAGTTCAATCGATCGAACATCACTAAGTCTCAATCGATCGAAATCACTTCAATCGATCGAGATCACCTTCACTTAGATCGATCGAGAAGACTTCAATCGATCGAACAGCACTTTCTTCGAGCGATCGAGATGACCTCAATCGATCGAACCTAGCAGAACATGAATGTATTCCTTTCAGTTTAAATTCATAATGCGTAGTTGTTTAATTGTTATTTCATGTTCCTATTATGCGATATTATGGATAACGGAGGTAATGGGATACGATAATGAGATTGAGATAACATGGTGAGTAACGTAGTCGGGTTCGAAATGCTAGTAATAGTACGACGCGATAACGAGTAAGTTTGAGATGATAATACTGGGTAGTATTGGATAAGTGAGAAATGAGTCAGTAAGAGGATTGTATGTTAAAGTTGTGTGTGTCGAGCTGATGATTCGCTCAGGTTGAATCCGATAAGTGTATGTCAAGGATTTGATCAGGATCGTGAGAATTATGGGTGCACAGTACTCGCAAGAGTTCTTAAAAGCGGTGAACAGTAAGAGTTCTTAAAAGCGGTGAACAAGAGTAGATGTGGCACGCCCATGATTTGAATTACCAGAGCTGTGTATGTATCGTACTCGCAAGCGTTCTTAAAAGCGGTGAACAGTAAGAGTTCTTAAAAGCGGTGAACAAGAGTATGGGTATATCCATAGACCAGTCGTTATATGAGAACAATGTATGGGTGCTCGCAAGAGTTCTTAAAAGCGGTATAGCGGTGAACAAGAGCACTGGTATGTTGTGCTGATATAATCAGTTCGAGATAGTCAGTTGGGTATTGTGGAATCAGTCTTAGAATGGGAGTCGATAATAATCGATTAATGATATGTCTGAATAAAAGAATGAGGAATATATTTAGTATCACTGTCATCTATTGTTCATAACTGTAAATATGTCATTTCTATGAGACTGTGTTAGTTAGTGCTCACTCAGCTTTCAACAAGCTGACGGCCTTTATTGCCTGGACATTCCCCGTCCAGACTACCCTGTCCTTTACAATGCAGATGACGGAACTCATGGCGATAACGATTACCCTGAAGGGAGTTACGTAGAGAATGGCCCCACTGATGCCAGTTATGCTGACGCCTATCCGTACGCTAGCTGAAGACCTGAAGATAGATAGTAGTTATATTACTACTTTTCCTTTTACTGTTGTACTTTGTAGTTAACGGGTACTTGGGCATATGTTGTCTCCAGACCTGTTGTGATCCTGTGGACCGTACTCTGATGTTTGTAATAGATAGAACCGTGTTTATATTTCAGTTGTTTTACTGTTCCTGTTTGGACTAGTACTGTGTGGTGTGGATGTTAGTGACTTTCACTTGTCATTCCCTATGGACCCATAAAGGAAATTTATTTTTCTCTATTTATGCTACTCCGGGGCGTGACAGGGTTTTTGGTATCAGAGCACCTGGTTATATTACGGTTAGGTTCTGATATTGTCGTTCACTGATGGATTCCACACCATCTGGTTCTAGTATTTAAGATTTTCTTGAGATGAGATATGAGTATAAGATAAGTTCGTCTTTCTGACGATAGATAGTTTTCCTTTGCAGGATAGCATGGATCCAGAGTTTCATCAGTTTGTTACAGATGCTTATGGAGGACACGTGATCCATGGGGATACCGTGGAGCCAGCTGACCCAGAGTTTTATCGAGAGCGTGTGTGCCAGATAGCTAGTAGACATTTGGAGGAGGACATGTGGAGAGCACTTTATGTGACAGAGAGGACTCACCCGACACAGATGCGTATGGATGCTTACCATACTGCGAGGATTGGTAGAGACATTTGCCAGGAGATATTACGGTTAGTTCAGAGTAAGCCTGAGATGGATGAAATTGAGTTGAGAGCTATTGTAGCCGGTCCACCAGAGCCTGTAGTTGCACCAGTGCCAGCAACACCACCACCATCGCCGGTACCCGATGTACCAGTTCCAGAGCCTGAGCCGATTCAGGAGGATGAGGACCTGGAGCCTGAGGATGAGCATGCCGATGAGGACATAGATGGAGATGGAGAGGAGGAGCCGATAGATGACGAGGACCCAGTAGAGGATGAGCATGCAGACGATGCAGATGATGATGAGCCTGAGGATGACCCCGAGGAGCCAGAGTTTGAGCCAGAGGATCCAGTACCAGACCCAGAGGCTGTTGAGGCAGACATAGTAGTAGATGAGGATGCGCCCGATGAGGAGATAGTTGTGCCAGAGGCACCAGTTGTGCTTCAGATACCAGCTGGACCCATTATGCATATGGCAGCTATGGCCGATATGGCAGTAGGATGGATAGCTCAGATGGTCGCACAACCAGCAGATTTTGTTATGGGAGAGGCAGCCATAGCGGGAGCTTTTGATATAGCAGATGGATTCGCCGCAGTAGCAGTCGATGTCGCAAATCAGGCGATAGCAGACGGTATAGAGGATGATGATGCAGAAATAGTAGAGGATTGGGATATAGGAGTTGTAGTCGGAGATCTTGTTGCACCAGTTGAGGATGACCCACTCGAGGAGATGGAGATTGATTCAGAGGATGAGGTACCACCAGCAGGATCAGACGCTGACGACTTTTGAGTCAGGACCTGCAGGGCTTAGTTTTTGTTAGTTTTATCAGGACATGTTGTCCACTAGATTTTTGGGAGCTTGAGAGATAGCTATTTGACCATAGCTTTGTATAGATGTTAGCAGTAGTATTAGTAGTTGACCTTAGTACTGTTTTAGCCTTGTCCCACGTGGTACATGGTATGGTTACTGTGTACTCCATGGTACATCTTTTGATATCTATATATATACGAGCAGTACTTTTGATATTGATTGTTGGTTGTTTGATGTGTTGCTTTGTAGAACTGTTAGTTCTTGTTGCTTTTCGTTCTATCTTGGTTTCGTTTCTACGAGAAGACTTTCAGCTGATCAATATGTCTCTTGTAGGCAATACTCGTTATCATTATGGTAGGACCCTTGAGAAATCACCAAGCACGTAATGGAGCACCTATTCCAGAAGGGATGGATCCGACGAGAATTTTCGAAGCTTTCATGCAGAGGATGGAGCATGTGGGGGATACTTATAATCATTCCACCCACCAGAGACCTTTTGCACCCCCGCCACCAAGACAGACTGGAGATAAGTTGTTAGCAAATTTTCGTGGGTTACGTCCAGAGAAGTTCGATGGACTAACAGAACCATGGAAAGCGGAACAATGGATCAGAGAAATGGAGTTGATATTTGAAGCATTGGAATGCAGCGAACAAGAGAAGCGTCGCCTTGCTACTTTTCAGCTCACTTATGCCGCCGCAGATTGGTGGGAAGCCGAGCGAGCCACTATTGGGATCGATGCTGCTAAAGCTATGCCATGGGAAACATTCAAAGGACGATTTTTGGAGAAGTATTTCCCAGAGGATGAGAGAGATCAACAGGAAAGGAACTTTCTCAATTTGGTACAAGGAGGATGGAATGTCAGGGAATATACAACACAGTTTGAGCGTCTATCCAGATTTGCTCAGCATATGATAGACACGCCACAGAAGAAGGTGAAGAGATTTCACCAAGGATTGAATCCCCATCTCAGACATATGATGGTTGGTCATCTGAATCAATCATTTGAAGAGATTGTCAGATTTGCAGCAGGGTTGGAAAAGGATGCTTATCCAGCACAACAACCACAGATGAATCGATCTCAGTCATCTAGAAGTTTTCAACAGAGGAATTTCCATAACTTGCCACCAAGGAATACTCAAGGTTGGAGACCTCAGAGTAATTTCCAAGGGAATAAGAGAACCTGGGAAGGAACCAGAAAGCCACAACAGGGCTATACTCGACCCCAGCAATATCGCCAGCAAGGATCACAGCCGCAGGCACTACTGACAGCGCCGCCAAGTAATAGTGGAGGATGTTTTAATTGCGGAAAGCCAGGGCACGTTGCCAGATTCTGTACAGCCCCTAGAGTTAATCGCAGAATGGATATTGTCTGTCGGAATTGCAACAAGCCAGGGCACTTGAGCAAGGATTGTCGTGCACCACAAGGAGGATACTACGGAGCATCGATTCAAGGGATACAAGGACCTCCAGATCAGACAAGGATGAATGCTATCATTCCAGGAGAAGCAGGCTTTAACGCTGATGAGCAGCAACATTTGGAAGGTACGCTTGTACTCTTTCATAGTCCAGTTAAAGCTTTATTTGATACTGGAGCCGCACGTTCATTTATTGCTGTTAAGATTGTGCATCAATTGGGTTTAAAACCCCAGACACTTGAGTCAACACTGAATGTTGTGTCACCTTTGGGAGTGACTGTTAAGTTGAGTAAAGTGTGTAAAGATTGCCCATTGACTTTGGGAGATAGGAATCTGCCAGCAGACTTAGTCGTTCTGTCGATGTCAGAATTCGATGTTATCCTAGGGATGGATTGGTTAACTAAGTACAATGCTAATTTGGATTGCCCTACTAAGACGATTGTTTTTCCGAGACAAGGAAGGCCGACGATTAGATTTCAGTGTCAGCCGACGAGCGATATGTTTCTTACGAGTAGTTTGGCTACGATTGGGAGTACAAGTACAGAGCTCACGATGGATCAGATTCCTAGTGTGCAAGACTTTCAAGATGTATTTCAGGATATTAAAGGACTCCCACCGAAAAGAGAAATAGACTTCTGTGTGGAATTAGTACCTGGTACATTGCCGATTTCCAAGACTCCATATAGGATGGCACCAACTGAAATGTTGGAACTAAAGAAGCAAGTTCAGGAACTTGAAGACTTAGGTTTCGTTCGCCCGAGTACGTCACCTTGGGGAGCACCAGTTCTGTTTGTAAAGAAGAAGGATGGAACACTTCGACTCTGTATAGACTACAGGGAGTTGAACAAGGTTACGATCAAGAATAGATATCCACTACCTCGGATAGACGACCTATTCGACCAGTTACAAGGATCGAGAATCTTTTCCAAGATCGATTTACGTTCCGGATATCACCAATTGTTAGTTCGACCAGAGGATGTATTGAAGACTGCATTCAGGACAAGATACGGGCATTACGAGTTTCTAGTTATGCCTTTTGGATTGACGAATGCGCCAGCGGTATTTATGGACTTAATGAATAGAGTATTCAGACCATATCTGGATCAATTCATTATAGTGTTCATCGATGATATACTGATCTACTCAAAGACGGAAGAAGATCACGAGGAGCATTTACAGATTGCCTTGCAGACACTTCGAGATAGCAAGTTGTATGCAAAATACAGCAAGTGTGAGTTTTGGCTACGGGAAGTCAAATTCTTGGGACATGTTATATCTCAGGACGGTATTTCTGTGGACTCATCTAAGATTGATGCAGTCTTAAGCTGGAATAGACCGACCAATGCGACAGAGGTCAGAAGTTTTCTTGGATTAGCAGGATATTACAGAAGATTCGTAGAAGGATTTTCCAAGTTAGCAGGACCACTGACGAATTTAACAAGGAAGGAGACGAAGTATGAATGGACGGACAAGCATGAGAATGCATTTCAGGAGTTAAAAGAGAAATTGACTTCTGCACCGGTACTTGCGATACCTAAGAGTGGAGAAAGATATGTGATCTACAGTGACGCATCGCACCAGGGATTGGGTTGTGTACTGATGCAAGACGGGAATGTTATCGCATATGGATCAAGACAATTGAAGGTACACGAGAAGAATTATCCGACGCATGACCTGGAATTGGCAGCAATAGTGTTTGCCTTGAAGACTTGGAGACACTATCTCTATGGAGAAAAGTTTGATCTGTTTTCCGATCATAAGAGCTTGAAATATTTGTTCTCTCAAAAGGAGTTGAACATGCGACAACGAAGATGGATGGAGTTACTCAAGGACTATGACTTTTCATTGCAATACCATCCAGGTAAAGCAAATGTCGTAGCAGATGCTTTGAGCCGTAAACCTCGATTAGTGATCGCTGCATTGCTAATTAGAGAATGGAGAGCATTGGAAGTGTTAGCTGAATTCGAACTTCAGCCAGTGAAACCAATGGAAAGACAACATTTTGGATGTCTGATGGTACAACCAACTTTGATCAGCCGTATCATAGAAGCTCAACAGACAGCAGAGGATTTGAAGTTATGGTTCACCAAGATGGCAGCAAAAGAACCTGAGATCTGGAGTGTTAGTACAGATGGAGCTTTACGATGTAAAGGTAGACTCTGTGTACCTGACAAAGAAAATCTCCGGAAGGACATATTGGATGAAGCTCATAAATCACGGATGACGATTCATCCTGGAGGTACAAAGATGTACAAGGACTTGAAGAGAAATTTTTGGTGGGAAGGAATGAAGCGAGAAGTGGCTGAATATGTTTCTCAGTGTCTTACTTGTAAGCAAGTAAAGGCAGAACATCAGAAACCACCTGGATTTCTACAGCCGTTACCAATTCCTCAATGGAAATGGGAACACATCACCATGGATTTTGTGGTCGGATTACCAAAATCGCAGCAGAATCATGACGCTATTTGGGTAATTGTGGATCGACTTACGAAGACAGCACATTTTATCGCCTACAGTATGACGTATCCAGTGGAGCGATTGAGCCGAATGTATCTGCAACACATAGTACGGTTACACGGAGTACCTGTTTCTATTGTATCAGATCGAGATTCGCGCTTTACTGCAGAATTTTGGAAGAGTCTCCAGACAGCGATGGGAACAACTTTGAACTTGAGTTCAGCTTTTCATCCACAGACCGATGGACAGACGGAGAGAGTTAATCAAGTAATGGAAGACATGTTACGTGCTTGTGTCATTGATTTTGAGAATTCTTGGGAGACACACTTACCTTTGATAGAATTCGCTTACAACAACAGTTATCATTCGAGCATAGGAATGGCGCCGTTTGAAGCTTTGTACGGAAGACCTTGCCGATCACCGTTATGTTGGACTGAAGTCGGAGATACTCAACTTCTTGGGCCAGAGATGATACGAGAGACTAGTGAGAAGATTCAGATTGTACGTGAGAAGATGAAGACAGCTCAGACCCGACACAAGAGTTATGCTGACAAGCGACGCAAAGATTTAGAACTTGCCGTTGGAGATCATGTGCTACTCAAGGTTTCGCCTGTTCGAGGCATCGTCAGATTTGGTCAGAAGAGGGGCAAATTATCGCCACGATTCATCGGACCGTTCGAGATTCTAGAGCGTGTTGGAAAAGTTGCTTATCGTCTTGCGCTGCCACCGAAGATGTCAGGAGTGCACAACGTTTTCCACATCAGTATGCTGAGGAAATGTATTCATAACCCAGCGCACGAAATCAACTTTGAGGATATTGAAGTCAACGACAATGTTACGTTCAACGAAGGACCAATTCGCATTTTAGATCGTGGAGTCAAGAAGCTCAGGAATAAGGAGATTCCATTAGTCAAGATTCAGTGGAAGCATCATGATGAAGGAGAAGCTTCGTGGGAGCTAGAGTCAGAGATGCGTGAGAAGTTTCCGTTTTTGTTTTAACTTTGTATGTTCTGATTTCGAGGACGAAATCTTTTGTTGGGTGGTGGATGATGTAATACCCCGTATTTTCAATAAATATTTAATGCAGAGAGATTCTATATACTTCATTTGACCATTCAAGAAATTTCATCTTCGATCGATCGAAGCTAGTTCGAGCGATCGAGACCCTTCAGTTCAAGCGATCGAACCCTTTTCGAGCGATCGAAAACCCTACCGACATAAATTTAATACGTGGTCCCCACTTCAATCGATCGAACCCTTTTTCAATCGATCTAACTGACCGATCTGAGTTCGATCGATCGAGCATCCTTCGATCGATCGAGAATAGAAATATCAGAATTCCAGTTTCCCGCAAATGCTGCCACCTACACTCCCATTTCTCTATATATACACTGCATTCGTGTGTGTGGTGTGTTTGCTGAACCTTGTGACAAGAGAGAGTTGAGAGTGTGTGCTTGTGTGTTGGTATACATATATATACACATACCTCCATATATCTATATATATATACACACACATATCTATATATATATACACTCAGCAGAGGAGAAGAAGAAGAAGAAGGAAAAAGAAGAGAGAGAAGGAGACAGAGAAAGAGAGAGACAGAGATAAGGCAGAGAGAGAAAGAGGCCGCCATTAAAGCTTGGAAGCTTTCAAACAAGCCAAACGCGCCCTTAACGACTTTTGGTGAGTTCCAAACTCACTCGGTAACTTAGTTATGATGTTTTACATATTCTGGGCGTATTAATTATAACCCAAACACCCCCTAACACATTCTGCACGTTCACTGGCAGAATCTGTAGAAGACGAAGTTCGACCGATCGAACTGAGTTCAATCGATCGAACATCACTAAGTCTCAATCGATCGAAATCACTTCAATCGATCGAGATCACCTTCACTTAGATCGATCGAGAAGACTTCAATCGATCGAACAGCACTTTCTTCGAGCGATCGAGATGACCTCAATCGATCGAACCTAGCAGAACATGAATGTATTCCTTTCAGTTTAAATTCATAATGCGTAGTTGTTTAATTGTTATTTCATGTTCCTATTATGCGATATTATGGATAACGGAGGTAATGGGATACGATAATGAGATTGAGATAACATGGTGAGTAACGTAGTCGGGTTCGAAATGCTAGTAATAGTACGACGCGATAACGAGTAAGTTTGAGATGATAATACTGGGTAGTATTGGATAAGTGAGAAATGAGTCAGTAAGAGGATTGTATGTTAAAGTTGTGTGTGTCGAGCTGATGATTCGCTCAGGTTGAATCCGATAAGTGTATGTCAAGGATTTGATCAGGATCGTGAGAATTATGGGTGCACAGTACTCGCAAGAGTTCTTAAAAGCGGTGAACAGTAAGAGTTCTTAAAAGCGGTGAACAAGAGTAGATGTGGCACGCCCATGATTTGAATTACCAGAGCTGTGTATGTATCGTACTCGCAAGCGTTCTTAAAAGCGGTGAACAGTAAGAGTTCTTAAAAGCGGTGAACAAGAGTATGGGTATATCCATAGACCAGTCGTTATATGAGAACAATGTATGGGTGCTCGCAAGAGTTCTTAAAAGCGGTATAGCGGTGAACAAGAGCACTGGTATGTTGTGCTGATATAATCAGTTCGAGATAGTCAGTTGGGTATTGTGGAATCAGTCTTAGAATGGGAGTCGATAATAATCGATTAATGATATGTCTGAATAAAAGAATGAGGAATATATTTAGTATCACTGTCATCTATTGTTCATAACTGTAAATATGTCATTTCTATGAGACTGTGTTAGTTAGTGCTCACTCAGCTTTCAACAAGCTGACGGCCTTTATTGCCTGGACATTCCCCGTCCAGACTACCCTGTCCTTTACAATGCAGATGACGGAACTCATGGCGATAACGATTACCCTGAAGGGAGTTACGTAGAGAATGGCCCCACTGATGCCAGTTATGCTGACGCCTATCCGTACGCTAGCTGAAGACCTGAAGATAGATAGTAGTTATATTACTACTTTTCCTTTTACTGTTGTACTTTGTAGTTAACGGGTACTTGGGCATATGTTGTCTCCAGACCTGTTGTGATCCTGTGGACCGTACTCTGATGTTTGTAATAGATAGAACCGTGTTTATATTTCAGTTGTTTTACTGTTCCTGTTTGGACTAGTACTGTGTGGTGTGGATGTTAGTGACTTTCACTTGTCATTCCCTATGGACCCATAAAGGAAATTTATTTTTCTCTATTTATGCTACTCCGGGGCGTGACAATGCGTAACAGTGAGTTGTTTGTAAGCTATTCTTTAGAGTCAATATGCCATACCTTTCAATGGGGGTGAGTGGCCTCTTTTATAGGTACAAGAGACCACCCGTACAAGTTAAGTCTGTAGATTAGGAAGCCTAATCTGATTACAACTGATTTACATGAATTTAGGAGAGTTTCTTAAGTGGTTTAGGAAACTACTTGCTCTTTCCATTTAGTCTCCTAACTCGGATAGGAAACTATCTGGAAACTTGCCGGGTAAGTAACCACGCCTTTTGGAGGTGCACCCATGTGGGGCCAGTCTGGAGCGGGTGCTTGGGCTATGAACCGGGCGGTTATGCGTAACGTCCCGAGATGGTTGAGTAGTCAGCCCAGATCCAAGGTGACTTGACTTCTCCTTACTGAGATGGCCAGACTTGATTTGACCCGATATTTTTCTGCACATCACATAGTATCACTGTAATTATCAGAATAAGACGCATGTCACTTAGTGCGCAGGTCTTGAGAAAGTAAAAAAGCTTTTTAAATGTAAAATGTCCACCCACTTTTTAAAGACAACATGTCCGTACAAAAAACTATACTCCCTCAGTCTCATTTTATGTGTTCTCCTTTCTTTTTTAGGATGTCCCAAAATTATTATCCATTTTCTTAAATTAACATGCAAATTTTACATAGCTTTCCAAACTACCTTTCTTTGCAATCAACATCAAAACAAAACAAAACAGAAAAAGAAAGTGTAGTGATTATAGACAATTGTGAAAATTATGTGTAGATTCATTTTATCCCATTAAATAGTTTGATTCTCCAAAAAGAACACATAAAATAAGACGGAGAGAGTCGTAAATTAGAGCGTTACACCATGCCATATCCATCAACTTTCAAAAGGCTGCCTGGTATGACGATCTCACTCAATAACTTCTTGATAGGAATTAAGTACATATATAGTAAAGAGAGAGAGAGAGAGAGAGAGAGAGAGAGAGAGTCTTTTGGTAACCAGGATTAGTTAATCTAACCAGGATTCACGCTTTACGGTTCTTTCACTGCACCAGGGGGGGACCGGGGACCTGACCTAGGGTTAAAAAGGAACATTCCGATATGAGCATATATAGATATATATATAGAGAGAGAGAGAGAGAGAGAGAGAGAGAGAGAGAAAGAGAAAGAGGGACTGAGAGAGAAAAATAAAGATAAAGCAAAACAAAGAAAGAAGAACAAACATTGATATAGAGAGCTTAGGAAGAGTAAGAGAGAGTGAGTGAGGGTTCTTCTGGATTGGGGGCAAGAATAGGTTTTTGCCGTTTAACCTTCTGATTCGGGAACCGTTGGAGATTTGAATCTTCGCAAACGTTCATCAACGGTCGTGTTTGTTTTTTGTCTTTTTCAACTCTCTCACAAAGTGTTTGATTCTTTCAGATCTCGCAGTCTGGTGAGTTTATTAGTTAGATTTCTTTAACTCTATCAATGTATTATAGCTTTAAGCTAGGTTTTAGTTAAGCTTGAAATGGTCCTATCAATGTCGGTTTTGTGATTTTCGATTCGGTTGGATTTGGATTTTAATGCGAATGTTGCTCTTTTTTAATTATTAACGAAAAAAATTTGTTTGATGATATCCTGATTTGCAACAGATTCATAGATTACGCTCTATTTTCGTGTTTTTCAAAAAAAAAATTTCCCCCTGAGCTTAATTGATTTTAAGGAGAATCTATGGATTTGTTAAGCTTTTCTTGAGCATATTTTGTGTTCATTTCACGATATTAATGTTCCATGTTTAGGATTTTTGATCTGTTTCGTCTAATTTGAGCTGAAGCTTTTGAGAAAAAGCCTCCTGCGAAAATAATGCTAGTAATGTTCAAAACTGGGGTTTGGTACTTCCTAGATTCCGCAGCTTAAAATATGAAGAAAGTTTTTTTCTTTTTTCTTTTCTTTTCTTTTTTTTTTTTTTTTTCTGAATTATCGGGATTTTATGGCCTCACTTTGCTGAAGAAGACGATTAAGAACTTATAGTAATCATATTAGTTATGGGAGATTTTGTGGGGTGTGTTTAATGTTTTTCGTTGTTGATATGGGATGGATTTGCCTTTTGATCAGAATTTTTGACCTGATAAATACTATCTGAAATGTTGAAACTTGACCCTAATAAATCTGTTTTGTTTGATTCAAGACTGCGATGCTGTCTTTCTTTTTAGACATTTTGACCAATTGAATTGGTTGTTGATTTGTTAATATTTCTTCTACAGATTGCCATCCGCGGCCTTTCTCTGCATTAGCAGATGGCTCTCTCAATGTAGTGATTGAGCTTTCTCTCTTTCTCTGGCTCCATTGCCGTGCTACGTTTTGTTCTGATTTGAGTGTTGTTGGTGCGGTTTAATCTGTGAGCCTTTCTGATTAATGATTGTTTGCGAACTTTACATTCAATTGCAATCGGCTTCCGAGTTTGGCGCTTCTTTGAGAGAAGGGAAGAAGGTCTCTTCCGCCGCCATCTCTGTTGCCGGGTGCAAGAACATTTGGTCATTTTCTTCTGTTCATGTCTCCTAAGTTGGACAGCCCAGTTCAGACTCAGATGGCAGTGGCAGTTTTTAACAGTTCCCTTCGTGGGGAATTCCATGGAAACAAGAGGATGGAAGGAAAATCTGCAGGGCGGAGACGGGTTTTTGTGCAAACGGAGACAGGTTGTGTTTTAGGGATGGAGTTAGATCGGAGTGACAATGCGCATACCGTGAAGAGAAGGTTGCAACTTGCCCTTAATGTTCCGACCGAGGAAAGTTCTTTGACATTTGGTGATATGGTTTTGACGAACGACCTTACTGCCATTCGAAACGATTCCCCTCTTCTTTTGACGCGGAACGTATTACACAGAAGCTCATCAACTCCTTGTCTCTCACCCACCGGGAGGGATATCCAACACAGAGATCATAGTGGTCCAATTGAGATATTAGGGCACTCAGAGAGCTTTGACAGAACAAAAGCCCTTGTCAAGGAAATCGTCAAGGCGATGAAGGTTGGGATTGATCCACTCCCAGTCCATGGTGGGCTTGGAGGTGCATACTATTTTAGAAATAGTAGAGGTGAGAGTGTTGCCATTGTGAAGCCAACGGACGAAGAACCTTTTGCACCAAACAATCCAAAAGGCTTTGTGGGTAAGGCTCTTGGGCAACCGGGCTTTAAACGCTCGGTCCGGGTTGGGGAAACAGGGTTCAGAGAAGTCGCGGCCTATCTTCTCGACTATGGTCACTTTGCCAATGTACCTGCCACTGCATTAGTGAAGATTACTCACTCAATCTTCAATGTGAATGGTGGAGTAAAAGGAAACAAGCCTCACAACAAGAAGCTGGTTAGCAAGATTGCGTCATTCCAACAGTTCATTCCACACGATTTCGATGCCAGTGACTACGGTACATCAAGCTTCCCAGTTGCTGCTGTGCACCGAATTGGGATATTGGACATTAGGATTTTCAATACAGACAGGCATGGTGGTAACCTTCTAGTTCGGAAGCTTGATGGTGTTGGGAGGTTCGGTCAAGTGGAGCTCATTCCTATTGATCACGGCCTTTGTCTACCTGAAAGTCTGGAGGACCCTTACTTTGAGTGGATCCACTGGCCTCAAGCTTCGATTCCATTTTCAGATGATGAGCTGAAGTACATTGAAGAACTCGATCCTTGTAAGGACTCTCAGATGCTGCGAAATGAGCTCCCCATGATTCGAGAGGCTTGCCTCCGGGTTTTGTATCTCTGCACAATATTCCTCAAGGAAGCTGCTGCTTTTGGCCTCTGTCTTGCGGAGATTGGTGAGATGATGAGCCGGGAGTTTCGTGGTGGTGAGGAAGAACCTAGTGAGCTCGAGGTTGTGTGCATTGAGGCAAGAACGTTGGTAGCAGAGAGGGAAATCTTGTCTCCCCGGGTTGAAGCCGGAGATGACGAATTTCTGTTTGATCTGGATTGTGATGAAGGCGAATGTGAGTTCAGCCCGAGAACAGAATTCCATTATGGCTTTGGAAGTGGGAATGGTCGTTTTCCACTTTCTAAGTTGGAGGAAAGCATCGAGGAAGAAGATGATAACGAAGGGGAAGAGGATGAGAAGCGATTTTTAGGCCTTCCCACCCCTGAAAGAATTCCTAATATCTCAAAACTATCAATCTCCCTCAAGAATATCAGTTTAGGTGAGAAAAATCAGAAATACCCAAAATTCCCCTCTGCAAAATTAGAAAACAGGTATCCGACAAGTTCATCATCTGGGCACAGGAGTGCAAATGAGCAGCTTCCTGCCAGTGTGAGCTTTGTGAAGGTGGCTGACATGAACGACGAGGAATGGTTACTTTTTTTGGATTTGTTCAAAGAATTGCTTTACCCGGCATTCACTAAGCGCAAGTCTGTGATTCTTGGTCAGAGGCAGAGGCTGAGGCTTGGGACTTCTTGCCAGTTTTGAGAATTGAGGTTAGAAGTGAGATAACTGGAGATGAAGAATAAGACTTTGCAGGTTGTGGTCGTGAATGGTTTCTAGTAACCGTAGGTCTGGTTTTATGGGTTTTTTTTTTTCAAGGGAAGTATTGTAGTTTGGGAGTAACAGAACAGTAGAGGAGTAAGTGCTGTAAATATTCTTTGAGGCAGCCGAGTGAAGGGGCGGTCCGATGAGTAGAAGTGGTTGCATTTTTTTTGCTCTTGAACTTTTCATTTCTTTTTTCACTCCTTGTGGACTTGTTTCATAAATAATACTCTCCTATGTAGAATGGAAATCTTGAAGAAAAAAAAAAGGGAGAAAATGAAAAACGTTGTGTAAATATTCCACCACCTCTTTCTTGGAGTTGTTTTGTCTTGCTTTAATTCTATTGAGTTGAAACTTGAAAGTGTGTGAATTTGGTTTGTATGAGCATGGAATGGAATTGCATATATGATTGCATTTACGAGGAGAAAATGAAAATATTGCATGGAATTGAAATGGAATATATGTTAGTTTAATCCGTCTTTGGAAGCCAGTTTCTTGGGGAAAATCAGGTTTTTATGGGATTTTTTTATTATTTAAAGTCATGTTCTGGTAGCAACTTATCTCAGTTTGGTTGCTGAGAAAGCCAATAACAGAGATACAATTCAACATCCGAGTATTTTCCATTTTCCATATTTTCGTTTCCAGAATAGAAATCCCCAAGAAGATGATGAATATTTGCGTTAAGGCTTGTTTGGAATTCGAGGAGTTCTTGATTTATGCATGTGTAGAAAGTTTTATTTTTTTATTTTTTTATTTGTAGCTGATTTGATCTTTCTTTTCTTTATTATTATTATTATTATTATTATTATTATTTTATTTTTTTTACAGCAATTCTCTCTCTTCTACTGTTCTTTACTAAATTTCTCTCCTGAAACAGAGAAGAGAACTGACTTGAGTGATTATGTTGAAGCAAGAACAAGAAGAGAAAGTTCAATGAACTTAAAACAAACGACACATAAATTGATATTTTGCACACTGTTTATGATGTATTTCTGTGCTTTAATACACCTTGTGGCTGTCATGCATCACTAATCTGTAATCTTTTATTGTATTGTATTGTTATTCTCAGTTTCTTGGGATATTTATCCTATACAGTGTACCCACTTCAAGTTGTCGTTGTGAAATGATTGAACATTGAAGTAATATGTCATGGTAGATAGAAGAAAACAAAGGAAACTTGGTAGATGCTGACATCTCGCGGAGAAAAAAATTAGAACAACCAACAAAGGAACATCATATTTTGGTGTCCCAGTTCATGTGTGCCATACAATTTATTGGTGGGGCTCAAAGTTTGTTTAAATTTGAGGGTTCAAAGTCCTAGCCAATTCTTAGTATCCCACCTAAAATACAGTCCAAATTAGGAGTTCAAAATATAGATGAGCCGTTTTTAGGTGTTTACGTAGGGCTCCCAAAAACTTAGGACCGACACTAAGAAGGCGAACCTTAATACAATTGACTGATTCCATAGCGACATATGAGTCACATGTGACACGTGCTTGAAACTTGGAAATATGTTTATAAATCCAAGATTCTCAAGACTTGTATTGCCGGAAGTCTCGTTCACTCGTATCCTGTATTTATGTAGCTACTTTTGGAAAGTTTTGATGGATAAACTATGGTTCTTATTCATTAGGTTGAAAAGTTCGGAGATTTATAATTGTGTTTGTGGAAAAAGCCATAAAAAGTTAATAGCCAGACGAGCTCAACTTTTCAATAATCTCAAATCCTTGGCTACCAAACGAGATGTTTAAATGGAAACAATTTAGACATGATAGCTGTAAGAGTGCCTCCTACTTACATAAATGAATTTGAGTAGGCAAAACAAATTTGTATTCCTAACAATTGATTAACTCAAATTTTACAATTCCCATGGCAGCTTGCTTAGGAGAGGGTTATAGGTATAAATTAGAATAATTACATTCTTTTTACCCTCATAGTTTGGGTGTGAATTCAATTTGGTCCTTACAGTTTTGATTTTGTCATTTTAGTCCTTACAATTACAGTTTAGGTTCAATGCAGTCCATTCATGAAAATTTTCTTTAATTCTAACAAATTTTGGTTCAATATAAGTGTGTAAAGTATAATTTATCTAAGTAAATTTATCATTACGCCCCTAATGATACCTCACATGTGCATCATATGACATATTTTTGTCAAAAATGAAGGAAATTTTCATAAATGGACTACATTGAATCTAAACTGAAACTACAAAGACTAAAGTGACAAAATTAAAATTACACGAACTAAAGCAAAATCACACCTAAATTATAAGAGTATAAAGTATAATTTACCCTATAAATTATAATGGTCTCTATCACTGGTTCGACTAGCTTGTCATTGATAACAATCAAAGACAAAATTTACGTATGTCAATTAGTGTTATCTAAACAAGGGATAAGAATACATATGTTTTAGTTGGTGAAGGTGTTAATCAGCATAGTCTATTTCAACTTTTCAAGCAGAGGAGGTCTCAAACCATGTGTGGTGATCATTAGCTGCTTTACTTTTGACATTAAAAAACGTACACAAATTAAGAAATTAGTAGCAAAATATATAAATGTATATATATATATATATATATGTATATTTAGTTTGGATGTGGTCAAACGTGGCAGTCTAATCACTGATTGGACTTAGTTTGTTTTGTAAAGCCACTTGCCTTGGTTGTGGGGTCATGTGGGTACACTTTTTATGGCTTGAATTTTAAGTTATAATGATGGAGGAACAAAGATAGACAAATGTGGGGTCATGTTGGGCAAGAACTGATTAACTGAATTGAATTGAATTATTCACTCTGAAACGCCTAAACTGTTTCTGATTAAGAAACTGATTAATCTTTAATTTATATATAAATTAAAAAAAAACCCTATCATTAGAGAGTGTACCTAGTAGTACATACTAATTTCTGAGCTAACAAATAGAAAATCTGTAATAGAATTTGTAGGTCCAAGTGAACCACAGCATGAGAGTGATTGAATTTAACTTTTTAAGTACAAGTGAGAACATTTATGAGTAATTTTTTGGTGACAACTTTTATACAATTTTCATACAATCTTTTAAAAAGATGTGTCTATCTCTCTCATGTGATGTCACTGGACCCTACAGTGACACAGGAGAGAGATAGACACATCTTTTAGAAGGTTGTATGAAAGTTGTATGAAAGTTGTCACCAAAGAATTACCCAACATTTATTTATTCCATTATCCAGCAAGCGTTGGCAATATACAACTTACAATAATGTTTGGGGCACCGAAGGACACAAAGAACTTTCACAAAATGAGTGGAAAGTCCATCTAGCATACTGGGACTCGCCAACAATTAACCATTATTTCCATCAATTACTGATGGGTCCCAGTGTGCCACATAGACTTTTCACTCATTTTGTGGAAGTTCTTTGTGTCCTTTGGTGCCCCAAACATTATTCTACAACTTAACTATAGGTTCTTTTGGCTCTTATATCTTATATTGGTGTTCTGGAACTAAGAAAGTGGCCCGAGGTTTCTCGGCAGCACGTTGTCCGGGAAGCACTTTAGCGGCGCTGGTAAAATCCTATGATAATTTTTTTTTATATAATTATAAAATATGCAAAAAAAAAAAAAAAACACATCGCCCAGGCAGATCGCGGCTGCAGATCCAGACTCAAGAAAGTGATGGATACCAAAAGATAACATAGCAAAACTTAAATTCTTATTTCGAATTCGTGATGCCCAATTCACAATCGATCAATCTTATTGTTGCCCCAATGTTGGCCTGGGGCATGTGTCTGCCAATCATAAAGTTTGATGATACCGAATTTGAGTGCTCGAATCTAGTAGGATATTTAGAGTATATTTAATATGAATGAGAAAGAGATGAGATGTGTATACGATTCGGTGCTATTAACGAAGCAACCTACATCCACGCGTGATGGTGCGCATCGGTGTTTGCACTATAGAAAATTGTTTAAATGGTTTGGTGAAGGAGCTTTGATGATCCAACAATGGAGCTAGAACTATCAAGAGTCGTCACCGTACACCACTGTTTCTAGTAATCTAGGGGGAGCGTCTTCTAACTAGGGTTTTGCTATCTCAAGAAGAGAGGAGGAAAACAATGTTGAATGGCTAGGGTTATGAGACAGGGAAATCAGATCCCCTTTTTAAGGGAACGAGGTGTCACAGACCGGCCTCAGAATAGCATAACTGGAGCCCGTGGCACTCCACCGAGGCTAAACCGATTCATTAACGTTCCCAAAATTTAGTTTGAAGAACACACGCAGTGGAACAAAATAAAACATTTTGAAAAGCAGCAGTCCAGTCGACTGCACCTTAGGCCCAGTCGACTGATATTGGTCCAGTAGAAAGTTTGAGTTTAGAACTTAATCCAGTCGACTGGACATACTGGGGCATTAAATTTTCAATCGACTGGTGCGGTACGGTCGACTAAAGTCCAACCTAGACAAAAATATCTGATTTGAAAACATGACCTAGTCGACTGTGTTGGGGACCCAGTCGACTGATCATCTATAAAAAGATGCAGCGAGTTGCTGAAAAAGAGGGTCCAGTCGACTGTTCCACAAACCAGTCGACTGATTTATGCCAGCATCACATTCTGCAGAATTTTCAAGTTTTAAAGCTTTTTGAAAATCTCTAGGGACCAAGCACACCCACCACACTCATGCCAAAGTGATCCTAACTTTACTATAACATTACTAAAACATAGTTACAACATGTTACTGTCAATTACAACATCTCGAATTCAATCTACGATACTAAGTTAAACATAACTAAAGGTCATAAATCCTTATTACAACGTTGCAAATCAAAACTACAAGATAGGCATGATAAGTCACCCCCTACCAGAACTCCCAAACCCACGTGCTCACTTCTGCGATTCCTCGCCAGCATTAACACTTGCAATGATTATTTGAATAACCACACATATTTCGATTTGTTTAAGCTAACGCTTAGTGAATAAAACAACAAATGCACATGAATGATAAACATGGCCGCATTCACATCTCTACATTTCATACTAGTCTCCGGAGCCTCATGTGTACATCTCATACTCTCAATTCCCGACTCCTCGCCAATAAGTTCTCGCGAAAAGGTAAGACCCACGATTCTTCTCTTCAATCGTGCGACCTTAATGCCTATATCGGCTCCACAAAATGGCTCAGTAACCACGTGCTCCTTTGACCCAAATAAACAACTCAAATGGCTCAAATACATATCACCATACTCGTGGTAAACAAAACATGTCACCATGCTATTGGGCCTACTTATCAATATACTTGCCCAATATTAACTACACAATACATATCTATACTAACACATACTTTTCATATCACAACATGAATACGTTTCAAGAAATCATTCCAAGAACATAGTTGAATCACTCACCTCCGAATAACGCTCCTATAATTAAATCGAAAGAAAACCCGTGCACAAAGAACGTGCAAAAGTTCGTCTAGTACAATTCCTATGGATCAAAAATCCAAATATCAACTTTTATGATAAATTCTAGAAAATAACTTTTCAGAAAACTTAGCCAAATATAGCCTAATAAGTATCAAAACGAAGCTCTTACCTCGAGGAGCTCGAATACGAAATCTAGAAAAAATCAGACGGACAGAAGGTCATCGTTTGGCGTCGAGAAGCTCTAAGCAACTAAATCACCTTTTTGGCCTCTTGAAACTTAGGTTGGAAGTTTTGTGAAAATATCTCAAGTCATCTCTATCTATATATATGCAAAACTTTCAAAAACTGTGTTTACCTCCCCTCGAGTTTTTAAAACTCCTAATTAGTCTCTGAAACTTTCTACACAGCTAATTCGTAGCTTCACGAGTGAAACCTCGAAATTATAAAAGTTTCTTACTAAGTTCCGTTTGGTTGCTAAAACACAAATTTCTACATGATGTTTCTGAAGTTGCTAATTAGCCTACCAAATTAATAGCGTGTTAATTTGTCCTCACCTGGATACTTAAATTAACAACAGAAATAAATTCTAAACTAAAAATATTACAGATAGTGAAAATACACAGGTAAACTTTTATTTTCAGATAAACATTTAAAGTATTTTATAATGACCGTCTCATACTCGAAGAGACGTCACAACATCGTGACACTCAATCAACATTGTCTCAATGAGTTCTCTAATACAGATACCCAAATCGACTCGTGAGTCTAAACTCACTCAAACATGTACCAAAAATGCACAACACATTACATTATCATGCAAGACAATGTAATGAGGTGCAATAACACACATGCGAGTGTTATACGAGGACTCCTTTTATAACACACGGGGTCTTCTTCTACAAGTTTGGAAACCTAGTCAATTTAGGAATGAGTGATGTTATTGCCACTCCATCATTGAACTAAGGCACATCATGGTATCACTCTCAGAACTTGTGGCATGGTATCACATATTCTGAGAATAGTACTATAGAGTGCCTTAGTCTAATGATAGAGTGGCAATAACAATGCCCTTTAGAATCTGTTTGGATAATTACACATTCATTCCGGATTGAATTAGGTTACCACTGATTGGTGACTTTGTAACGCCCTGTATTTTATTATCATTAATAAATAAATACGACATTTCATTTCCATGAGGATCTGTTTTAATTTCTATTTATAAATATTTATCTGGGGTCAAACCGTAATTTCCAAAATATTTTCTGTGGTTTCAAAATCGATATCTATAATTTTGTATAACCGGGAATTTAATTCCTACATTAATATAATTTTCTGTATTTTTATTTTAACCGTAAAATACCAGTTTCATGTTTCAAATCTGCGTTATACCGCGTTTGGGTGTGGGAGCACGTGAGCTCAACCACACCGGTGGAATTCCCTGTCTTTCTTGGAGCCCAAACATATCAGTTTATATATATGTATAGCAGTGTCTCTCTCACTCACTGTGTCTCTCTCAAATCTCCCTCCATTTCTCTCTTCCTCTCAAGAACTCTCACAATACACACACATACAGAGTATATACATACACATACACACATACATAGTCATATATATATATATATATATTGGGTTACCAAAATCAAGAGCGGGGGAAATTCTCAACGACGGATTATTACGGCGGAAGTTCTCGGCTTTTAATTTTCTGTATAATCGTCTCGGTGAGTAATTTAAACTCACTCTCAATGTCTATATGTGTATATTTCAGTGTATATATGTGTGTATATGTGTATATATATCAATACACCATGAGAGCTTGAAAATTGAAGCTTTAGAAATCGTAACCAAAATCGATTCTGTAAATTGGGAATGGAAGATATTGATCCCGATAAGCTGTGGTTCGAATCCTACACAGTAATTTACCCGTATCGCGACGTACCGTTGATTTAAAGTTTTGACACCCTCACTTTAATCGCGAATATCTAGTGATATAATCCGTATTAGTTAAAATTGATCGCGTATTCTTAATCTACGCGGAAAACCGAGGAGAACCATATATCACATGTCCTAGTACGAACAGATTCTGAAAATGGGTAAATTTCAGTCCAAAACCAGAAACAGGGGAGAAAACGAAGAAGATGACATTCTGCAAGAACTCGCGCGCGCGACCCGCTCGCGCGGACCATTTCCCCCTTTCGCGCGCGCGATCCGCTCGCGCGACCTGTCCAGCTCCCCCGCTCGCGCGACCCGCTCGCGCGATCTGGCCTTCCCCTTCGCTCGCGCGACCCGCGCGCGCGACATCACCTCTACCTCGCTCGCGCGACCCGCTCGCGCGACTAGGCAGTTTGAGCAGTTTCTATGTTTTCTTATTAGGGACTGTTTGGAAAATGTTTTAAAAGTTTTTAAAGAACTGTTTGGCAAATATATTGTTTTAAAAGTCTATGTTTAAAGAATTGTACGAAACAAGAACAACTTAGGCAGAAATTTATGCTCGTACGATTATCCGGCTTTGTGATTTATTAACGGTGTTATATATGAAACATTGACATACATATTAGGGTTGAGGTTGTGTCAACATGCATGTGTGTGAGAAAGCGTGAAAAGAGTAAAGGGTGGCGGTCTGGTGTGCGACCTCAATATCGATCGGATAGTATTCCTGGTATTGGAGGCGACAGTGTTGTGTACGACTTAGATATCGATCGGATAGTATTCCTGGTATCTAAGGCGCGCGTTTCGGATATTGATCGGATAGTATTCCTGATATCCGAAGCGATGGTGATAGTGTGGTGTACGGCTTAGATATCGATCGGATATTATTCCTGGTATCTAAGGCGCTTGTTTCGGATATTGATCGGATATTATTCCTGGTATCCGAAATGATGGTATTGAGTGTGGTTTAGATATCGATCGGATATTATTCCTGGTATCTGAAGCGATAGTTTGGTGTGCTGTTTTGGATATCGATCGGATAGTATTCCTGATATCTGAGATAATGGTTTGGTTGTGTTGAGTTTTGTTGAGAGAAAAGAGTCAGAAAGATGAGATATGTCTTTATTCATGCATGGTCGCATATTTATTGCTTTCTTTATTCCCCCATGGCTTATGTTGGAATTGGAACCTTGAATCTATTGCTTTTAAAGTTAATTTGCACTATTGGTTATATGCTTATATATATATTGCGAGCACTTGTTTATTTTGCTCACCAGCTTTCATAAGCTGACGGCGTTGATGCGTCCTGGACTGTATGTCCAGATTTTCAGGGTCAGGAGCAGCCAGGGTATTTTGACTATGCTACTTAGAGTCAGGAGACTTTCCAGGAGGCTGCTTTATATTTCCTGTCTTTTAATTTGGGTTTGTAATAAACTAGCTTTAGACATTTGAATAAGGCGTTTTGTGCCTAAGTTTATGACTGCTGTAATAGTTAGTAAGTTTTATTTATGGGAGTTATGTTTTGTTAGTATCCTTTGCTCTAGAAATACTGTTAAGTTATTTGTTGCAGGGACAATTGGTCATACTCACTTGTCACGACCTACGAGTCCATAAAGGAAATTAAATGCTTTCCTGTATTATGCTACGTCGGGGCGTGACAGGCTTTTTGGTATCAGAGCCAGGTTATGGCTCGACCAATTGTCCAGAACACCTAGGATCTGCCGTTAAGATAGAATTGAGATAAGATAGTTCGACTTCATTTCGTGTTTAGTCGCTGTCTATCGTTTAGAATTTTCTTTCTTTCCGAGAGTTTGACCGTATTCCGTTGATTGATGGATAGGTACCATTCTCTCGATCATATGGCTGGAAGAAATCTCAGGAATCGTCCCGCTATTGAAGATGCACCCCCGGTAATAGATCCAACCGGAATGTTCGAGGCTTTTGTAAGAAGATTGGAGAGGGTTAGTGATCAAAATGCGAGGAACAATAATCAGAATGGGAATTACAACGGGAATGGAAGGCAAGCTCACCAGACTGGAGACAAGCTTCTCAAGGAGTTTCGCGCCCTGCGACCTGAGTATTTTGCGGGGACTGATGAACCCTGGCAAGCGGAACAGTGGCTACGTCAGATGGAGCGTATCTTTGAGACCATAGAGTGCACTGATCTGGAGAAGAAGCGTCTGGCTATCTTTCAGCTGTCTTATGCAGCGGCTGATTGGTGGGATGCAGAAAAGGCGACCATAGGGGAAGAAGCTGCAAGGAGAATGCCGTGGGTGGTGTTCAAGGAAAGATTTCTCGAAAAGTATTTTCCTGAAGAAGAGAAGGACAAGAGAGAGAAAGAGTTTATGGAGTTGACTCAAGGGAATCTGACTGTCCGAGAGTACACTACCCGATTTGAGCGTCTGTCTCGCTTTGCTCCACATATGGTGGACACACCCCAGAGGAAAATCAAGAAGTATCACCGAGGTCTCAACCTATCTCTCAGACATTTGACTATGGGGCATCTGGGCCAGTCATTTGAAGCTCTGGTGAGATTGGCTACGGGGTTAGAGAATGATGGGTGTCAGAATTCGAAGCCGTTTGAAAATCGACCTCCGCAGAAGGGTTATCCCGGCCAGAAACTTGGGTACCCTCAAGGACAGAAAAGGACCTGGGATGGAGGAAAGAAACCACAGCAGGCACAAGCAGTTCAGCAGTATCAGCCTCTAGCAATAGAAGGGGCCAAAAACAACAACTGCTTCAATTGTGGTAATCCCGGTCACCGAGCTAAGGATTGCAGACAGACTAGGCGTGCTGATCGTCCAGGAATTGTGTGCTATAATTGTGGCATGCCAGGTCACATAAGTCCGGAATGCAAGGCTCCTAGGAAAGGCAACTATGGTCAGCAAGGACAGGCCCGCCTGAATGCTGTTATTCCCGAGGCTGCTGGTTATGAAGAAATAGGGTATGGAGGAGGTGCTTATGAGGAAGGATTGCCTGAGCAACGAGCAGTGGAAGGTACTCTAACCTTGTTTAACTCTCATGTTAAAGTTTTATTTGACACGGGTGCTACACATTCTTTTATATCTGTTAAGATCGTTCAGAAGTTGGGTATCGTACCGCATCGTTTAGAGGAAGCTTTGAGTGCTGTCTCACCCTTAGGGACCACAGTCAAGTTATTACATGTGTGTAAGGATTGTCCTCTACGGTTAGGAGACCGCGAACTTTTGGCAAGATTGGTGGTTCTGTAGATGAAGGAGTTCGATATAATCTTGGGAATGGATTGGCTCGAGAAGAACGATGCGAAGCTGGATTGTGCAAGGAAGAGGATCACATTTGCGGACAAGGGGAATCAACTCTTCGATTTCCAATGTAACCCTTCGGGTGATATGTTCCTCACTAGATGCCTAGCAAACATTGAGGTTGTCAGTGCAGAGGTGACAGTATCATCTATACCGGTAATCAAAGAGTTCGAGGAAGTATTTCGAGATATTTCAGGATTACCGCCGGAAAGGGACATAGAATTCTGTGTGGAATTGGTGCCAGGTACTCGACCTATAACCAAGGTTCCCTACAGGATGGCCCCTACAGAGTTGTTGGAGCTGAAGGAACAAGTTCAAGAACTTGAGAAATTGGGTTTTTTTCGTCCAAGTACTTCACCCTGGGGAGCACCAGTGTTGTTTGTGAAGAAGAAGGATGGGTCAATGCGGTTGTGTATTGACTACCGATAACTGAATAAGGTTACTATCAAGAATAAGTATCCTTTACCTCGGATAGACGATCTGTTTGATCAGTTGCAAGGAGCCACGACCTTTTCTAAGATTGATCTACGGTCAGGGTATCACCAGTTGAGGGTGCGGAAGGAGGACATACCTAAGACTGCTTTCAGGACGAGATACGGACACTACGAGTTCTTAGTGATGCCGTTTGGGATGACGAATGCTCCGGCTGTGTTTATGGACTTGATGAACAGAGTATTCAAGCCATACTTAGATCAGTTCGTTATTGTCTTTATTGATGATATTTTGATCTATTCCAAGTCAGAGGAAGAGCATGAACAACACCTGAGGATCGCGTTGCAGACTCTCAAGGATCACCGCCTGTATGCTAAATTCAGCAAGTGTGAATTCTGGCTTCAGGAAGTTAAGTTTCTCGGGCATGTGATCTCTCAACAAGGAATCGCGGTTGACTCATCAAAGACCGATGCAGTGGCAAATTGGACTCGGCCGACCAATGCTACAGAAGTCAGAAGTTTTCTGGGACTAGCTGGTTACTATCGGAGATTTGTAGAGGGTTTCTCAAAGATAGCAGCCCCGTTAACTGGTTTGACTAAGAAAGATTTGAAGTTTGAATGGACTGATAAGCATGAACGCGCTTTTCTGGAATTGAAAGAAAGATTGACAACAGCGCCAGTGCTTGCGATACCAAGGGATGGTGAGAAGTTCACTATTTTTAGTGACGCCTCGTATCAAGGATTGGGATGTGTCCTTATGCAAGACGGAAAGGTTATCGCCTATGGTTCACGACAGTTGAAGCCGAATGAATTGAACTACCCAACTCATGATTTAGAGCTGGCAGCAGTAGTGTTTGCGCTCAAGATCTGGAGACACTACCTCTATGGGGAGAAGTTTGATTTGTTCTCAGACCACAAGAGCCTTAAGTATTTGTTTACTCAGAAGGAGTTGAACATGAGGCAACGTCGGTGGATGGAACTGATCAAGGACTATGACTTCACATTAGAGTACCACCCTGGTAAGGCTAACGTAGTCGCTGACGCCCTAAGTCGGAAGCCTCGAGGAATGATTGCTTCATTGATGTTGAGGGAATGGAAAGCTTTAGAGACAATCGCAGAATTTGATATGCAGATTTCTGAAGGAAGTGACGGACATCACTTTAGATGCCTCGTAGTACAACCAACACTTGTGAGTCGAATCATCGAAGCCCAGAAGGAAGATGAGAAATTTCAAGCATGGTTCGCCAAGATGTCAGAGAAGGACCCGACAGAATGGAAGGTTGGGGCCGATGGAGGGTACAGATGTCGAGATAGATTGTGTGTGCCAGATTTAGGAGATTTGAGAAAAGATATTGTCGAAGAAGCACATAAATCGAGACTGACAGTACACCCAGGAGGAACGAAGATGTATAAAGACCTGAAGAGAAATTTCTGGTGGGAAGGGATGAAGCGAGAAGTAGCCGAGTTTGTGTCTAAATGTTTGACTTGTCAACAAGTGAAAGCCGAACATCAGAGACCCTCAGGATTGTTGCAACCCTTACCTGTTCCAGGTTGGAAGTGGGAGCACATAACTATTGATTTCGTGGTTGGATTACCCCGGTCACAACAGAATCATGACGCGATTTGGGTAATTGTGGATCGTCTGACGAAGTCTGCACACTTTATCGCGTACAATATGACTTACCCAGTAGAAAGGATGAGTCGAATGTACCTACAGCAAGTGGTGCGACTGCACGGTGCGCCTGTGTCGATTGTATCAGACCGCGATGCACGTTTTACCTCGGGATTTTGGGAAAGTTTGCAGAAGGCTATGGGAACTCCGCTCAAGATGAGTACTGCATTCCATCCTCAGACCGATGGACAGACCGAGCGTGTTAATCAGATTATGGAAGATATGCTCAGAGCTTGTGCAATTGACTTTGAAGAGTCTTGGGAGACGCACTTACCTTTGGTTGAATTTGCATATAACAACAGTTATCACTCAAGTATTGGAATGGCGCCGTTCGAAGCTTTGTACGGACGACCTTGTCGATCTCCATTGTGTTGGGCTGAAGTGGGAGACACAGAACTTTTGGGACCAGATTTGGTGAGAGAGACTAATGAGAAGATTTCACTGGTCAAGGAAAGGATGAAAACTGCACAGAGTAGACACAAGAGTTATGCGGATCGACGTCGAAAGGACTTGGAGTTCAGTGTTGGAGACCACGTACTCCTAAAGGTTTCACCTGTTCGGGGAGTAGTGCGTTTTGGTCAGAAGAGAGGGAAGTTGGCACCTCGTTTTATCGGACCGTTCGAGGTTTTGGAGCGTGTTGGGAAAGTGGCTTATCGGCTCACGTTGCCACCAAAGATGTCCGGTGTTCATAATGTATTCCATGTCAGTATGTTAAGGAAATACATACGGGATCCTTCACATGTGGTTAATTTTGATGATATTGAGACAAGTCAGGATGTTGTCTACAAGGATAGACCTGTGAGGATTCTTGACCAGAGTATCAAGAGGTTGAGAAGAAGAGACGTTCCTTTGGTTAAAGTTCAGTGGAGGCATCATGACGAAGGAGAGGCGTCGTGGGAGTTAGAGTCAGACATGAGGACTAGATACCCCGAGTTGTTTCAGGATTAGTTAGCTCGGATTTCGGGGCGAAATCTCTGTTAAGGTGGGTAGGGTGTAACGCCCTGTATTTTATTATCATTAATAAATAAATACGGCATTTCATTTCCATGAGGATCTGTTTTAATTTCTATTTATAAATATTTATCTGGGGTCAAACCGTAATTTCCAAAATATTTTCTGTGGTTTCAAAATCGATATCTATAATTTTGTATAACCGGGAATTTAATTCCTACATTAATATAATTTTCTGTATTTTTATTTTAACCGTAAAATACCAGTTTCATGTTTCAAATCTGCGTTATACCGCGTTTGGGTGTGGGAGCACGTGAGCTCAACCACACCGGTGGAATTCCCTGTCTTTCTTGGAGCCCAAACATATCAGTTTATATATATGTATAGCAGTGTCTCTCTCACTCACTGTGTCTCTCTCAAATCTCCCTCCATTTCTCTCTTCCTCTCAAGAACTCTCACAATACACACACATACAGAGTATATACATACACATACACACATACATAGTCATATATATATATATATATATATTGGGTTACCAAAATCAAGAGCGGGGGAAATTCTCAACGACGGATTATTACGGCGGAAGTTCTCGGCTTTTAATTTTCTGTATAATCGTCTCGGTGAGTAATTTAAACTCACTCTCAATGTCTATATGTGTATATTTCAGTGTATATATGTGTGTATATGTGTATATATATCAATACACCATGAGAGCTTGAAAATTGAAGCTTTAGAAATCGTAACCAAAATCGATTCTGTAAATTGGGAATGGAAGATATTGATCCCGATAAGCTGTGGTTCGAATCCTACACAGTAATTTACCCGTATCGCGACGTACCGTTGATTTAAAGTTTTGACACCCTCACTTTAATCGCGAATATCTAGTGATATAATCCGTATTAGTTAAAATTGATCGCGTATTCTTAATCTACGCGGAAAACAGAGGAGAACAATATATCACATGTCCTAGTACGAACAGATTCTGAAAATGGGTAAATTTCAGTCCAAAACCAGAAACAGGGGAGAAAACGAAGAAGATGACATTCTGCAAGAACTCGCGCGCGCGACCCGCTCGCGCGAGGCTCGCTCGCGCGGCCCGCTCGCGCGGACCATTTCCCCCTTTCGCGCTCTCGATCCGCTCGCGCGACCTGTCCAGCTCCCCCGCTCGCGCGACCCGCTCGCGCGATCTGGCCTTCCCCTTCGCTCGTGCGACCCGCGCGCGCGACATCATCTCTACCTCGCTCGCGCGACTAGGCAGTTTGAGCAGTTTCTATGTTTTCTTATTAGGGACTGTTTGGAAAATGTTTTAAAAGTTTTTAAAGAACTGTTTGGCAAATATATTGTTTTAAAAGTCTATGTTTAAAGAATTGTACGAAACAAGAACAACTTAGGCAGAAATTTATGCTCGTACGATTATCCGGCTTTGTGATTTATTAACGGTGTTATATATGAAACATTGACATACATATTAGGGTTGAGGTTGTGTCAACATGCATGTGTGTGAGAAAGCGTGAAAAGAGTAAAGGGTGGCGGTCTGGTGTGCGACCTCAATATCGATCGGATAGTATTCCTGGTATTGGAGGCGACAGTGTTGTGTACGACTTAGATATCGATCGGATAATATTCCTGGTATCTAAGGCGCGCGTTTCGGATGTTGATCGGATAGTATTCCTGATATCCGAAGCGATGGTGATAGTGTGGTGTACGGCTTAGATATCGATCGGATATTATTCCTGGTATCTAAGGCGCTTGTTTCGGGCGCTTGTTTCGGATATTATTCCTGGTATCCGAAATGATGGTATTGAGTGTGGCTTAGATATCGATCGGATATTATTCCTGGTATCTGAAGCGATAGTTTGGTGTGCTGTTTTGGATATCGATCGGATAGTATTCCTGATATCTGAGATAATGGTTTGGTTGTGTTGAGTTTTGTTGAGAGAAAAGAGTCAGAAAGATGAGATATGTCTTTATTCATGCATGGTCGCATATTTATTGCTTTCTTTATTCCCCCATGGCTTATGTTGGAATTGGAACCTTGAATCTATTGCTTTTAAAGTTAATTTACACTATTGGTTATATGCTTATATATACATTGCGAGCACTTGTTTATTTTGCTCACCAGCTTTCATAAGCTGACGGCGTTGATGCGTCCTGGACTGTATGTCCAGATTTTCAGGGTCAGGAGCAGCCAGGGTATTTTGACTATGCTACTTAGAGTCAGGAGACTTTCCAGGAGGCTGCTTTATATTTCCTATGTCTTTTAATTTGGGTTTGTAATTGTCACGCCCCGGAGCAGCATAAATAGAGAAAAATAAATTTCCTTTATGGGTCCATAGGGAATGACAAGTGAAAGTCACTGATAATCCACACCACACAGTACTAGTCCAAACAGGAACAGTAAAACAACTGAAATATAAACACGGTTCTATCTATTACAAACATCAGAGTACGGTCCACAGGATCACAACAGGTCTGGAGACAACATATGCCCAAGTACCCGTTAACTACAAAGTACAACAGTAAAAGAAAAGTAGTAACATAAACTACTATCTATCTTCAGGTCTTCAGCTGGCGTACGGATAGTCATCAGCCTGACCGGCATCAGTGGGGCCATCCTCTGCGTAACTCCCTTCAGGATAATAGTTATTACCATATGTTCCGTCATCTGCATTGTAAAGGACAGGGTAGTCTGGACGGGGAATGTCCAGGCAATAAAGGCCGTCAGCTTGTTGAAAGCTGAGTGAGCACTAACTAACACAGTCTCATAGAAATGACATAATTACCATTATGAACAGTGTAAGACAGTGATATTAATTATATAATCCTCATTCATTATTCAGAAATCATTAATCGATTCTTATCGACTCCCACTCTAAGACTGATTTCACAATACCCAACTGACTATCTCGAACTGATTATATCAGCACAACATACCAGTGCTCTTGTTCACCGCTATACCGCTTTTAAGAACTCTTGCGAGCACCCATACATCGTTCTCATATAACGACTGGTCCATGGATGTACCCATACTCTTGTTCACCGCTTTTAAGAACTCTTACTGTTCACCGCTTTTAAGAACGCTTGCGAGTACGATACATACACAGCTCTGGTAATTCAAATCATGGGCGTGCCACATCTACTCTTGTTCACCGCTTTTAAGAACTCTTACTGTTCACCGCTTTTAAGAACTCTTGCGAGTACTGTGCACCCATAATTCTCACGATCCTGATCAAATCCTTGACATACACTTATCGGATTCAACCTGAGCGAATCATCAGCTCGACACACACAACTTTGAACATACAATTCCTCTTACTGACTCACTTCTCACTTATCCAATACTACCCAGTATTATCATCTCAACTTACTACGTTATCGCGTCGTACTATTACTAGCGTTCCGAACCCGACTACGTTACTCACCATATTATCTCAATCTCATTATTGTATCCCATTACCTCCGAAATCCATAATATCGCATAATAGGAACATGAAACAACAATTAAACAACTACGCACTATGCATTATAAACTGAAAGGAATACATTCATGTTCTGCTCGGTTCGATCGATTGAGGTCATCTCGATCGCTTGAAGAAAGTGCTGTTCGATCGATTGAAGTCTTTTCGATCGATCAAAGAAAGTGCTGTTCGATCGATTGAGGTCTTCTCGATCGCTCGACAAAAGTGCTGTTCGATCGATTGAGGTCTTCTCGATCGCTCGAAGTGAAGGTAGTCTCGATCGATTGAACTCAGTTCGATCGATTGGGATCAGTGATGTTCGATCGCTCGAACTCAGTTCGATCGATCGAACTTCGTCTTCTACAGATTCTGCCAGTGAACGTGCAGAACGTGCTAGGGGTGTTTGGGTTATAATTAATACGTCCAGAATATGTAAAACATCATAATTACGATACCGAGTGAGTTTGGAACTCACCACAAGTCGTAAGGGCGCGTTTGGGTAAGCTTTATCTCCGAAGCTTTAATGGCGGCCTCTCTCTCTTGCTTGTCTCTGTCTCTCTCTTTCTCCGTTTCCTTCTCTCTCTTGTTTTCCTTCTTCTTCTTCTTCTTCTGTTCTTCTTCTTCTCCTCTGCTGAGTGTATATATATATATATAGATATGTGTGTGTATATATATAGATATATAGAGGTATGTGTATATATATGTATACCAACACACATGCACACACTCTCTCAACTCTCAAGGTTCAGTAAACTCCCCAACTCACACGAATGCAGTGTATATATAGAGGGGAAAGAGGTGCAGATGGCATTGTTTGCGGGAAACCTGGAAATCTGATAATTACATTCTCGATCGATCGAAGGATGCTCGATCGATCGAACTCAGATCGGTCAGTTAGATCGATTGAAAGAGGGTTTGATCGATTGAAGTGGGGACCACGTATTTAATTTATGTCGGTAGGGTTTTCGATCGCTCGAAAAGGGTTCGATCGCTTGAAATGAAGGGTCTCGATCGCTCGAACTAGCTTCGATCGATCGAAGATGAAATTTCTTGAATGGTCAAGTGAAGTATATAGAATCTCTCTGCATTAAATATTTATTGAAAATACGGGGTATTACAGTAATAAACTAGCTTTAGACATTTGAATAAGGCGTTTTGTGCCTAAGTTTATGACTGCTGTAATAGTTAGTAAGTTTTATTTATGGGAGTTATGTTTTGTTAGTATCCTTTGCTCTAGAAATACTGTTAAGTTATTTGTTGCAGGGACAATTGGTCATACTCACTTGTCACGACCTACGAGTCCATAAAGGAAATTAAATGCTTTCCTGTATTATGCTACGTCGGGGTGTGACAGACTTACTAGGCTGGCTAGGTCAGAAATTTGAAATAATCTCATTCAAAGGTCAGAAATTCTTCTACTGTTCTTAACTAAACTTTTTTCTCCTGAAAACAGAGAAGAGAAGTGGACTTTTTTTTTTTTGCTGAAAAGAAGAGAAGTGGACTTGTGTGATTACAAAAGGACCCAAGTGGACTCGAGCCACTATCCTCTCAAACACTACAACATGTTTGAGCGCTGTTACCAATTTGAGCTTATGGATCCGATCCACAAATATCAATTGATGTCCCAGGTTTCATTCAATTTTTGCATCATATCCGTGTCATATGATTTAAAACTTCAAAATCTCCACCTCTGCATGTTTATATTTAAGGTAAATTGTAAATTACACTCTTGTAGTTTAAGGATTGTGATAATTTGATTTCTATAGTTTCAATTTTGGTAATTTACATCATATAGTTTAAAAATTGTACAAAATTCACCCAATTATAAAATAAGCAAAGGCACAATGGAAATATAACATTATTTTCGGCCCAAAATGACTTCATGTGCAGGGACTAACCCAGAAATGTAGTTCAGTAGAAGCAGAAGCTTATACGGGGGATCGGGGGCAACGCCCCCCACCCGATATATTTATTATTATTATTTATTTATTTTTGTAGAAATAGTATAATTCTCTGTGTATTTTTTTTTTGTACAAACTAATCTATCCCATAATTTTTTCACGGAAATTTTGTATTATAATCTTAGTTTTTATTTATTTTTATCAATTTCACTTTAATATTTGTGTGACAGTGCGTGTCCAACTTAAAGTTTGTCAAATTGTTTAAAGATTATAAGATATTAGCATGTAGTTTAAAAGATTATAAGATATTATCAAATTATTATAAGCTTTAAGTATATCAGATTGTTTAAAAGAGTATAAAGTATTTATAAGATAAATTTGTTTGTACAAAAATCACATAAAATTATACTATTTTTATCCAAAAAAAAATCTGGAGGAGGCGCTGTCCCAAAACTAGTGTATAAACATCTGGTCCCATTGAACTACACTCTTGGGTCTATGGACACACATGGTCATTTTGGGCTAGAAATAATGTAAAATTACCATTGTGCCCTTGCTAATTTTGTTATTGGGTATATTTTGCACACTTTCAAACTATAGGGTGTAAATTGCCAAAATTAAAACTATAGAAACCAAATTATCACAACCCTTAAACTACATGAGTGTAATTTGCAATTTACCCTTATATTTATTAAGAGTAATACTTGGGGCACAACCTTCATACAACTTTCATACAATCTCCCCAAAAGATGTGTCTATCTCTTTCCTGTGATAATTTGCAATTTACCCTTATATTTATTAAGAGTAATATTTGGGACACAACCTTCATACAACTTTCATACAACCTCCTCAAAAGATGTGTCTATCTCTCTCCCGTGATGTCACTGGACCCCATAGTGACACAGGAAAGAGATAGACACATCTTTTGGGGAGATTGTATGAAAGTTGTATGAAGGTTGTGCCCCAAGTATTACCCAGCAAAACCACAAGTATTGGTAAACAAATCAGGAAAAATTAACAAGCAGCCACACAGAAAATCAAAGATTGCTTTACAAAGCCACTGGAGAGAATTAATATCCCCCCTCCATAAAAAATATATAATAATAATAAAATAAAATATATTTATTTAACCCATCCTGGATTTGCAACACGCGAGAGAGAGAGAGAGAGAGAGAGACCTTGATTATTGTAATTGGAGATAAAAGTCCAAATATTATTACAACAAAAGAAAACAAGTTGGTTAATTCATCTGTCCTTTTAATATCAATTTTAGTATGGACAAGATCTTGTTAGTACTTTGTAAAACCCAACATTTCAGATGGTAATTTCAGAGGATTTGTGGTGCATTGATGAAAAAAAAATCTACCTAGTCCTTTAGTCAAAAATGTATAAATTCAGTCAATAAAATTCCTAGAACAAATCATGTTCCAACTTCCAACTAAACAAATTATAATATTCCTAGAACAAATCATGTTCCAACTTCCAACAAACTGGAATTATAATAGTAACAAATTAAGAAACTATACTAACAACTTTATATAGAGAGCATTTTTGCTCACCCTGGGTGACGCTCACCCAGGCATTCCATTGGCCAATACAGTGGGACCCAGGTCTGGTGACGCTCACCCAGGGTGAGCAAATGTGTTCTCTTTTATATAGCCATGCGGTGTATGATTTTCATTGAACAGTTAGCTTAGAATCATACACTAATGATGCAGAGACTTTAATGCATGAAAAATCAATTCCTCAAAAGTGTAAGATTTTACTAACGATTGTTACCAATATTAAGTATAATATGATTTGCATCCAAAAAAAATAACACATGTACACAGATAAACTACATTGCCGCTAACTACAAAGAAACAAATAACTGAGAATTGAACATCACCTCTAAACGAAAGTGAAATGACACCATCATAAATGGGTAACATTGAAACCAACAGTAAACACATAGTAAATCAACTGTTGCCTGCCTTCCAACAACCTAGTTAAAAAACATATTACTCAAACCAAAGTTAACAGACAAAATTCACCATTAGATCAGAGCAACAAAAAAAGAAAGAAAGAAAAAGAAAAAAAAAAGGAGAGATTACTGAGTTACCCTTTACCACACGCCAGCCTGACAGTTAATTACATCACAGAAGACACTTCCAGGATTTTCACAACTAATAAGCTTCATTCCCAGAAATGGCCACATATCCCTGACTCTGTACACAAATTGCTAACGCAATCCCACAAAACAAAAAATTACTTGATAAAGATACAACCCTGTCAATCTTGTGATTCATAATACACAAGAACTACAATTGGGCGACGAATACAAAAAGACAATTTGTACTTAACCCCCAGAAAATACATGTTCCTTACAAGGTCCCAATTTAAATCATCAACTTGAACATAGAATATATAGAACACTACTATACAATTAAAGATACTGCCCCCACAAATTGCAGCTCTTAAACAAATTGGGGGATTAAAATCTCAGTTAGTAGTGTGTTACTTGATGTCATCCGAAACAAAGGACAGCATGAATGCTTAGTGAAACAACTGTAAAGTAATCAAAGCTAAGCTATTCTCTACCAGAACAAAGCAAGATCCTCTCTAACCTGGGAGTATAAAGGCAATGACTGAAAAATCCAGATCGTTCTAGCAATATTAACCAAAAGAAATTCAGACTCCAAGGTCCAGCTCAATACCGGTTCGATGTTTAGTTGTCACCACAAAAGCACCAAAAACACAGCTCCAGGCTACACAGTCTGACCTGCAAGGAATCCCATCCCCAGGCTCTGAAGTTTGAACTGCAAAGCAACCCAGCTCCAGGTTCCTAAGCTTGAACTGCAACGGAAACACAGCTCCAGGCTCTCATGTCTTGAGCTGCAAAGCATAAATACCTTCCCACCGACACATTGATATATTAAGAAGCACAAACAAATTCATCGTCAAACCCTCAAGGATTCAGCCTATTACCATGGAGATCACATACAACAGTTTCAAACCTTTACACCGACTAATGGTTAACCCCAGACTTTACAAACCCAAAACCCCAACTCACTACAACACAATTGATGCATAATTACAAGCTCGGTTAATCAAAGGCTCTCCATGCCCCAACAGTGTACAAATGTACTTCACCTTGTGAATTCACACAATATAAGCACTCCGTTACAAGAAAACTCTCCACTTTTTCTTAACTATCATACAAAAACTGTACACCATCCTTTTGCAATCTATAAAATAACAGGTTTGAAACTGTGTGTAATGGAAATGACAGCCAAATAATAGTCTTGATTTGCAATTTAGAACATGAATGAAATGATTGCTATGCATAGTTTTGGTCTTGAGTTGCAGTTTAAAACATTAACGAACTGATTTCTAAGCATAGTAAGGGGCCTAAGGGCATCTCCCAACATTCTTCCAAACCCATACCACATTTAAATTAGGGCAGAAGTCCTCAAAACCTCTTCCAATCCTTGACTCAAAACCAATACCAATTTGAATTTTACTGAAAAAAACCAAATATGAAGTAACACCATACACATTAATCTGATTCAATATTGGTTTGTGCAAGGATTGTAGGGACTTCTCGCAGGAGTTTGTCCCAAATTTGACTTGGTATGAGTTTTGAGTAATGGTTGAAGATGCTTTTACTCTAAACTACATCTTTCTTTCTTTCTTTTTTTCCCGGAATAGGCAAGTTTGATTATGATGGCTTGTTGAGAAAAAAATAATACTATTCTAAGAAAAACTGAGTAATACCATTGGAGAGCCTCATTTAAGAGGCAGTTTTTATTCAAATTTTGAGTGTCCAAAGTAAGGTTCAAAATCTAATCTTTGCCATACGAATTAACAGTAACAGGTTGAATGCGGGGTAATAAATAAATGCTAGAAATGAATCAAAACCCATCGCAAATGTTACCATTTGATGAAGGAATAGAGCTTACTGAAGATAAATAATAAGTTAATCAAAATGTGAGCAAGTGATCTTATATGATAGGACTTGATGTGCTATTAATTTTTTTGTGCTATGCATTGTACAAAAATATACTGAACAAAATTGATTAAGGGTATTGTTGTTTGTACCTCTTGCTTTGCAGTGAAAGCCAATGGGAGCCCCATCCTTGCACGTGCTGGCTGATAGGTGTGGGCCTTGTTTGCCTTGAATGGATGTGGATTTGTATTTAGAATACATAACCGCACACGCCCATTCAAGAAGCAAAAACATAAAAACATACCTGTGGAGAGAGAGAGAGAGAGAGAGAGAGGACACACAGAAGGGAGAGCCGGGCAAAAACCCGTGCCATCTCCCCTCAAAACACAAAAATAAATTTTTATTAGGTTTTTGATGACCTGCCAAGCAAGCGCACCTGACATGGCAAAGGTCGACCGACAGGTAACATCTAACAGAACATTGAACATGTCACATTTTTCTAACATATCAACCTCAACCTTCTTTAAACTTGCATGCCTCTCACATGAATGGATAAAGTAATCGCACCTCTGATCAATTAATTAACAATAATTAAACTACCAACAAAATCTTAAAGATGCCCTTCATTGCTTCAATGACCACCATCAAAATGCTTTCGTAAAGTCAAAACTGGATCTAGAAGTCCACGATCAGAACTAGCGTACGCGAACAATAGTCAACGAAGGAGGTACAAGATCCGGATCAAATAGCCTTCAATATCTGAACAATAGAAAGACATAAATAGAAGTACTGGAATAAAAGGAAAAGAAACAAAATGGGAGGAAATAGAAAAATGCCCCTTCCCCTCGTTTGGGGACTGAAGATCTGGAGAGAGATATATGGAGAAGTAGACAAATGGTCGTTCCTTGGATCTATTTTCATCTCACTAGTTGTGATTTCTAGCCTGTTTTCTCTATGATATAGTAACATAAACATAAAAAATTAAAATAATTTTTTTTTCTTTTCTATATCCATCAAGAAACTAACAAAATCATAAACAATTTTCTTTTATTTTTTTCCTCCTTACCCACTCCACTCCTCTCAATTCCTCTCCCTCTCTCTCTCCAAAATTCTACAAGTTGTATCAACATCCTTCTTATATGATCTCACCTACTAGAGATTACCACCATCATTACATTTACTTTAAGTTCCATACTCCAAATGATGTGTATTGATTAACAGACCACCCGTTTGGCCGCAGTGGCACCTGATAACTCAAATCCTTGTGTAATGTCTTTCTATTCTAATAAGTTCCTCTCCCTCCTTTTCTTTCTCTGTTCTTTTTCTTTGTCAAAAGGCTCTTGGATGAGAAGCCCTTTGGAACCTCTGCCATTGCTTGGATTACAATGAAAGTCAGGGTACCTCAAGTGTCACAAAGGCTAAACGGAGAGAGAGAGAGAGAGAGAGAGAGAGAGAGAGAGAGAGAGAGAGAGAGAGAGAGAGAGAGCTATCGTTCATGTCAACCTTACAGAGTTTAACATTCAACACCATTTTTATTGCTTTCAACCAGACTTTCCCCCTTACCCAACACCGAAAGAGCCTTCCCAACTGCATGAGACACAACACTGCCACCTTCTCTTCCACCTTCTCTTTATCTGGAAAAGGGAAATACCAAGACACTAAACTAAAAGATATCTCACCATTTTGGAAGCTGAAATAGTTTCAACAGTTTGGAACTGAGTTCAAGCAGAGATCATAACATAGCAACAAGATCAGATTTCGCTCAGAAGCTGCTAAACGATCTCAAGATGCGGAAAGAACAGATGGCTGTGTCGAAGAACTCGAGCCATTCGAACCCAATGGTTGGAGGTAAGTAACTTATGGAGTAATAGCATTTATACAATTCATACAATCATCATTCATTAACAAGTAACTTCAAGATCATTATCTATATATACATGTATATCTGTTCTAAGCAGAAAGCATAACTAAAAGACCTTGTAATTGCAACATTTTTTGCGCCAACAGTTTTGAGAATGAGTGACATAATGAGTAACTTACAATCAAAATCACCATTCATAATGAAACCAAGGCACCACATAGACAAAGAAGCTTAGACACAGCAACTATATTACAAGAAAAAATTGGGAACAAGGAAAGCGCCCTTCAAACAGGAGAGAGAAATGCAAACAGGCTTCTTCCAAGCAATCAACCAAAACCCCAGGAGAATCATGGATTTCATCAGCCACACAACCTGAGAAAACCTGAGCCTCAAGAAGGAAATCATCAAACAGAAAAGAGAGAGCAGCCGAGTAAAAAACAAAAGTTCCCAGTAAGAAAAAAGAAACAAATTGAAGCAGAATCCAAGAGTTCATCAAAAGTGCACGATTCGACAAGTTTGCAAAAGAAACAGCCACAAATGAACCAAATGGTGGCTAGTCAGAGAAATTCTACAGAAACTGTTAATGCAACGCCATTGAAAGGGAATCCAAGTAGCAGAAACCAAGACGATCTCACCAGAGTTGGAAGTTCTTACAAAAAGGTTGACATAAAAAATTCAATGAACAGGAATTCTGATCAAAATGCATCTCCAAGAGAACTAGGACCTGAAACAGAAAAGTCAAAAGATAGCACTCCACCAGTTACTGAAGAAAAACCCGTCCATGGCCCAGCCAAGCAGAAAAAGGCAGATTCAATGAAAATGCATAGAAGTGAGACCCCTCGAAAAATAGATGACGTAATGACTAGAAGAAATGGAACTCCTCACAACTTGACGTAATGACTTGAAGCATCAGCTTTCAATTTTGCAAGAAATGAAACAAAGAAGGCATGACAAAATCAATAGTTCCAAAGTAGCCGAACAAGTGAGCAGCACCAGGTCCAAAGAAGCACAACCACACATCATCAGATCCAACAACTCCAAAGCAAGCATTCAACCACTAAATGTGATACCCCAAGTGCACAAGGATAGTGAACAGACCACTTTGCACAGTGATATGGGAGATGAATTTCAAAGAACTAAAGAACATCGTACTCCAACTGCAGATGATAGTGTAAGTTCATTGTAAAAATGCTTATCTAATCACAGCTTTTTACTATGGATCATGTATCCAAGCTGCCACCTGCTTCTTTTCATGAAAAAAGTTCAAAAAACTGCTCACTTCTAAACAATGGTGCAATATTCACATTATTGTTCGTTTATGTTATGCACTGTGAGAACATAACTTCAGAACTTCCAACTGTTTCCTTTGATCGTGAAGGCCTAATACCTGCTTTTTGTGAAGATCAAGAATTGCAAACTCACAAAACTGTATCAGGTCCACTTACTGGTAAGTACAGTTTAGGTCCACTTACTGGTAAGTACAGTTTTGCATTTCTATTGTAAGTTCCCCACGTTCCAAAAAAGAGAAATTGTAGCTTCCTACTAAACCAAACAACAGAAGCAAGAGAGAACAGAAAAGTCATCACTTTCCCCCGTGTTGGAACACTCGTTTTAATCCAATGTCATCCAGACATATCCATAGAGAAGACCCATTTAAAACATATTTTCCCATTAAGAGTTTTCCAGCAATGGGTTCATGTAAACTTTAATCCTTATACTATTTCAAAACACATTGTCACCTAGTAAACACCTAAAACTTAAGAACCACCATAAACTGATAGAAGTACAAGACCCAAACGTAAACAGATCTTGCAAGACTTCAATACATCCTATTCCTTGCCAAAAAATATCTATTTCCACGTTGTAATGAAGCATCCTATATAAATTCCTACACAGACAATATATCCATGATCAAACGTAGCAGTTATAGCTTGTTCTTTTGATGTTCTAGGAACCAATGAAGAAAGCATGGAAATCTCTTACCCTTCAAAAAGGGATCACAAGAAAGTTTCCACATCAGAGACACAGGAGCTATTGACAGAAAATGAATCACTCCTCGAGCAGACACTGATGAACAGTCAAGTGGTTATACACACAGCAGAGGCACTTTTTAAACTTAACATACCAATTGGAATCCTTAATGTCGAGGATAATACTAGTCAAGATGAAGACAGCAAGCTGATATTGGATTGTGGATATGAAATAATGAAAAGAAAAGGGAGAAATCAAGAGCTCGCTGTGCATCCCTTTGTGAAAATATCAATCACTTCTGTGAAGGTAAGGTCATTGGATGACTTGGTAAAGCAGTTGTCTAATGACTTTGAGAGGTTAAAATTCTACGGCAGGAACGAGGTTAGTGAATGTGATGCTTCAGATTACTTGCTTAAAATGCTCGAGAGAGATGTTCAAAATAGAGATTTAGACTAGAAATGTATGGGACTTTGGTTGGAACGAAATGATGTTTGCATTTCTTGAAAAAATCGAAGTTATAAGGGATGTCGAGAAGCAGATGCTCAACGGACTATTAGACGAGGTCATAGAATATCTACTGCATGCGAGCTTTTCCATTTGATTGAAAAGAAAAGGGGTGTGTTATGTGAAAGATATTGAATTTTATTTATTATGTATTTCAAATTGAGATTCATGTTGCTGGATGTGGTTTTCTTAAGATTATATCAAAAGTGAAGTCTATGGGCAGATTTTTGCAGTTAATAAATTTGTAGCTATTACTTATAGTATCATGAATAATACCTACGAATGGCTACATTTGAAAGTCCGGTTAAAAAGAGAGAATCTGGAATTTGGATTTCTTCCTTCATAACATTGGTGAGAGCTCAATTCAAGATGGAGTCATTAAACAAAGGGAATTTTAGTCAATACTAAAATAGACATTTTTGGGCTTAGGTCCAACCCCTTTTTTTTATTCTAGAAACACAAGGCTTTGATTTGATTTAGTTTCACTTATGAAGAGCATTTGACCAAAATTAAAAAAAGGTAGTCCTCTAAACTCAAATAAGCCAATACTAGGGACTTTTTACCAAATTTCTATTCAACAAAACGAGACATCACCTAATACCATAGTGAAATTAAGGCTGCACTACTTGAAATTCTCAAAAATCAGTTTTTGAGAATACAATTTATTTTGGCTATAGGGGGTAAAGTGCCATAGAGGCAAACCACAGGGGATTATGTGTTACATTCCAAACTACAGGGGGACAAAGTGCCACAGAGGCAAACCACAGGAGGGTTATGTGTTACATTTCAAACTATAGGGGGGCAAAATGGCACAGAGACAAACAACAAGGGGGTAAAAGATAATTTACCCATAAAAAAAAATTATAAGACAATAAAAGCAAAATGTAGTTGAATTTAAATTATGACCAAGTAATTTCCTTTACTCAGTTTTTTCATGAATTGAAATTATTGATGCTCAAACCGTGGCTGCAATGCTTATGTGGCCATTATGGTTCTTTCACAGTTTCACGTAAACACATATTCAAGCAGTTATGTTAGTATACTTCTCGTGCAGCATGTTAGAGATTGAGACTAGAATAGTGCATGGTTAGAGATTCACATGGAATGAAAAAGTAAGAAGAAGAAGATCAGGGAGGAATAAGAAAGAGAGATTGAGACTTACTAGATATCAATTGAATAACAAACAGAGCCCTTTCTTAGAAAGCAAAAAAAAAAAATGAAACCTAAACTTCTTAAATATATATAATGGCTAGTGCTAATGCCAAAGCAGAAAGTGTCGCTAAAACTAGTGCTAATGCCAAAGCAAAAAGTGTCGCTAAAAATAGCACTTTCTGCTTTGGCATTAGCACTTTCTGCTTTGGCATTAATATCGCCCTATATTGTGAGAGATGCCCTTAAAAACAACAGTAAATATATATATATATATATATGTACAGTTAGGCTATAAAGAGGGTGCCCTTTTTTATCTTAAAGAGGGTTGGCCGTCAGATCGTGTTTTCATTAATGGCAGTTTTGTCATTTCACAGTTTTTAAACACGATCCAACGGTCAAAACAGAGTCCCTCTCTCTAATAAAGAAAGGGCGCCCTCTTTAGAGAATCTTTGTATATATGTATGTATATATTTTTAAAACCTAAAATAGGTGCACAAATAAAAAAAATGAACATGCCCATACCAGCAGTCTTTCGGCAATGGTGGCAAATGGAATCAATTGCTTTACACATCGATCATACGAATCATGTCTAAACCTCAATTGTTGGTTAATTAAAAGCGTAAATACCAAAGATTTGCATATATGCGAACAATTAATTTTCTTAAATAGAGAGCCAAACAAAAAACGAATAGTGTAAAGAGCGTTTGAATAAAGCATATTATGATCGTACCTGCTGAGATAATCTGTGATTAGGAACATCAATACACAAAATTGATTCGAATGCATCCAATAGATCATAGACATTGCGTTCAAGCGACGTAGATGATGATCGTCCCTTTTAATACCTAAGATGAAGACAGCAAGGCTGATATTGGATTGTGGATATATATATATATATATATATGAAATAATAATATGAAAAGAAAAGGGAGAAATCAATCAAGAGAGCTCGCTCGCCGTTCATCCCTTTGGATGGACTCGGTAAAGCAGTTGTCTAATGCGATGCTTTGACCTTTGTCTACGAGTAATTGATTTCACATAGATGAGGGGTCATTTGTTATTTATTTATTTATTTATTTTTGTTTTAGGGGTGTGTGTTAGTGAAAATAGGTTAGAGTTTAGGGGTGCTAGTGTAATTTACCCTAAATACTACCCCCAAATTATTCACGTCCTCCTTGAAGACGTGAGAGGTATCTATCAAAAGCTTTTATTTCTTTTAGGGTTAATTACAGAAATACCCCCTGTGGTTAGGCCTTTTATCAAATAACCTTGTAATTTAAATTTATTACTAATACCCCCTGTGGTTTGGACTAAAGTGAAACAGTTACTTTTTCCGTTAAAGTTAACGGAAAATTGATAAAAGTACAAAAGTACCCCTATTACATACTAATAATAACACCCTTATATGCTTAAATGTTTATTTAGACATAAGTGGAACATTATTATATTATTTTGATATTACATTTGTTGTTAAAGACCATTATGTGGTCACTTAGGGGTACCTTTGTGAGAGCGAATTTGACACACACACACACACAAAAAATTTTGGGAATAAATTTTTTTTTTTAGATCTTAGTACATCACTACACTGGATTTCACTGTGTGTGTGGTCAAGAGTAGATTATAAAAAAAAAAAACTAACATATCACCAAGGTTGTATGTGTCTAAGAGTAGATAAAAATAAAAAATAAAAATAAAATAATATATCGCCAAGACTGTGTGTGGTGTGTGTGTGTGTGTGTCCAAGGGTAGATCAAAAATAAAATAAAAAATTAAATAAATTTGCTCTCATGAATGTACCTCAAAGTGACTACAGGATTGTCTCTAACAACAAATATAATATCAAAATAATATAATAGTATACCACATATGCCTAAATAAATATTTAAGCATATAAGGGTGTTCTCATTAGCATGTAATAGGGGTAATTTCATATTTTTACCAATTTTTCGTTAACTTTAACGGAAAAAGTAACTATTTCACTTTAGTCCAAACCACAGGAGGTATTAGTGATAAAATTTAAAGTATAGGGGGGTAACTGATAAAAGGCCTAACCACAGGGGGTGTTTCTGTAATTAACCCTTTGTTTTAACTATACTTTTTACAATAAAGCTAATGTTAATTTTGCAATGGTACCCCAGATGCTGCAAAGTTTCGGGACAAGCTGTTGCAATATGCCGAGTTGGATATTTTGTTCTCAGATGTCGCTGCTACTAGTGAGTGGGGCATATACCCCAAGCTCGGGTCAAATACCATTCATTGAGACTCAGTACTAGGACCCTATTAGTACCTCTGGTGATAGTAACCCTAATTCACCTGAATCACGCCAGTTGGATGTAGTGCACCCATATGAGAACTAACAAAGAAAAGGACTATTAATGAGGGCCCGTCTAGACAACAAAATTATAAGAAACAATCTAGTGCAAATAGGTTAAGTAAGTCGTATACTAAACCGTATTGTTGATGGAGTTGAGACCTCGGTTCATAGGTCGAAAGGGGTATCGATCCAACACAAAATATAATGGCCGCATGCGACTTTGATCTATGTTTGATATTTTTGCTTACCAGGGTGGGAAGGAAGTGCGCATGACACGCGTATATTTGTTGACACTCTTAAGAAACAAAAAAAGCTAATTTCCCAAATCCACGTGGAGGTACAAAACACCAATTAACTAACTAATTTTAATGCTCATTGAATGATAGACAATATGACTTTTTTGTTGGACAATTCATGATTTGCAATTTTGCAGATGAGCTCTATTTAGTGGACTACTGGTATCCAAACATGACTGGGTTTCTTGCACCACACAAAGGGGAAAAGTATTACTTGGGGGAATTTCAAAGGTCATCCACCAACAAATGCACAAGAAATATTCAACCATGCACATGCCAGCTTAAGAAGTTCCATAGAAAGATCATTTATAATTTAGAAAGCTAGATTGCCAATGATAAAAGACATCCCACCAAATTACAGTTGGGAGACTCAAGTAAAACTTGTGTGTGCAACAATGGCAATTCATAACTTTATCAGAATATCAAAGTTATATGATTACGCATTTGCGTGTTATGACACTCATACCAATTATGTGCCCAATGATGCTGGTATGAAGGAATCAGCAGGAGGTGAAGCACGACATGGACCTCCAGTCCAAAGGGATGATAATGTGATGGAAGATAAATGCGGTGTTTAATTTGTGGATCAATTTGAAATTTCATATAATCGTTAGTAGCGACTTGATAATTGTGATATTTTATGAATAGTTAAATGGTACTATTTAGTGATCAGTATTACACCCGTACCAAAATTTTTTAAGTTTTATCTTGCATAATTGAATTTATGAATGAATTTATCAATGTTAGTTGATAATGAGGTTGAGGTTGACTGTGAGTCAACGGTAAGGTGTCAGTGAGGACATGGGAACATGATGGTTCATTTTGCATTGGCATAAGTAAATGACATTTATGTGATTTAAATGTTATTTGCCTTATCTGGTAGTTTATGAATAGTGAATTATACCTGTATAGTATAATTTTCTGGTAATTTCAGTATTGTTATATATCTTTTGAGAATTGTGGTGAGACGTGAGTGTCACGTTATATAAAAAGGTAGGTTGTAAAGAGATTTTCACGGAATTTAATTTCCGGACGTGATTTTGGATCCAAACGAGACTTAGTCGAAAACTTTTGTAATTTATAATTTTCACTCGTAAGATTATAAAATGGACGTGCGCGACGTTTCATGGATTAATTAGAAGTTTGAGAAACTCGCAGGGAAGTAAACGCGATTTCCGAGGAGTGTGTCTATAAATAGGTGAGGGTGAGATTTCATTTCTCACAAACTTCATATAATATCTTGAGAGAGGAGAAAGAAAAGAGAGATTGATCCTATGGGCTTTGCGATGACGAACGGCGACCCTTCGTCCGACTGAATTTCACCAAATTGCATATTCGAACTCCCCAAGGTATGGGCTACGTATTGATAGTCTTTAGGCCACGTTTGGCTAAGATTTTATAAATTTCTAAATATAAGAAATTGGGAAAAACACGTGTAGACTTATAGGTTTTGCGTAGGATCAGAGATTTGGCGTTTATTCGGGCTTCTAGTCGTTTCCTCCGAGTTTTACGACGATAGCTTGAGGTATGAATTTCTAGCCTATGTTATATAGGTGAAATACATGTTTTATATTTCGACGACGAAATTGTGATCCGGGCGAAATTCATGTGTTAATCTTAGGCCTGTTAATTATGTACGCGATTAAATGTGAAAAGCATGTCTAAATTTACACGAGCACGTTGAGTTGCCTATGTGGGTCAAAGGGAGGTTTTATACAAATTCATGCCGGAGTAAGCTTCTCGATGTTTGAGAATTTTAGTAGCGACGGCTACTGTGCATGGTTTAAGACTTGGACTTGCCAGGGCACTTGGAGACGTAATGGTTGTAGGCTTGGACTAGCCATTGACGTCGCGGTTTAAGGCTTGAACTTGCCGCTACCGGATGAAGGCGTATTTTTCTCCCTAGCGACTATTGATGTGATTTATGAAGTTAAAGCATGTTTTGTCATATATGCATACGTTAGAAATTGTGCACTCAGCATATAGCTGAGCAGTGGAGATTTACTTCATTGCAGGTGACAGGAAGAAAGGGAAAAAGATACGTGAGGAGTGAGGCCGACGAATGCCGGGGGAATCCTTTGTATATGTTTTTGCTTCTATTCCAAGTCTTGTAATAATGAGCGTTTCGAATAGCTAGCATTTTTGTATTTGGCTTGGAAGGAGTAGTGTGGTGTTCATGATGTTGTAATAAACTCTTAAAACTCTTTTTAGTTATGTTGTAATGAATCCGAACTCGTGGATTCGTGTTTTGCATGTTTTACTTGTCAAATTCGAATTTCGGAAGGTGGATTAGTATTTACTATGTTTAATCCAAACAAGCCTTAACTTGTTCCGTTATTATTTCTTTTCATGGATTACTAAGTCTAAACTTTGGTTTAATAACATATTGTGGCTTGTGAAGTTTATAATAAGGTAAACTTGTGAAGAGGAATGAAAGGAGTAAGGTTGGGTGATGCCTTAGGCAAAATTCTGCAGCTTGTGCAAGATTCTGCTAAAGGGTCATTCGACCGGTCAGATGGAGTCGTTCGATCGGTCGAAATGCCCCCTGCCAGAAATCTTTTTCTATACCTTTTAGAAAATTTCAAAAAGGTTTTGATTGGTTCTTAGAGTACCTTTGGGACCCCTTTTAACATAAAATCATTCGATTCAAAATATAATTGTTTTTCAATTTTACACGGATTTTACAACTCGGTGGGTAATGTTTTCAAAAGTTTTATACACTCAAGGTTGTTTTAAAGTCTTTTCCGCTGCGTATGGTTATGAAATGAACTGGATAAGCCTTGATGGCGTGCCACGTGTCCTATTTCTGCACGTTAGCAGGATGGGCCGTGACATTATTGATATCAAAGCTAGAGGTAACAAAACTTTGGGAACGTTCGACGACGAGTGGAGTGTTAAGTGATTTATCACATGTTCTAGAGTGCATTCATACATTGTAGAGATGTTTGATGCATATGTATGTTGTTTTACATACATGATATTGTTCTTGTCATACATGCTGTAACACCTTGTAGTTCTTTTTCATTAATAAATATTTATTTCAATTTAATTTCTATTCAAAATATTTATTTGGGGTCAAGCCATAATTTTCTTAAATATTGAGATACTTTTTATGGTTTTAAAAACGATATCTATATTTTTGTATAAACCGGAATTTATTCTTTACGCTAATAGTAATTTTCTGTATTTTTATATCAACCGTAAAATACCAGTTTTGTTTTAAAAGCTGCAACTATACCGTGTTTGGGTGTGGGAGCATGTGAGCTCAACCACACTGTGAAATTCTTGGGAGTTGCTTGGAGCCTACACATTTTTATCTACTAGAAGCCATAGAACTAGCTCCTTGCTGAGAATGCTTCCTCGGGCAATTTCTAGATTGATATCCAACCATCCCACAGTCATAACATTTGCCCCCTCGTATCTGGTGGCAAGCTAGCATTGTTCATTCCTTGAGAGTTGTTCTGGAAGTTCTTCATAAAACATCGACCGGTATGTGGTCTATTGCAAAGTGAACACAACGGTATATTACTTGGTGTCCTCCTGAAATCACTGAAACTAGAACCAGAGCCTTGTTGAAACGGCCTCTTGAAAGATCTGCCTTGGTTCCTATCACCATCCTCATTTACCCCGTTTTCCGTGTTGATTCTACCTTGACCTTTCCATTCCATTCTTGGTCACAAGCGCCATTTGTTGCACTGCTGCCACGGTCGAGTGCTCGTAGTTTTCACCCTCAAATGAATATTCTCCCATAAACCTCCTTCAAATTTCCTTGCTCTATCTTCCTCGGACAACACAGTCCCCTTTCCAAATCTCAGCAAAGCATTATACTTTGAGGTGTATTATGTCACAATCATCTCCCCTTGCCGAAGATCATCGAACTCTCTCTTCTTCGCATTAAGAGCAGCCCTTGGGAAGAATCGACGATTAAACTCTGCTTTAAATCCCTCCCAAGTTATCAGTGTTCACTGATCTAGACGTTCACCCACCAATTCTGGGCCTCACCTCTAAGTATATCACTAGCGTTCTCAATCTTCTTCCTATCGGTCATCCGGATAGATCGAAATATTCTTTCCATATCCACAATCCAATGTTCTACTAGCGTCACATCTGATGTCCCATGGAATTCTATCGGTTTCTTCCTAACAAATTGTTCAGATATTGATCTCATGCCCCTATTCTCAGGCGCTGGTACCACGACTATCGATGCTGACTCAAATGAAGGTGTGGGAGGCAATCGCTCTGCTATATTCCATATCATATCTCCCATGTTTCCAATCATTTCAGTCATTTCATTCATACGTCGGGTATGCGACGATAAGTCACCGTCAGTCTTGCCTACAATCATGTAACTCTTAATGCATAAACACTATGCATGTTTGACAATCAACATAAATAAGTATGTATAACAATATTCATATGCATCAAACATCTCTACCATGTATGTATGCACTCTAGAATATGTGACAATTCACTTAACACTATACTCGAAGTCGAACATTCCCAAAGTTTTATTACCTCTAACTCTGATACCAATAAATGTCACGACCCATCCCACTACACGTGGAAATAGGACACATGACACGCCATCAAGGCTTATCCAGTTCCATTAAAAGTAAAACCGCAGCGGAAAACATAAGTCAAATCCTTTAAAATCAGAGTTATAAAAAGTTTTGTCCAATTGAAACAATTCCAAAAGAATTCAGTTTGAAATACAGGGATCCAGTCGACTGTATCGGAAGTCCAGTCGACTGAAGTCCTAAGCAGAAAGGTTTTGAAAAGTTCACCAGCCCGTCCAATCGACTGTGTCAGGGACTCAGTCGACTGGGGCCCAAAATTTTCAGTCGACTGACTCCGTCCAGTGTGCCTTAAGCAGAATCAAAATCAACATTTTCGTCCAAAGTCCAATCGACTGAAATGGAATCCGGTCGACTGAAGGTCTGAAGCAGAAAGTATAAAAAGTCCAAGGCCCATTCCAGTCGACTGTGGTTGGAGTCCAGTCGACTGATTTTGCCACAATTAAAAGCAGAACCCAAAATGGTACAGTAGTCCAGTCCACTGAAAAAGCGACCCAGTCGACTGATCTATCACTATTCACTTTCAATGTCTAAAACCACACATGATCCAGTCGACTGGTCCCCTGCTGGGCAGCCCTGTTGTGAAATATTACAACTCATGCTTCCCAAAACAAACACCAATACAACCATAATTATACATTAACGATTTAAAATATCATTATGGGTATTTGAATACAAAATACAGTACTACTAACGAACTCCCAAGGTTCTATTACAACATTCTACAATTTCCCAAATCCTTATACAAGTTGAGGACAAAGGAACAAAAATATAAACAAGGTGTTTCCCCGGCATTCCTCAACGGCCTCACTCCTCACGCTTCTTTTTGTCTTTCTTCTTACCTGCAATGGAGTAAATCTCCACTGCTCTGCTATATGCTGAATGCATAAGTTCTAACATATGCAATATATGACAAAACATACCTTAATTTCACAATTCATAACAAATAGTCTCTAGGGAGAAAGACACGCATTCATCTGGTAGCGGCAAGTCCAAGTCTTAAACCGCGATGCCAATGGCAAGTCCAAGTCTATCAACCATTGTACCCCCTGAGTGCCATGGCAAGTCCAAGTCTATGAACCATGCACAGTAGCCATCGCTACTAAATTCCCAAATATCGAGAAGCTTATTCCGGCATGAATTTGTATAAGACTCCCCTTTGACCCAAATAGACAACTCAACGTGCTTGCGTAAAAGTAGACATTCTTTTCACATTTAATCGCGTGCATAATTATTGGGCCTAAGATTAACACATGGATTTTGTCCGGATCACAATTTCGTCGATGAAATTTAAAACATGTATTTCTCTATATTTCACAAGTTAGAACTTCATACCTCGTGCGATTTCCTCCAAACTTTGAAGGATCGACTAGAGGGCCGATTAATCGTCGGATCTCGAATTTGAGGTGATTCCTACAAGTTTTACTGGGTTTTCCCAAAAAGTCTAGAAATTAGATTTTTACAAAAGTTTGCCAAACATGGCCTAAATGGTATCAAAATGTAGATCTTACCTCCACGAGTTCAAATCTCAAATCTGGAGAAAAATCTGACGGACGAAAGGTTGCCGATCGTCGTCGCAAAGTCCGTAGGATCAAATCCCCTTTTCTCTCTCCTCTCTCAAGATATTATATGAGTTTTGTGAGAAATGACAACTCACCCTCATTTATTTATATGCAAACTCTTCGGGAATCGCGTTTACCTCCCCGTGAGTTTCTCAAACTTCTAATTAATCCATGAAACATCGCACACGTCCATTTTATGTCTTTACGAGTGAAAATTATAAATTATAAAAGTTTTCGATTAAGTCTCGTTTGAGTCTAAAATTATGTCCGAAAACTAAATTCTGTGGAATCTCTACACAATCTACATTTTATTTAACGTGTCACTCACGTTCTCATCACAGTTCTCAAAATGCTATACAACAATATCAAAATTACCAATAATTATACTACACAGGTATAATTTCCTATTCACAAAAATACCAAAAATTCAAATAATATTTAAATCACATAAATGCCATTTAACCGTGCCAATGCCATCTTGCTTATCAAATTCCCGTGTCCTTACTGACACCTTAACGTTGACCCACAGTCAACTCATCTCAATTATTAATAACATTAATAATTTCTCAACAATCTCACAAAAATCTCAAGTTATGCAATTTAAACCATAAAATTTTTGGAACGGGTGTGACAGATATAGTGTTATTGTCTGTTCTTTTTTATTATATTCATTCATTCAATTTTTGTGTTATGAGAAACTCTAGCTCTCTTTTCTCCTTTTCCTTTGTTTTTTTATTTATTTATTTAATATACTCACAAAACTGACCTACTTATTAGCTAATTTTTCGTTAACTAAATGCATTGAGTAATATTTGGGACACAACTTTCATACAACCTCCCCAAAAGATGTGTCTATCTCTCTCCTATGATGTCACTAGACCCCACAGTGACACAGAAAAAAGATAGACACATCTTTTGGAGAATTTGTATGAAAGTTATATGAAGGTTGTGTCCAAGTATTACCCAAATGCATTTATTATTTCAAGAAGTAGGAGACCCCTGTTACCCAATATTGTGATCTTCTCAGAGCCTCGGCGTTTTAATTCTTTATTTGGAGCCATTCCCCCTCTATCTGAGTTTAGGGACCGGACCCAAATTGTTACAATTTGTTATTGAGAGATTCATAGAACTCTGCAAAAATGTTCCAATATCATGATCATTTGATCATTTTGGCATTCTTTTGGGGTGGTGCTTTCAGATAAACAAAAACAGCAAAGAGAACAGACCTGTTCTCCATGTAGCTCTTCGTGCTTCAAGGGATGCAGCATTCATACAGAGTGATGGGAAGAATGTGGTACCAGGTGTTGGGCAGGTTCTGGACAAGATCCGGGAATTTTCTGAGAGGGTCCGAGATGGTTCTTTCTTGGGTAATCTTCAACTCCTAATTAAAACCTATTTTGGTAATGTTATGCCCAAATATTGACCATAGACAGCTATTGATAGGTTGGAGCTACAGGAAAAGTGTTGTAAGATGTTATATCGTTGTGGGTATTGGGGGCAGCTTCTTAGGCCCTCTATTTGTGCATACTGCTACAGCTCTTCAAACAGGTTTGATTCTGTGTGTGCACATACCAATTCAATTGTAGCTCCATGATGTTCGCTGGTCTGGTCTTTTTTTTCTCTTTGATTTGCTTCGTGATGTTATCCATGTGTCTCCTAAACTTCCATGTGTTGTTTTGCCTATCAAATTGTTAAGTGAAACCTTGTCTTGCAGATCCCCGAGTCTGTTGAATCAGCAAGAGGACGACAGCTGCGATTGTAAGTGCACATATCGAAATATGCTCAGTCATACCCGATAGCATTGTCAATGCACTGATATTAGCTTCTTATCAATGACCTGGTTGATTCTACATTTCAACCTTCTTGCAGCATTATATATATATATATATATATTTATATGTTTATATGACCTTATATGTTAAATATTGGCTAGATCAAGATGTGCAGTTAAAATAAATTGGCTGTCATGTGTTGATAAACGTGCGTTATTTCTTGTTTGTAAATCATGCACGAATGTGTAACAGTATGCATGGCCCGCATGCCAGGGTTTGATATCATATCTCACCTTAAAAAATGCTCAATATTCAGTAAGAAAAGTTCATAATCATAATCAGGCCCGGCCGGCCGGCCGGCCCTGAGTCCAAGCAGCCCAAGCTTGGGCTTGGGGCCCCCGATTATAACAAACCCATGAGTGTTTGTTTCTCTATAGGCCCAACAGTTTATTTTTTTATTTTTTATTCATAAAAATCCCCATGTATGTTTGTATATATATGGGCCCAGCAGTTTTTTTGAGTTGTTAAGAGCCCAATGAGCCCAATCAACATGACAACATTCCTTTCTAAAAAAAAGGCCCAACCAGGAAATTGTATTTATTTTCCATTTTTACAGTGAATAATTTTATCCATTGTTTTGATACTTAGGAAATTGTAGATGTTATATGATATTAGTGATTCCTAAAATTTAGAATTTTATGATATTATTTTTATTTTAAAGTTTGAAGTCCAAAAAATCTTGGAATGTAATTGGACAAATTGTGAGATTGGTGCTCTTGCTCAGTACTCTCATCTCTCAAAGACATTACCCATTTGGTATTGGGTACATTAGGCGACTCAGGTATTATTCCCTCAACAGACATCTCTTTCAAATCAGTCTTTAGTTATGCGTTATAAAAAAATAAAAAAAAGTCTTTAGTTATGCCACAAGATGTGACATAAAACCAATTCTACACATAATTGTGTATAAATAAACCAAAAAAAAAAAATCTCTGGGGCGCTGCCCGAACCCCTGTATAACATCAGGGGCCCATTTTTAGAGCTCAGTTTGGGCCCCTAAAAACTCAGGACCGCCCTGATCAGACCACTGTAATAAGTTGAGCATCCAATTTGAAAGTTCAGGTTCATGGTATAATGAAGTTCAGATGATGCTTATGGTGATAAAGTTGTTATAGTGTGTTATAGTGTGGTTGAGTGTTTGTGCCTGACTTGGTTAACACTATGCATAGAACAGTAACGTTTTATGATTTAACAAGTAATGAATCCTCAGCAAATCTATTTACTGTGTTTGTTTACAGTCTTGCAAATGTAGATCCGATCGACATTGCCAGAAATATTTCAGGATTGAACCCTGAAAGTACGCTAGGTAACTCCATCTATTTAGGGCTCGCATGGTAACATTTCCTGTTTTGAGTTTTCAGTTTTTTAAAAACGAAAACCAGTTTTGGTTTTTTTTTTTTTGAAAAAAAATGAAAACTTGTTTGGTAACATTGTTGATTTTTAAAAAAAAAAAAAAAAAAAAAAACAAAAACAGGAAACTCAAAACGACTTTTTGGTGTTTTCATTTTTTACCCAAAATTTGAAAACGTTTTTTAAAAACAAAAAACAAAAACGTTACCAAACGTGTTTTCAATTTTCATTTTCTAAAAAACGAAAACAAAAACAAAAACAGAAAACAGAAAACGACAACGTTACCAAACGAGCCCTTAGTGTGCACTTTTACTTGTACTATCTACATTCCATTTGATCTATTTTTGGGCATTTGTGTTCTAAATCGTTATTTATCTCCTTTGTTGTTTGCAGTTGTGGTGGTTTCAAAAACTTTTACCACAGCTGAAACTATGTTGAATGCTCGGACACTAAGGGAATGGATCTCATCTGCTTTAGGCCGGGTCAGTGCCAAAATTGCTCATACTTGAAATATAGGTGTAATGGTAAATCCAAGTTTCAAAAGTAGTACTAGGTCCTAGGAGAGTTTGCAAAATGGGAAGTAGTGGTTTGACCACGATTTGAAGTGATTTTGAGAGTACGGAAAGCAATGCTTGTAAGGGAAAGAACTCTGGAGCATGTTAGGACATGAAAAAACTTTGGGATATCTTTGCAGTATTCTAGATAGTCATGAAAGACTCTGTGTATATGCTTGCGGTGGGGGGTTCCGGTTTGGTCATATAACTTAAGATAGATTATTTTTCAGGCCTCAGGCAGTTGCAAAGCATATGGTTGCTGTCAGCACTAATCTAACGGTGTTATCGTGGCTCTTCTTCTCTTGCTTTTAGATCATAGTTTGTTGCGTTCTAAATTTCACAAAGTTCATATTTTCTTTCTAAATTTCACAGTGCATATTTATTTTCGTCCGTTGAAGATGCATTTCTTCTGTTTGAGAGTAACGCTACTGTTTTAGATTAGCTTGATCTATTTGGGTGTACATAGCCGTTCCTCGATTAATGCATTGCGTATTTCTTTTAAATGAATATATATTTTAGCCACAAGTTCCTCCTTGTAACTTATAATTAGCATTGTGGCTTTTAAGTTAATCGAACAGCTGACAACTGCAAAGTATGTCGATAATATAATTCCTTTTCTCAAAAAAAAATTTAAGTTGTTTTCTTTGATATTGACATGTGTTTGCTCCTGCTTCTTTACTGCATGCACATGTGGACACTGACCTTTTGTTCCCTCTAGGCACTTGATTTCCATACAAGCTTCCTTTCATATATTAAGCTGGTTGATGTTTCTTGTAATCTTGAGGTGTATTGCTCAACTTGAACTTTCTTTTAAATAATTTAGTACCTTCTTGTGTTAAGTATTTTTCATGCTTGATGCAGCTTGTAGAAAAGTTTGGCATTGATCCAAATAATGCTTTTGCATTCCGGGACTGGGTGGGAGGCCGATATAGTAGTAAGTATATTCGCTTGTCCCCTTCCCACACCACTTGGAAGATTTTAATAAGACAGCTGAGTGGTCTTTGAACTACTATTTTGTTAGAGTAAAGAGAACTGTGCTCAATATTATTGAATAAAACTTTGAAGTGATCTTTTTTTTATTTTTTATTTTTTTATTTCAAGATAATCCTTACAATCATATGATAATGGCATTATGTAGCCATTACAAAAGACCTATTTATAGACAAACTTAAATACAACAGACTTTCAACTTTCTCCACACTAAATACCAACTTATTTATGTGACAACCACTTATTCTAGGAAAATAACATAGTTGAAACTTGACTACCACGGTTGGAATTAGAGAGTTATTACGGGATTTTATATAGGTCATGTTGACCATAATTATTATGAGATTATTCTCTTTCATTAGTTTCCTTTTATAAGTAATCCTTGTAATCTTTATAAACCTCATGATTGTGATTGTAAATAATACAATTAGGTTTTACCACAAAATCAACTTGGTATCAGAGCCTACCACCTCCCAGCCCAGCCGCAACACCACCACCACCACCTCCCAGCCCAGCCGCAACACCACCAACACTCCCCCTCAGTTGATTTTGTGGTAAAACCTAATTGTATTATTTACAATCACAATCATGAGGTTTATAAAGATTACAAGGACTACTTATAAAAGGAAACTAATGAAAGAGAATAATCTCATAATAATTATGGTCAACATGACCTATATAAAATCCCGTAATAACTCTCTAATTCCATCACTCCCCCTCAAGCTGGAGCGAAGACATCAACGAGACCCAGCTTACCAATAGAAGATTGAAGAAGCGATGGACCAACAGATTTAGTAAACACAACAGCAGTTTGATCAGACGACCGAACAAAGCTTGGTATAATAACCCCAGATCGCACTTTCTCTCGAATAAAATGAACTTCAACCTCCACATGTTCCCATCCTAGCCCGGAACCCCCCACAGAGGTAGCGAGCCCCTGTCCTCCCAGCCGAGTGTCCGGCCGGCCTGTTGGGCTGCTGTCTCATCTCTCTGGGGGTGATGTATTAGAGCATATGTGTGCTCTTTTTCTTCTATTTGTTTAGCCGAGTGTCCGGCCGCTTATTGTTCTTTCGCCGCGTGTCCGGCTGCCCATTATTTTTTAGCCGAGTGTCCGGCTGCCCACTGTTTTGCGGTTGTTTGCTTGTTGTTGTTGTGCTTTCATGGCTACCACTGGGACAGATAAGGATTCTTCTTCCGCTGTTAAGGCTCTGCGCCCTGATCTCTCTCTTCCCCATACTGGACTTGCCCAACGTGTTACCAGTGTATTGCTCAATGGGAAGAATTTTCACGCTTGGTCTAATTCTTTTCGCCTCTTTCTCGGCGGGAAGCGTAAGATTGGGTGGTTATTGGGCAAGGAGAAGTCACCTGCTGAAAGTGATCCTAAGTATGATGAATGGTATACCGACAACTGTATCATTTTGGGATGGATGTTCAACTCTATGGATGAGCGTGTTTACAACATGTTTATGTACCACCACAATGTTTCGACCTCTGGACTACCCTAAATAAGATGTATGCTCATGCTCACAGCGATTCCCGCATTTTTGAGCTCTACCAGGATATCTCACATGCTTCCCAGTCCACCTTGGGACTCTCTGTAGCGGATTTTTTTGGGTATTTGCAGACGCGTTGGGAGGAGCTCTCTCAGTATGAGCCCATTACTGACTTCCCTAATGATGGTGCTGTGGAGTCCAGGCGCCCTGACCGCCGACATACTTACCAGACTGAAGCCCGAATTTGAGGCTCTTCGCACCCAGATCCTTAATACTTTCCCATTGCCCTCTCTATTTAAGGCTTTTGCCACTGTGGAAGGTGATGAGCCCCGTCGTCGTATCAGTTCTCCTATGCCGGCTCCTGCACCACCTTTTTCTCCGTCTGTGCCTGATCAGATGGCATTTGCTGCTCCTTCTGGCCCTTGTCCCACTGGGACTCGTTTTTTCTGCAAGCACTGTCATAAGCCCGGCCATACCATTGATCGTTGTTTTGAGCTTCATCCAGAGTTGAAACAACAATTTGCTAGGAGCCGACCTCCTGTCGGCCGTGGGAAAGGTACTCCTCGCACAGGGGCTGTGGTTGAGGTCACTTCACCTTCCCTTGATTTTGGGCAGCTTCAGGCCCAGATTGCTCAGCTGCAGTCTCATTTGGGCCTGGGTTCTTACTCCTCATCTTCTAGTCCCACGGCTGCCATTGCCACAGGTACACCTACTGCTCTTCATGGTAAGTCAGCACAACCCACCTGGATTCTGGATTCTGGTGCTAATAACCATATGACTGGTGAGTCTTCTGTTTTTGTCTCTTCGTTTACCTCAATTGATCAGTCTGTATGTATTGCTGATGGCACTTCTGTTCCTGTTCGGAGTCAGGGTGATGCTCAGTTGTCTCCTGATATCACTCTCTCCTCGGTCCATTTTATTCCTAACTTTACATATAGTCTTCTTTCAGTCAATCGTCTTGCTAAAGATCATAATTGTGCTGTTGTGTTCTTACCTACGTGTTGCTATTTGCAGGACCTGACTTCGAAGAAGATTTTTGGCAGGGGGTATGAGCGTGATGGCCTCTATTACTTTGATGCTCCTTCGTCTTCCTGGGTGTCCTCCAGCTTGCAAGCTACTGTTTTACCTTTTTCTCTTAGTTCTGTCTTACCAGACTCAAATAAATATGTTTTTTCCCTTAAGACTTTAGACTTGTGGCATGCTCGTCTTGGACATGCAAATTTTCAGTATTTATGTTGGTTATTCCCTCCTTTAAATAAAGCTTGCAAAGACTTTAAATTTAAATGTGTGGTTTGTGAATTGTCTAAGCATACTCGTACTTCATATATTCCACGCATGCATAGAGCACCTAGTGCGTTCGATCTTATTCATTCTGATATATGGGGCCCTTCACCTGTTCCCGCTTTGTCCCAACATCGTTATTATGTCACATTCATTGATGACTACACTAGGTGCACTTGGGTCTATCTTATGAAGAAAAAATCTGAAGTGTTTTCTCACTTTAGAAATTTTCTACACATGGTTAAAACTCAATTTAAAACTATTGTGTGTAATATACGGTCAGATAATGGTCGAGAATACATCACTGATGAATTTAGGGCTGCTCTTAATAAAGATGGGATACTCCAACAACTTACCTGTCCCTACACTCCTGAACAGAATGGTGTGGCGGAGCGTAAGAACCGTCACATCATGGCTGCAGTTCGATGTCTCTTATGCGGTATGAATGTCCCCAAATATTTTTGGCATATGGATGTCCTTACTGCTACCTACCTTATTAACCGTACTCCTAGCCGTGTCCTCAATGGACATGCACCTCTTCATGTCCTTAAGCCCGATGCTATTCTTTTTCCTATTTTATCACGTGTGTTTGGTTGTACATGCTTTGTTCAGAATAGGAGTCCTTCTCGCACCAAACTTGATAATAAGGCTGTTCGTTGCATTTTTTTGGGGTATTCCTCTATGTCCAAGGGATATCGGTGTTATGATCCTGTCACTCGTCATTTATATCACTCTTTGGATGTGACTTTTTTGGAAGATGTTCCTTTCTTTCCAGGTTCGTCTCCTTCTATGGCAAAGGCACCGGTGGAGACCGTGGCGGATGATGATTCTATTTTACCACGTCCGGTTCTGATTCTTGACTCCACCAGTGACTCTCTGCCACCTGTTATCACTAGTGATCCATCTCAGGTATACTCTCGCCGTCCACGCCTTGCTGACCCCCTGCCAACAACTTCTCCGGATTCAGGTATCTCTCCTCCTCCTTTATCTACAACTGCCACTCCTAACCTTGTTCCTCCCCGTTATCCCACTCGTGTTCGTCGCCTCCCTGCTCGTTTTCTTTTGGCTGATAGTTCTAACCATCCCATTTCCAACTATGTCTCTTATCAGGGTCTATCGGCATCTTATCAGTCATTTCTTAGTCAGGTGGATTCTGTTCCTATTCCTCGTTCTGTTTGTGAGGCTCTCCAGGATCCTCAGTGGGTAGCTGCTATGCAAGCAGAAATGGATGCTCTGCAGCGCAATAAGATGTGGGAACTAGTTGACCTTCCGGCTGGTGAGCGCACAGTTGGTTGTAAATGGGTTTTCAGCCTTAAATTTTTAGCTGATGGGACAGTTGATCGCTTTAAGGCTAGACTGGTTGCTAAGGGTTTTACTCAAGTTCCTGGCAAAGATTTTGGTGCCACTTTTGCACCTGTGGCTAAACTGAGACTGTTCGCCTTCTGGTTTCCTTAGCTGCTTCCTATTCTTGGTCTCTAATTCCAACAACCACACATTAATAAATAACACTGCTGACTTCCACACATTAATTATTACAAATTACATTTCAACATCCCCACTTAATTTGTAATCTTTAATGCATTCCTAAAATAATTAAACTTCTCCAAAAACACTGCCTTTGTGAAAATGTCTGCCCTTTGTTCCTCAGTCTTGCAAAACTCCAATTTGATCTCCTTAGCTTCGAACAGATTTCTGATGTAGTGATGTCGAAGCTCAATGTGCTTCGATCTTCCATGAAACACTGGATTCTTTGTCATTGCTATTGTAGACATGTTGTCACAGAAGATAATAGTAGGTTCAGATTGTTTTTGCTGTAATTTTCCCAAAATCCTTCTTAACCAAACTGCTTCACAAGCTGCCTTTGAAGCTGCTATATATTCTGCTTCAGCAGTTGAAAGTGCAACTGTGCTTTGCTTCTTCGAGCTCCATGAAATGACCTTTGAACCTAAACAGAAAACATATCCAGAAGTACTTTTCCTATCATCAACTGACCAGCCCAATCACTGTCTGTATATCGAACCAGACTATTATCCTCTTCTTTCTCATATCTTATCCCAAAACTCTTTGTTCCTTTTACATATCGAAGAATTCTCTTCGCAGCTGTGAAATGAGCCTTGCTAGGATCACTCATGAATCTAGATACAACTCCAATTGCATGTAATATATCTAGTCTTGTATTTGTGAGAAAAATCAACGAACCAACAAGACTTTGAAAGATTTGACCATGAGCTTTCTGAGATCCATCTTCTTTGAACAATTTCTCATTTAACGCCATTGGAGTTCCCATTGGCTTACAATCAACCGTATTGAATTTCTTCAACAAATCCTCTGCATATTTTTCCATTGAAATGAATATTCCTTCCTTCGATTGCTTTACTTGAATTCCCAGAAAGTATCTCATTAATCCCAAATCTGACATTTCGAATTCTGCCATCATCCTTTTCTTAAATTCTTCCACCATCTCTTGCTTTGAGCTTGCATATATTAGATCATCAACATATAAACAAACAATAAGAAGATCACCACCTTCATTTTTAACATACAATAAAGGTTCACTTGAACTTCGAAACAATCCAATTTTCTGGAAGTATTGATCTATTTTGCTATTCCATGCCCTTGGTGCTTGCTTCAGACCATATAAGGCCTTTCGAAGGCGATACACCTTTCCTTCTTTTCCTTTACTCACATACCCTTGAGGTTGTTAAACATAAACGTCTTCTTCTAGATTCCCATTTTAAAATGCAGCCTTCACATCTAACTGAAAAACCTTCATTTGTACTTGAGCCACAATAGCCAAAACAGTTCGAATGGTTTCCATTTGAGCTACTGGTGCAAATGTCTCATTAAAATCAATTCCAGGTTGCTGTGAGTAGCCTTTTGCAACCAATCTAGCCTTGTGCTTCTGAATTGTACCATCTTCATGAAATTTGGTCTTGAAAATCCATTTGAGATCAATGACATCTTTTCCTTTTGGCTTGTCCACAAGCTCCGAAGTTTTGTTTTTCCTGATAACCTCAATTTCTTCATCCATTGCTTTCCTCCACTTTTCTTCTTTTACTGCCTCTTCGAAGCCATTTGGTTCGAAGACAGCAAATGCAACATTCGAAGCTTCAAAATCCTTATTCGAAACTTCATATATGTCTCAAAGAGACCTCATCTTCCTTGGACTTGATGAATTTGATGAACTTCCATAATTTGATGGGCTTCGAAGTAACTGATCAGGGCTTCGAAGTGACTGATCAGCATCAGTGTTAAAAAATTCTTCTTCTTTTTCAATAATCATTGGCTGCTCCTCTTCACTACTGTCCCAATTCCATGATTTTAACTCATCAAAGATCACATCTCTTGAAATAACTAACTTCTCAGTCTCTGGCTTAAGAAGTCGATAAGCCTTCGACTCATCACTATATCCAATAAAAACATTTTCTCTCCTTTTTCATCAAAATTTTCTCTGTGTTGTGATGGAACATGAGCACAAGCAACACATCCAAACATTCTTAAGGATTTTACTTCTGGCTTTCTGTTATGCCATGCTTCGAAGGGAGTTCTATTCATGACTGCTTTTGTTGGAGATCTGTTGAGAATATACACTGCTGTGTTTACAGCTTCTGCCCAGAGTTTGTTTGGCACCTTTTGTGACTTCAACATGCTTCGAGCCATTTCTACAATTGTCCTATTCTTCCTCTCTGCCACACCATTCTGCTGTGGTGTATACCTCACAGTCAACTCACGTTTTATTCCTCTTTCTTTGCAATTGTTCATAAACTCCTTTGAAGTAAGCTCTCCACCTCGATCTGTTCTTAGAATCTTCAATTGATGACCACTTTACTTCTCTGCAAGAGCCTTGAACCTTTGAAAGACAGAGAATGCCTCTGACTTATGCTCCAAAATATAAATCCACATATACCTGCTAAAATCATCAACAAATAAAAGAAAAAATCTTTTCTTCTTCAAGGATGGAGTTCGAGTTGGTCCACATATATTTGAATGAACCAATTCGAGAGGGGCTTTGGCTCTCCATGAAGTTTTGGTAAAGGGGAGTCTATGAAATTTCCCATAGACACAGCCTTCACACACATTATTTTTACGTCGAAGGTGAAAGGTCTGGCAGTCCAATAACCATGTTTTTCTTCTTCAACACTTCAAGGGATCTATTGTTCAAATGGCCATATCTCATATGCCATAACTGTGTATCATCCACTTCTTCTGCTTTCAATGAAAATTCTGAGTTCAAAGGTAAATGCAGTGGAAAAACTTTATTTCGAACCATTTTTACCTTCGAAATAATCTCCTTCCTTTTCTTATCAACTATTTGACACTCATCTTCATCAAACACCAACTTATAACCTTTCTGCATCATCTGACCAACATTCAACAAATTTTGAGTCAACCCAGGAACATAGAACACATCCTCCATCATCTTCGAACTAGATTTAGTTCGAACTGAAATTACCCCTTTTCCTTTAACTTCCTGCAACTTCCCATCTCCAAGCTTGACTTGAGATGTTATATTTTCATCCAGACTTACAAAACTGCTTCGATTTCTAGTGATATGGTTGCTACACCCACTATCCACATTCCAAATGTCCTTCGAATCATGAGAACAACTCTGGCCGGTAAAAAAATAATTGCTTCGAAGTACTCTGCTTCTGCTTCGGAGTATCCTGGTAAGAGAAGAACAACTGCATCAAATCATCTTGCTGTTGCTTTGAATAATTTTTTTCACAGAAATTTGCTTCATTCTTTCTCTTGAACCAACAATCTTTGTCCATATGATTTGAATTTTTGCATCTGGTACACCTATTCCTACACTCTTCTGCTTGATGCCCATAAACTTTGCAAATAAAACACATTGTATTTGATCTTTCCCTTGAATTGAAAAAACTTCTGCCTCTTCCTCTTTCATAACCACGACCTCGACCATAGTTTTTGCCTCGAAATGAATTTGAACCTCGTTCGAAGTGTGGTTTTTGTTGAAAATTGCCCTTCGAACCTTCTCTGCTACTTTCTTTGCCTTTTCCTTCTCTTATATGCACCTTGGCTTGAAATGCCTGTTCGAAGGAACCTTCAGAAGACCTTGAAATCCTCTTCTCATGGGCTTCGAGGGAACCTGCTAACTCATGTAAAGACAAGTTATCCAAGTCCTTAGATTCCTCTATGGCAGCAACAACATCGAACTTTTGAGGCAAACTCCTTAGTATCTTTTCAACAATTCTTTTATTTTCAATTGTATCCCCATAACTTCGAATTTGGTTTACAATTGCTAACACTCTAGAAAAGAACCCTTGAACTGATTCACTCTCTTTCATTAGTAGAGTATCAAAATCTCTCCATAAAAGATTGCAGTTTTATAGAAATAACTTTCTCAGATCCTTGCAATTCAACTTTCATAATGTCCCAAGCTTCTTTGGCATTTTTGGCACCCATAATCCTTGGAAAAATTGACTTACTTATTCCTTGTTGTATATTGAGTAGGGCTTTAGCATCCTTCTTTTTATTCTCTTTAAATTCTTTCTGCTTGGCTTGACTCCATGTTGACAGTACTGTAGAAGACTCTGGTTGTTCAAAACCATCTTCGACCAATTCCCATAATTCTTGAGAAACAAATAATGTCTTCATTTGAAGACTCCAGATATCATAACTCTCATCATCAAAAAATGGAATTAAACTACGACCATAAGACAATCCTTGTAAAGTTCGAAGCAGATGCCATCGGAGTACTTTTGATTATACTTGCTCTGATACCAAATTTGTTGGAGTAAAGAGAACTGTGCTCAATATTATTGAATAAAACTTTGAAGTGATCTTTTTTTATTTCAAGATAATCCTTGCAATCATATGATAATGGCATTATATAGCCATTACAAAAGACCTATTTTTAGGAAAAACTTAAATACAAAAGACTTTCAACTTTCTCCACATGAAATACCAACTTATTTATGTGACAACTACTTATTCTAGGAAAATAACATAGTTGACTACCACACATTAATAAATTACACTGCTGACTTCCACACATTAATTATTACAAATTACATTTCAACATATTTGCAGTTTACAGCATTGTTGGAGTGCTACCTTTATCTCTTCAATACGGTTTCACAGTAGTTGAGAAGTACTGTAAGTCTGTAACTTCCAATAATCTTCTATTTATTGCAGCATTTATTTTAGTTACTATTTTTCACATTGTTTTATCACTCAATCTGGATATATTATATAGTAGGTTCTGTGTACTTGGCATAGATCTTAATTTTTTTTTTTCTTTTGCTGCAAGAATTCCTGATTGCATTTATTTAGAAGACCAAAATGAAACTAGATATGCTGAGAACTATGTTTCTTTGTTTGCAAACGTTAATTATCAACACGAAAGTTTAGGCTAGGGAGCAATTAGACTTTAAAATGCCAAACTCCGTAGCAAACTCAGATCTCTCCCACACTCCTAGATATATGTCAGAAATTATCTACAATTATTCCAAAAGTTATTTAGTTTCATGCAATTGGCCTAAATAAGTCAATAGTGCAATTCATTGTTTGTACTATGGAATAGTTCCAATAACTAGTAAATGAGGGAGATGACAAGGATGTATTGCGGGTAGCATATATTTGAAAATATCTATTTTTAGCTTCATTTTCTGGAGTTATGCTGTTGTTGATGCATATATTTTGATAATCACCATACGATACCTCTTATCTCCTGGAAAATATGTGCGTAGTATGTTCACATATTTATGTTGGTGATTTTTCTAAAGTTTGCATATCAATTAGCATTATGTGTGTCCCCACTCCCGTCTATGTTCATGCTACATAGATCTAAGAAATTCTCTGCACTGCAGACTCGGTCCCTCCAGATTTTGTTTTACTTTATATAGAGTCCTAATTGCAATTTGGTGGGACATGATAAAATGTTTAAATACTCCATGAATTCCACAAGTTGCATTTAGCTAATGATGAGTTAAACTTCTTGATACAGAAGTGAATGTGTTTATATGACTGCTACTTGTGTTAGGCTCTACAAGCAACATGTAGAGATTTCGTCCTTGTATGACCATCATTGTGTCAGTGTCGCTAAGGCAATATAAGAACGATGTGAAGAAATTCTTAAGCATGTTACGAATTCTGATACACGCATTTTTTGGGACGATAAAAGTATAATGCAGGTTATTTATTTATTTATTTATTGGTAATCCATATTTTCTTTAAGTGAAAGTTGTTTTAAATCCACCTTCAATTTGATTTGGTTCATTTTTCTTCGTTCATCATTTCATTTTGAGTCGGTTTTGGTTGAGAGTTGCCTGATGTTATTCTGTTGTACTTAAAAGGTTTCTGTAGGGAGCTTCAAGCATTGATCAACATTTCTATTCAGCACCTTTCAAGGAAAACATACCTGTATGCGCCCTATGACTTGGTTTTTGGTTAATAAAGTATTGTACATTATATTGAACATGCCGCAGAAAAATCTTTGTTAGTCTTTTATTACCTGGAAGAATTCGTCTAAATTCTGTTGGCCTGACTGTTTGTCTTGATCCTCCATGATGGACCCACTGCATGATGGGGTTTTTTTTTGCCATCTCATTTTGGTGACATATAACCTAGCATACCGAAATGGAAGCAAGAGCAAGTATAGGTAAATACAAGAAAATGATATGGCCAAGAATGCTCATTCACACTATAGCATTTTTTATGTACTCAAATTTTTTTTAAAGTATTTTGTGGTGACCATATGTAACACAGAAGGATAATATACGGTTCACTTTAGAGGAAACCTTTCTGTAATTTGAAAATTTGTCAAATGTGTGAATTGAGTGGGATTATGTTCTCCATCCACCAATTCGCAGATGAGAGAGAGAACCTGGAACTCTTCCTAATGAATCTATCCTACACTATTCCACTGTTGGTTATTATGATGGGCTACATTGAGCATGCTCTTATATCAGATGTTCTATGGAATGTCGGCCGTTTCATAATATTGTGTCATTACTTCAGGTTATTTTTGGGTTTGTTGAGCATATGGAATGTTACATTTCTTGGATACCCAGCTAGAGTGAGTTCATTATCTTTGACTCTGATAGACTGCTTGACTTACCTCCGTTTGAGCATTCGCTGATACTGTTCTATTAGAACTTAGAAGCCATCCGCTAACATTGAAACTTCTATGATTCCCGCATCCCATTTACCTTACCCTCAAGCGCTGGAGAAGCTTGTTCCTCATATTCAACAGGCATGTTTGGATAACTTTTCTTCTGGCATAATATGGAGAATTATTTGTAAAGTTCTTACACATGCTAAATTTACTCCAACTTAGGTTAGCATGGAGAGTAATGGGAAATGGGTATCAATTGATGGTGAGCCTCTGCCCTTTGAGGGTGGTGAAATTGATTTTGGTGAACCAGGAACAAATGGTCAGCACAGCTTTTACCAATTAATTCACCAGGCAACTTCCATGTTTTGCATCACATAGGAAGAGGGTGTTAAATAAAATTAGAAATTTTGTTTTTGGTCTCTAAATACATGATTGTATCTACTTCCCCTTAATTCAGATGTACTTCTATTCATCCTGCTATTCATAGCTCATCGCTAAGAACTTGTTTCAGAAAAAGCCTTCTTTTTGTTCCCCCACACATTATGGAACGTTACATTTATGAGACTAGTTAAAAGCTAGTTTAGAAACATAAATTTTCCAGAGTAGTATGTATAGTATGGTTCTATTATGGTGTTTGCTATTTGTCACTGGACATGTTATACAGAATATCAATTGCTAAAGTGAGGGGACATATACTGAGTACTAGTTTGATGGCGGTGACAATAGCATTGACAATTTTTCAGTATATCGAACGCAGTGTGCCTATGATATTCCTGTAACTCATTATCTTGGAACTTTCAGGGGCGTGTTATTCCTTGTGATTTTATTGGCATTGTGAAGAGTGAGCAACCTGTGCACTTGAAACGTGCATAACTCTTTCGGGGAATTATCACCTTGCTACTCAATGTATAAATTCAAGGGGCTTCTCCACCCATTGCCAATTGGTTTTGGGTTGGATGCTCCAATCCAACATGGTATCAAAACTAGGTTATTGTTGGGCCCAATTTGTCCACGTGTGCTCCACGTCACCCTATCTCAGTAATCCACGTGTTTGGCTCTTAGTCATGCCGATTGGTTTTGGGTTGGATGCTCCAATCCAACATGGTATCAAAATTAGGTTATTGTTGGGCCCAATTTGTCCACGTGTGCTCCACGTCACCCTATCTCAGTAATCCACGTGTTTATGCCACACGTGCAGGGGCGTGTTGAGATTGTGCCACATTGCGGACTTATAACCTTGCTACTCAATATATAAATTCAAGGGGCTACTCCAATCATTCCCAATTGGTTTTGAATTGAATGCTCCAATTCAACACAAACTATTCATTTTGGACATTGTCAGAGCAAATTGGATTACTCCTGGCTTATGAAAAGTATACCAACCACAAAAAGGTGAAGGTTGTGGGCCTGTGGCACTTCTCTGTGTTATGGATTTATAGATTGATTGGTTGTGCAGAGGAAGTGGTGAGTAATCATGACGTTTCTTTGCGCAGCCAGATGCCCTTGCATACGGGAAGGTAAAATGTATGCTTTTTCCTCGACTTGTCAGTGATTCCCATTTGATGTCTTGTTTAGTTCGGCACTTCCGCTAATATTAGAGGTTGAGTAATATTTGGGGCACTAACAACTTCTATTAATACTTACTAATACAGTCTATCTCTCTCCTAGTGGTATTGTGGGGTCTGCAGTGGGCCCTGCAGTACTACTAGGAGAGAGATAGAGTGTGTTAGTAAATGTTAGTGGAAGTTGTTAGTGCCCCTAGCATTGCCCTTAGAGGTTTCCTAATTAACATTCGGTGTAAGAAAGGCCAAAAAGAAGTAAAGAGGAGAAAAAGAAAAAAAGGGAAGAAAGAAGCAGCCCCCAAAATGATATTATCCATAGAGTTCATCAATTAGTATCTAGGAATATGGCTTAATTGTAACTACTCACCAAAAAAATAAAACTAATTCATATAGGTGGTTTATTTCTGAGACACGCGACAAAACAAACTTCGTTGCACGTGAATTGTGATCTCTAAAAACCAATTAGAAACATTAAGCCAAGAAATATAGAATATACTCAAATCAAGTAAAGAAGAATTAATACAACTACAAATTAGTAATACACTTAGCATAAGCAAAGTACATGCTGAAATCAATTCATAAGGGGAAAAAACTCTAAATACTATTTGAGTTATCCTCGCAATATTACAATTTCAAATTATACTTAATTCTCTTTCAAAACATTGCTTGAAAATTATTTTGAAGATATTCTAAATTATAACCAGAATATCTAATTAACATACTACATATCCAATATATATATTCTAAATAGACAATAACAAAATACCTGCAAAATGAAGGACAATAGTATTTTTCAAAAGGAAAATTTAGCATTCTCATTTCAATAAATTGGTAAGTGCTTCTTCTTTTTCTTTTTTTTTCCCTGTCTACTAAAGATGGAAGACAATGGTCTTCTGTTACCTTCATGTGGTAGGATAGCAATACTATTTTTATATGTAGAGCATTTCATGTCACTAAGACTTGTATTAAACATAAAACTTTTACCTTTTAGCACCTGGGTCTGCACTCCAAATTTTTTTTTTTTTTATGTAGATTAGCAACTAAAATATGTAGATGTTATTACTCAAATTACACTTAATTAAAAAAATAATTTTGGTAAGAGTGTAGAAAGTATTTAGCTGAGTGTAATAATAACTCCCCCACATAATCACATGGATCACACCCTGCACCTAACGCGTTGGCCAACTGATTTGTATAATTGATTTTGTGAGACAATACAATCCTTCCCTATTCAATCCTCATCATCAGCATTATAAAACAAATTTCTTGATGGTTCCTGATGATGCCATTCATAGGCCCTCTCTGTCATATTACACGTTTGTAACACACACACATAAATAAATATATATATATATATATATATTGGAAATTGCTTGTGCTCGTGAATATTACAACCACCAAAAAAATTTTTTTTTGTTAAAGACTAAAGAAATCATATTCTTAGAAGGTATAGTAACATATTTACATAAATGTTTAATTTATAAAGAAATAGTGTGTTGGAGAGGAAAATAATGTATAGAGTGAAGGAGAACAGAGGTCAAAATGTGTAAAAAGTGAAGGGATTTCAAATTTTAAAGATACGAAAGTGATGAAGAGTGTGAACAACTTTGGGATAAATTATTCAGTGAGTCCGTCCTATAACGTCATTATGTTAATGTGGTGTGACGTCTTAATTGTATGATGACATGTAGCATTCAAAAGAATGTGGACATGACTTTTACGCGGGTGTCCTTATAGATTTTTCAAATAATCATGCCCCCTATTTCTAGCGGCACAACTTCCATGCATACCATCTTCACCTTTTAAAAAAAGTAACATGACGTTGCCATACAATTAATGTTGGAAAATTGGACTTCAAATAACAAGTTTTATGTAAACTTTGGCTCCAATTTAAGGTGGGCCCCACAAGCTTTTAGGGGCGGGACCACATTGGAATGCGTTCTCCTCCGTGAGGAGATGAACGCCGTATATTTACATGTTGAAATCCAATAAGGGATGAATGAGAAATTGTCATCCAAAGTGGCCCATGTGAAACATTGGTGAAAGAGGAAAAATGTGGGAAACCTTGGTTGTCTCACATAGGAAAAACATCAAAGAGCTTAAGGGTATATTTAAGAGGGAAGCCAACTAAGGGGCATGCCCTTTTGGGGTACCCACTTTTGTTAAGGGGAGAGGACCTAGGCCTTTGTGGGATTTATCCCACGCGCGCGCCGCTGCCGCCGCCTGGGCTTGGGCGCGGGCTGTGGGTCCTGGGTCTTGGGCTTGTTGACTATTCTTTTTTGGAGAAAATTCATTTGAATTTCCCTCCATTTTTTTAACAGTCATGTCCTTCTAGTGATAAGGCCCTGTTTGGTTGTGCTGTTTTCGTACAGTCACCACTCCTACAGTTGCAATGCTCTGTTTGGATGTGTTGATTCGTAAAGTCACCACTCCAACAGATGCAATGCTCTGTTTGGACGTGTTGATTCTAACAGTCACTACATTGTTTATATATACTCCTCTGATTTCATTTCATAAGCACGGAAAAAATCTCTCTCTTTCACTGCATTGCATATCATAGTTGTTCGAGTATTATACAGTATAGTGTTCACTGTATTATGGAGATTGAAGTGCAGCTTCTGCAGAATTGAAAAATCCCTTCTATCTTGGGAGACGATTGTTCATCAACCTTGTGCACCGAGAGGGAGCAAATTCGTCTTAAAGAAACAGTTCGCTGGGCTCGGATTCTGTCTCAAATAATTGTTTCTATATTCTGTAACAGTGAGTTTAATTCAGTTTTCTGTTTTCATTTACTGTTTCCTTTGTTACCTGTTTATATTGGTTACACAGATTGCTTACTGTTTTTTTAGTATCAGTTTATATTGTTTATACAGATTACCTAGTAGGGACTACAATTAAACCGTCACACCACGTCAGAATGATCACGTGGTGTGACGGGCTCACTGAATAACTTCTCCAATAAAAAATCCTTAGAACATGACACACATCAAGAATCCAAAATATTCCAGTTATCAAACATTTTTCAAATATATAAACAAGAGAGAGAGAGAGAGAGAGAGAGAGAGAGAGAGGGGCTTATAATGTAGATAGTCTATATATCATATAGGGTGAGATTCTCTGAAATATTGTGTGAATATTTTAATCATATGGATAAATTGAACTTAGAAAACGGTTTGAAATAAGTTATTACCACTACTAATCTACTTTTAATATGATTTTTCAGTAAAATAAATAAATAAATTATATATTAGATAAAAGGTAGTCATATGTTTGGTATGTTTAATACCCAGGGCCGGTCCTGAGATGACAAAAATTATCTGAGATCTCAAGCGAACTTTTAAAGGGGCCTAAAAAATGAGGCCTCTATACTAAGTTTCATAGAAATTAGGTAGAAATTAGAAGAAAATAGGCCTAAAAATTATAAGTTTCAAAGAAATTAGGAAGAAATTTAAAAAAAAAAAACATAAAAATAATAAATTTTGAGGCCTAAAGCAGCCGCTTGACTCGCTTGTGCCAAGGGCCAGCCCTGTTAATACGTCTATGTGTAGTTAAATGTAATAATCATATAAGTGGTGTAACCGACCGACGGTTGGTATGTACTCAATGAGGAAATTGACAGAATTCCCAATCTTTATTACTGATACAAACTGGAGGTTTGTAGCACAATTATGTCTATTGTGTACGTATACGTTTATAAGGAAGAAGAAAAAATGTGTATATATTGTGTATACATATACATGCCTCTATATTGGAATTGCTATTTTCACACACGAAAATTTACACAGCGCTATACATAAGTCCTCCCGAACATGTTCGATAAGGGTTCTGCTCAGTTCGTTTAATAAATAATTTAAGTTCAAGCCTGGATTTCAGACTCGTCTAGTAAACAAGCCTAGCTCAGGTATATATGTGTTTGCACCCAAAAATGGCCAAAAGTTTTGGTGCCCAGACGGGAGGGACCGGAATGGGCCTGGGCTATTTTTTGTGCCACCCATAACAAGGCAGGATTGCAGGCTGATCAAGTAAGTAATGGGATGATCAAGCTTGAGAGACAAGTAACCATGAGGTTCAAGAACTGGCTAAGGCATAAAAAACCCGACTATAGAAGGCAAAACATAGTGCCCGATGAAAAAGGGGATGTGATATGTAGCAATCGGTTTTAAAGAAATATAACAGTGTCAGCGATGGCGCCCGGATGACGGAGGCATGCACATCGCCGTCATCGGGCTCAATATTATTACATTTTGAGGAGAAAGCCTGGCAGATTGGAAGCAGCAGCAGCCGATGGCAGAGGTGGGAGATGAAAACGTGTGTCTCGCCGCTGCCTTATCTGTTGAGGCTAAGATCAAAGGAAAGAGAGTCTGTTTGCTACATATGGAAGGCTAATCCCAAGAATTTCGAGATTGTGTCAAATCTTGATGAGGATGGAATAGTTGAGATAAGGAGGATTTTGGGCGTCCTTATCCTGCTGGAGGCGCAATTCAAGGACTTCATGCCATAACTAGACTCTCTAGGGCCGCTATAAATATGAAGGCAGGCCAAGCATTGAAGGCACTCCGCGTCACTCTCGAAAATAGAATTCAAACCGCATCCAAAAGGCATTCAATAAGCATTCAAAAGCATTTTCGTGTGTTCTCAGCAATCATAGCAATAGGAGGTCTGTCTCTTTAGTTATATTCTTTACCGTTTTAGTCTGTCATGGACAATCAAATCGTGTTCTGATCTTGTTCCCTAGTTTGTTAGTTTTTTTTTTTTTCGAACACATTCAATAAATTACATACATATTTTATTAATTGTTTGTGATTGTGTATCTCGTAAACTCATCACTATTAGACTTGTGCACTTCAGTACTGTCTAAGAATCACAGGCCATGGGTACTTTCCTATTTGGCCATCACAATCACCTATTTGAAGTTAGATTTTAAAGTCTTGTGTATCACTCACACAAACAATTTAAGAAATTAATTTGCACTCTCGAACCACTTTTGGTTCTGACACGCTCGCGCAAAACTGCAACAAACAATATGAGATCGGTTCAATAGACGTTGTGAATTTATTTCAATAAGACTCATAAGTAGAGTTTATGAAAGAGCTAATGAACAAACTTATCAATAGCTTGTACATAAACATATATTATAAACCCAAGTGATTTAGAGAATATGGGAGCTCAACTCGTTACATGACTAAAGATTAAGTACTAATAAAAGGCTATTTATTCATTAGAAATGCAATATGGAGTAGTATATACATCTGTGTGACACACACAACACATGTGTGATATGTGGATTAGTATTAGGTTTCTCAATTGTGATGAGATGCAAATAATGCAAACCATCTAACGTGCAAGTCTCGCCAAATCAAAGGAATTACAAATAAAAGATTTGGTCGGATGCAATATTTTGTTATTCTAATACAATATTTTGAGAAATAAATAAAATAACTATGAAAATTAGCAACAAAAGTCGTATCATGATCACAAAATTTTTGCTCAGATAGCAAAATATTATATTCAGGACTACAAATTATTGTACCACAATTGTGGTCATATCATCATAAAATTCTCCCAAGTAAAATCATTCTGCGCGCTCAATAGCTGTCAAAAAAGTGTTGGGGTCAGGGTCAAAATGGAGAAGAATCAAAAAAACAAATAGGAAATCTGCAAGACTTTGAGACGCGTAGATCGTTATCTTTAAGGAGTAATTATTTGTCCTCACTCACAAAGAGTTTGTTACAGGGTTTCTAGCAAATCCCCTTCAAGATACAACAAAGCCCAAAAATCTATCAGATAGCAATTCTGAAGATTTTAGGAAAGTCTCAAAAAAATATGGTTTCAACTAACATATAAAGAGAATAATAGAGAGTGTATGCTTGGTAATTTTTCAGTACTCACTAAAATGAATAACCCACTTGTCTTATATATATAGACAACTTGATACATCTTTTAAAAGATGGCGCCCCTTGATTATGTAATTTCATTAGACATCTTTTCATAATGGATATCACAAACACCTCTTAAAGGTCACCTACCTTCAACACACATATGTCTATCACATTTCTCTAAATAAACAATGAGTAATGATTCGTGCACATAAAATGTGCACATAAAGTGTGCACATAAAGATCTAGGCCATTTATTTTGATGGATCCCATGTGTGCAGGGATGGACCCCACCAAAATGAATAATCCAGATCTTTATGTGCACACTTTATGTGCATATTTTATGTGCACATAGCATTACCCATAAACAATAGCAATCATTGATATATACACAATTTCATATTACAAATTGTATTATTGAATATTAAAATTTACAAAAGAAGAGGAACTCACAGAGTCCCAAGTCACAAACTGTCTATTTAAAGAACCAAAAAAAATGGGGGAGGGAAGGTGGGAGTGGGAGTGGGAGTGAGTGATATCATAGTGATCAAGACTAGAGAGAGCGAGAGACAGAGAAAATGGTTTCAAATGGTGATTCCACTACAGTTAAAGAGAGAAGAGAAGTATCAAATTATGGGGTACCCTTTTCAAGTGTTCAAGAGATGGTGAGAGTGAACCCTTGTAGTGTTCCAGAAAAATTCACAAGGAGTGAAGAAGACATATCCAAAGATGTGGTTCTCTCTCCTCTTTCTGATGAAATTCCAATCCTGGATTTGTTTTTGCTTTCAATTGGGCACGAGGAAGAGCTTAAGAAACTTGACAGGGCCTGCAAGGACTGGGGCTTCTTCCAGGTGATCGACCAAGTTATTAATTTGTACGAACAAGATATATAAATTGTCTATCTCTCTCATCTCTCTGTGGATCCCACAAATATTGTAGACCCTACTAGGAGGAGAGAGATAGACACATTGTGATTTATGTATTTTGTACCCCAAGAGTTATCCTAATATGTATACAAACATGTTCCCTTCGTCTCAATTGCTTGACACTTTTGGGAAATTTAACTTTTTAAGGGAACACAATAATTACACTTTTGTCAAAGTTTTATACTCTAATTTTTCAAGTTTGCCCCTCATAAATGCATCAAGATTAATTAGAGGTGTGAAAAAAGAAAAAGCAAAACAATAAAGATTCAAAATTTATTGTGTTACTTTTCAACATAGACTAACATTATGTGATAACCAAAATAGAAAGAGTGTCCAGCAATTTAGGACACAGGAAGTATATTTTTGAGGTGAAAATTACCAAAATTCACCTCAAAATTTTTAACCTATCAGCCTATGTATGTTAAGACTCCACACTGTATAGTATCAAATTATCAATATACATTAGAGGATTTTTCAAATAACAAAATAATAAGAAAAAAAGAAAAAAGAACAATATATATATAGGGAGAGGATCTAGTGAACTGGGAGAGGATCTAAAGTGAATTGGGTTGAGTGAACTTATCTAGTGAACAAGATTTTAAACCTAAAAGAACGGCAGCAGCCCGCCGGTTCTTTTAGGCTTAAAATCCAATTTATCGGATAAGTTCACTCAATCAAGTTCACTTTAGATCCACGCACTATATATATATATATAGATTAATAATTGATCATTGTAGTAAATCGAATAGTTAATTACTATTATTATTTGCAGTTAATAAATCACGGAATAGCAGAAGTAGTGTTGCAAAATGTGAAGGATGGTGCAGCTGGGTTTTTCGATCTTCCGATAGAAGAGAAGACAAAGTATCCAGTGGACAGAGAAATGAGACAAGGTTACGGGCTAGCATGCCCAGTCGAAGAAAATCAGACACTGGACTGGTCTGACTCCATATTGTTTCGTCTTTATCCTATCCACCTCCGGAAACCTGAGCTTTGGCCAACCACACCACCACAGTTCAAGTATATATATATATATATATATATATGTTCTTTTTTCGATTAATTAATTTTCCAAAAAATATTTTGTTTCATTAGCCTAGCTATATATCTATATATATATATATATATATTGGGGACTTAAAAATTCTATGGTATCATATACATTCTGTTTAGCCTCTGCCTCTACTCAAAAAACAAAAAAAAAATAATAAAAATAAAGTGTGTCCTCTTGGATGGGTTTTGCTTTGATTGAACTTTGTTAAATTAAAGCAAGTGGGCTTCAATGTCTTTCATTTTTGGGCCATCATCGAGGAAGTAGGGATCAGGGTGGCTCAGTCCCTCTTAGAGATTTTAGAAATTATATTTTTATTTTGAAATTTTTTAGTATTTTACGTTTAGTCCCTTTCTTAATTTATATTTAGCCCCCCAACTTATGTTTAGACCCTTAAAGGGGTCAAAGGCTCAATTTAGTATCATCAACTACATATATATACAATTCAAAAGCAAAGACCCCTAGATTTTGAAAATTGCACTTTTAGTGTACGAATTTTATGAATTTTAGAAATAGGCCCTCAAGAATTTGAAAGATACCATACAATATTTACATATCACCAAATAGACTCATATTATAAGTAGATCACAAAAAATACCAATTATGTATAAGTAGACCCTAAAAAATTGCCAATAATATATAAGTAGACTCCAAAAAAATCGCCTCTAGGCCCCTTTGACCAAAATTTCTGGGTCCGCCCCTGATCATCGTATTAGATAGCTCAACACCATTATTTGTTGCGCCATTTAGTAAAATTAGTACTCGTACTCTGATTTAATGGATTTCCAATTTGCGGGGCTGTTTGGGAATGCTAAAAGTAGGATCTAGTTCAGTCAAAGTCCCACTTTTTATCTAGTTTTTGTGAGAACCAAGTTTATATTGGTTTAACAAAGAACCGGTTCTGCGAGAGTTATTTGAAATGGACACTTACCATTATAAAACCAGTTCACTTATATACCACAACACCTGTTCTTTGATTTCCCAAACGGCCTTTGAAGATCAGGTTTTACACCCAAGGCTACTTCATTAAAGTTCCACATATATGAATATTTCATTCCAAGACTTATAGATTATATAATTAGCAATCATCACTTAATATCGAGGAAAAAAAAAAAATGATAATCTGCATGCACAAGGTCAGAATTACAAATATTTTTTTACCTCAGGGTGTTGTACTATACCCCAAACCTCCATATGATTCTAAGCCACTATATATACATGGCCCTCGATCCTTGGATCGACCATAATTCCTGGATCCGTGTCACTGTGTATAGATAATTAGTTAATATATACGTAACCATTAATTGCAGAGAAGCTGTAGAGACATATTCAGCAGAAGTTAGAAGGGTTGCAAAGGAACTGATGAGAACTTTGTCTGTGATGATGAAAATGGATAAGGATGCACTGCTTGGCCTACACAAAGAATTGTGCCAATCAATGAGGGTGAACTACTATCCCACTTGTTGCCACCCTGATCAAGTAATGGCTTTGACCTCACACTCCGATCCAGGCACCATAACCATACTCGTGCAAGAGGATGATGTTGTTGGATTACAGATACGGCACAACCATGGTTGGGTTCCAGTTAACCCAATTCCAAATACGCTAGTGGTAAACCTTGCAGATGTGTTCGAGGTAAGAAAATGCTACATACTCCAGATTTAGATACTTCCAACTATTTACATAAAAATCAAAATTTAAAGTTCTTTTAGTTTGTAAATGAAGAAGAGATTTAGTCATTCAAGTAAACAACTGTTTTATTTAGGTGTGCATGTCTAGCACTACTCTTGAGGTATGTGTAAATTGAAAAAACATCTCAGATAATTTCTTTTTTGTGAAAAAAGAAAAAGAAAAGCAAAAAAAAAAAAAATGAGAATTGTTCACTTCTTGTTTTTCTCTTTATTTGAAATCTTCATTCAAACTATCAAAGAACTCAAGAAAAAGAAAATAGAGAAATGTCTCAAATTTCAAATTTTCTAATCTTATTTGTTTGCTCCATTTACACTTTTCCTTCGTACTTTAACCATTGTTAATTTTCTTAACCAAACCAAGAAAATGTGTTTTCCTTAATTTCATTTCCCTTTCAAAATCCATGAACTAAATACTGAGGATATGCCTAGGCGCAATGGTAAGATTGCTCTATACATATATTGTGGCGCGAGCCTCAGATGTTTGTAAAACGAAAACAGCCTCTCTGCATGCAGAGATAATTATAAGACTCTGTACATTTAACTTCCTGAAGAACTTACAATACCAAGAGTTCCGTGAATTTGTTTAGAGATGACTATTCTTGTGTTTTATCAATAGGTATTGAGCAATGGGAAGTACAAGAGCATTGAGCATAGAGCAGTGAATAGCAAAACTAGGACAAGGATATCTCTGGCAACAATTTTCACTCCACAACCTGATGTGGAAATTGAGCCACTGGAAAGTATGTTAGATATTCAGCAACCCAATAGAATCTACAAGAAGTTCAAGTTCGGAGATTGGGTTAAAAATGCACTGAAAAAGAAACTGGAGGGAAAGTCCCACGTTGAATCCATGAAGTACAATTCTTGAGTAAGGTTACAATTTAAATTGCAGCAAATAAATAAGACCCATCAAATAATTGGTGGCTTTGGAGCTCTCTTCTACATATGTGCCACTTTTCATATTATGGAAGTTTTTCAAGCAACTTTGGTTGCCCCCTTTGGTGAAGATTCTTCATTTTTTTGGGCTTGGCTTTGTGCCATTTTCTTTCTTTGGGTGGTCCCTACCATCTACAAGTTTGAAGTTGCCCCTGGGTTCCGAATCTATCTTTGCGGCGGTCCTTGTAACACAGTGGTGAATTTCTCGTGCAGCTGACAGAGTGTTTTCTGTGGTCGTTTATGCTTCCTTATCTATTGTACCTTTGGTTGTTTTGCTTTTGCTTGCTCTGTTTTTCTTTATTTTTGTTGTATGTTTGATTTTCTTTGTATGGTTTGAATTTTATTAGTGAAATTTTGGTTGTTTGTTTGATTTTCTTTGTATGCATTGTCTTTCATTAATGAAATTTTAGTTTTGAGAAAATAATAATAATAACACCCATCAATTGAGACTCATTCAGCATATCCTGATTGATTGACAATGATGAGACTCATCAGCATACTGGGGTGTGTGATGTATTGTGTGAAATTTATGTTTGCAAGACTTTTGCTTTAGTTGTTTTTATAATCAAGACAGGTGGTTGCTGTTAGAGTTATTTTATTGTTATGTTGTATTATGTTATAAGTCCAAGGACCTCTTTGTAATATTTATTTTCTTCTTATTTGTGTTCAATATAAAAAGTTCTAACTAAGGTTAGAAACTAAAAAGTTTACACTTTATTCTCATATTTTGTCATGGTATCAAAGCAAGGTTTCAAACCCTAACCAGATTACACCACCACCAATCACCAAGTGCTGCACCGCAGCATCTCCAGCCTTCTCAGGATGCGCCACAGCTCATCCCAGCCACTACAGGCTGCGCCCAGCAACCACCAGCCACCCTGGCCTGCGCCGAGCCACCACCAGCCACCCTGACCTGAGCCGAGCCCCAGTCCTCTCCTAGGCTGCGCCGAACACTACCAAATCCACCCAGGTCACTCTGGCCTCAACCTAACCCTAATCCCTCTTTACCCTGACCTAATTAAGTCCCACAGGGACTGACTTCTTCAAGCACCATTGCAAGAGTGCTATTTTGATTGGAGTATTGTTGGTCACTTAACGGACCCTTGAATCAAATTTGTTGAATCTTTCGTACCCATCTCCTTCATCTTCCTTCATTTTGTGTAGGTTTTCCATTCGGGACACAGCATCATGACTGACCTCGAAAAACCAATGGCAACCACTGTTCAGACTGTGGTTACCCCTTTGGATCCCAATCTCAAAATCACTACTGTTCCATTCAATGGCCAAAACTACTTGAAATGGTCACAGGCGGTAGAACTTTATCTGAAGGCACGCAGGAAGATAGGATATCTTGATGGGCGTATTACCGCCCCTGCTACTACTGATCCGGGATATGACAAGTGGGAGATTGAGAACTCTATTATCATGTCTTGGTTCATCAATTCCATGGTCCCTGAGATTGGTGAGAGTTTTTATCGCATGAAGACGGCTAGGGCTATTTGGGACACCGTTGCTTCCATTTTCTCTCGAAGGGGGAATTATGCTCAGGAGTTCGAGCTTATCCGCTCCATTGACTGTTTTGAGCAGGGTGAGATGACAGTCACCCAATATTATACCTTTCTTATTACTAGTTGGGACAGAGTTGATCATCTACAGTCCTTTTAGCCCGTCTGTACCACTGATGCAGAGGAGTATCGTAAGTTACTTGAGAAGCAAAGGGTCTTCAAATTCCTCCAGGAGCTTTATTCCGATTATGATGCTGTTCGTAGTTGGATTTTTGGGATGGATGTTCTCCCTCCCCTTCAGGAGGCCTTCACTTATGTTCAGAACGAGGAGAGTTGTTGTTCTGTTATGCTTTCGCCTGCATCCACCGAGCGTTCTGCCCTCGTCTCTGTTCCGCCCAGAGAGGGGACCCAGCAGCAGACAGTTCCTTCTGATCGACCTGTTGTGATTTGTGATTATTGTCATCGGCCCCACCATACTCGGGCCAAATGCTAGACCCTTCATGGCCGTCCCCCTGGTGCTCGGGGAGGTTGTGGAGGTGGTCAAGGAGGTCGTGGAGGACGTTCTGCTGGCCGTGGAGGGGCTGCCTGTGCACATCATTCTGTAATTACCGAGGCTTCTGACTCAGTCCCCAGTGATACTGCTCCTGCTTCTGAGCTGAGCCCTTTATCCTCTACTGAGCTTGATACTCTTAGGCACCTGCTGGCCCAGTGTACTTCCTTGTTAGCCACTAGCACTTCATCGTCTTTTGCATAGTCATGTACTGAGGTTGCTTTACCAAGAGCTTTTCTTTCTCATGTTTCCTCTCCGTGAATTATTGATTCAAGAGCTTCTAACCATATGTCCCGCACTTCTGACCTCTTTTATGATTATAAGCCATGCTCAGGTCAGGACAAAGTTAGAATTGCAGATGGTACCTTCACCTTCTCCTTTGTTTCGGGCAAAGTCCCTATTCGTGTCACTCCTTCTTTATCCCTGACTTCTGTTTTACATGTTCCTTGGTTCTCTCATAATCTTTTATCCTTGAGTCGTATTACTCGAGATTTGAATTATTGTGCAACATTTTTTCCCTCTCATTGTGTTTTTCAGGATCTTATCACGAAGAGGGTGATTGGCAGTGGTAGAGAGATGCAGGGGCTCTACATTCTGGATGAGAGAGATGAGGGGGAGAAGCTTGCTCATAATACAGCTGAAGATTTATTACTTTGTCATATGCATTTAGGACACCCATCCTTTTCTTTACTGGAATTTATTTTTCCATCTCTAGTTTCTAATTATGGAACTTCGAATTCCAACTTTTTTTGTGATGCATGTGAACTTGGAAAACATTTTAGAGCGTCTTATGCTCCCAGTAATAATAAAAGTTAAGTTCCTTTTGTATTAATACATTTTGATGTTTGGGATCCTTCTCGTACTGTATCTTTGAAAGGTCATAGGTGGTTTGTGTCCTTTTTTGATGATTGTTCACGTACTACGTGGTTATATATGATGAAAGAAAAGCGGGAGGTCTTCTCTATTTTTCAAAATTTCCATAAAATGGTGTGTACCCAGTTCGGGGCAGTTGTGAAAGTGTTAAGGTCTGGTAATGGAGGTGAGTACATAGATTCGGGTTTAAGTCAGTATTTCTATTCCCATGGAATTATTCATTAGACTTCTTGCACTGACACTCCACAACAAAATGGAGTGGCCGAGCATAAGAATCGTCATCTTTTAGATGTTGCCTGATCTTTACTTTTCCAGGTTCAAGCTCCTCGGTCTTATTGGGGTGAGGTGATATTAACCGCAGCATACCTTATCAACCGCCTCCCTACCCACGTGTTGGATAAGAAAACCCCCCTTGAGGTTCTTTCCCATCCTTCTCTCTCCCCATCTATTCCGTCCCTTGTCTTTGGTTGTGTGTGCTTTGTTCATAACCACAGTCCAAAAGGAAAGTTAGATCCTCGGGCTATTAAATGTGTGTTTGTTGGTTACTTTCCCACTTAAAAAGGTTATAAATGCTATCATCCACCATCTAGGAAATGGTTCGTTACTATGGATGTCACATTCCATGAGTCACAATCCTACTTTATTGATTCTATGGTACCTCTTCAGGGGGAACCTAAGTGTGAAGAACTACCCATTTCTCCAATGATGATTGAGATGGAGACAGGGAGAGTCGAGGGAGAGGAACCCGAAATAGAGAAAGGAGAGCCTGAACCAGAAAGAGAAAGAGAGAAGGGTGAGCCCGGAGAAGAAGAAGAGGTAGTTGAGGGGCCGAGGGAGAATGAGTTGAGGGTTTATTCTAGGGGGACATGGAGTAAAAAAAAGGCAGAGAGATCAGGAAGTGCTCCTATTTCTCCTACTTCACTGCCATTCTCTCTAAGTGATGAAGATTCAGGTAATCCCTCTTATACACCTATTCTCGACTTAAATGAGTTAGATGTTCCTATTACTATTAGAAAGTGTACTAGATCTTATACTCAACATCCTATATCTAACTTTGTGTCTTATTCTCATCTATCTCCTTTTTATAAAGCATTTCTTTCCAAAATTTCCTCTGTTAGTATTCCTAATCATGTACAGGGAGCTCTTGCCGATCCCAAGTGGAAATATGCCATGATTGAAGAGATGAAAGTTCTTCAAAAGACTAGCACTTGGGAGTTGACCACGCTACCTAAAGGAAAGAGGACTGTAGGGTGCAAGTGGGTGTACACAGTGAAGCATCGGGCTGATGGCTCTATTGAGAGGTACAAAGCTCGGTTGGTGGCAAAAGGGTTCACTCAGACCTACAGGGTGGACTATGAGGAAACCTTTACCCCAGTCGTAAAAATGAATTCAATAAGAGTTCTTCTTTCCCTCGCCGCAAATAAGGATTGGCCACTTCACCAGTTTGATGTGAAGAATTTCTTCTTGCATGGTGATTTAGAAGAAGAGGTTTACATGGATATCCCTCCAGGATTTGAGGACTCCAAGATCGATGGGAAAGTTTGTAGGCTTAAAAAATCTTTGTATGGCCTCAAACAGTCTCCTACAGCTTAGTTTGAGAGATTCACACAGACCATGCTTCATTTGGGTTTAGACAGAGTCATGCAGATCACATATTATTCATCAAATACTCATCGCAGGGTAAGACTGCTGCTCTTATTGTCTATGTTGATGATATTGTGTTGATAGGGGATGACTTGGAGGAAATGGAAAGGTTGATGAAATAGTTAGCCATTGAGTTTGAAATCAAGGACTTGGGGGCCTTGAAGTTCTTTCTTAGGATCGAACTTGCTCGATCTAAACATGGGATCTTTATTTCCCAAAGGAAGTATGTCCTTGATTTGTTGAAGGAGACAGGGATGCTTGGCAGCAAAGCTTGTGGTACACCTATAGAGCAAAATCAGAAACTTGGTGATGACAGTAGTGGGGAATTAGTGGACAGGGGGAGTTATCAGAGACTTATCGATAAGCTGATTTACTTGTCTCATACCCGTCCAGACATTGCTTTTGCTATTAGTGTTGTCAGTCAGTTTATGCATTCACCACGAGAGTCACATCAAGAGGCTGTTTTTCGGATCCTTCGGTATTTAAAGTCTGCTCCTGGAAAGGGCTTGCACTTTGAGAGACATGACCACCTAAGTGTGGAAGCATATACTGATGCTAATTAGGCCGGTTCTATTACAGATAGGAGGTCCACTTCAGGGTACTGCACGTTTGTTGGAGGTAATCTCGTTACCTAGAGGAGTAAGAAGCAGAACGTGGTCGCCAGGTCAAGTGTAGAAGCCGAGTTTAGGGCCATGGCCCAAGGTATTTATGAGATACTGTGGATCAAGTCTTTGCTCAAGGACTTTAAGATTGAACTAGAGACTCTATGAAGCTATATTGTGATAACAAAGCTGCTATCAGTATAGCTCATAACCCTGTTCAACATGATAGAACTAAACACGTGGAGATTGATCGTCACTTCATCAAGGAAAATATTACTAGTGGTACTATTTGTGATCCCTTTATGAAGACTTGTAATCAACTTGCCGATGTTCTTACTAAAGCCGTTGGGAATCAACCGTTTCATTCTATCCTGGACAAGCTGGGAATGAGAGCTATCTTTGTACCAGCTTGAGGGGGAGTCTTAGAGTTATTTTATTGTTATGTTGTATTATGTTATAAGTCCAAGGACCTCTTTGTAATATTTCTTTTCTTCTTATTTGTGTTCAATATAAAAGGTTCTAACTAAGGTTAGAAACTTACAAGCTTACACTTTTTTCTCATATTTTGTCAGTTGCGACTGTATTATTCGTTATCTAGTGTTGGAAATAAGATATTATATAGATAAGATTTCAGTCAAATCCTTTTACAGGATCTTAGGAGTTAATTTGATTTGATTTTTTAATCTTATCTTTATTTCTTTTCCTTTTATATTTTTTTTTCCTTTTCCTTAGTTTCCATTCTTGTAATCTAGGTTGTATATAAATACTGCTGTATATTGAGGAATAATACATCAGAAATTGTACCCCATCTCTTTCTTCTTGGTATCAGAGCCAACTCTCTCCACCACCACTACAAGTCGCAGCCCTAGCCGCTACCACCAGCCCCTCCGCAGCCTAGCCCAGCCCTCACCCAGACCACCAGCCACTCCCAGCCTCTTCACCCAGTCCCGGCGACCCTTCGGCAGCCCACACGAGCCGTAGTCGACCTCCGGCGACTCTCTGGCTGCCTCCGGCAGCCTGTTCCAGCAGTGTTACTGCTGGTTTTTTGCCCATAAGGGCCTTCTTTTCATCACTGTGATGTTTTAGAGCCTTTTTTTGTGCTCTTCGTCGCCTCCTTTGGCTACCAATTATTCTCCGGTGGCCACTCTCTTTGCTCTTGCACCGATATTGTCCGGTCTAGTCCATTTTTTCCTCTTCTCTGGAGTTCTTCTCTTATAGTTTATTTGGGTTATTTCTTGTATTACAATGACGGATACTGTCAAGAATACCGAAGCTTCATGCCCAGATCTCTCTTTGTCCCAACATGCACCTGCTCATCGTGTTACTAGTGTTTTGTTGAATGGAAGGAACTTTGCTGCTTGGTCTAGTTCGTTTCGCCTTTTCTTAGGTGGAAAGGGCAAATCTGGTTGGATCCTCGATGTTGAACCCAAACCACCGGCCACTGACCCTTAGCGTGTGCAATGGGATATCGACAATTGCACAATCTTGGGGTGGATCTTTAACTTCCATGGAGGAACGTATCTATCATATCTTCATATACCATGATACGGTACGTGGTTTGTGGTCTGCATTCACCAAAATGTATGCGCATGAGCACAATGATTCATGGATTTTTGAGCTATATCGGGAGATTCATCATGCTACCCAGGAGACTTTGGGACTCTCTGTTGCTGACTATTTCGGATATCTTCAGGCTCGTTGGGAGGAATTGGCTCAATATGAGCCTCTCAATGATTCTTCGGACACAACCATTCAGCGCATTGATCGTCAACATACATATCAGTTTTTGATGGGTTTGAAACCTGAGTTCGAGTCTCTTCGAACCCAGATTGTAAACTCATCCCCTATATGCCTTCTCTCTACGAGGCATTTGCCACTCTTGATGGTGACGAGCGTCATCGCCGCTTATTACAGCCTCCATCTCCTGCTGTCCATGAGACTCCTATACCTGATCAGATGGCTTTTGCAGCATCCACAGCTTCTGTTGTTCACTCTCAGGGGAATAAACCCCATTGTACTTATTGTAACAGAGATGTTCATGTCAGGGATCGCTGCTTCAAACTTCATCCAGAGCTTCGGGAAAAATATGCTAGGAACAAAGGCAAAGTTCCCTCTCGGACTGCAGCAGTTGCACATTCGCTACCCAACCAGTCTAATCCAGAAATGCTTCAACTCCAAGCTCAAATGAGTCAGCTCCAGTCTCAGTTGGGATCACTTATTCAGCAGAGTACTCGTCCTGGACCTACCGCGACTGCTACTATAGATGCAAGTACTACCTCCACTGCTCTTCATGTTAAGTCTGGCCAGCCTACTTGGGTTCTTGATTCTGGAGCCAATGATCACATGACTGGTAAGTTGTCTTATTTTTCATCCCCGGTTATTCCCGTCTCTCAATATGTTCAAATTGCGGATGGCTCCATTGTCCACATCAAGAACAAAGGTGAAGTTACTTTATCTCCCAATATTACTTTATCCTTAGTTCTTCTTGTTCCTAACTTTTCTTATAACCTTCTCTCTGTTAGTTGGCTTATAAAGGACCTAAATTGTTCTGTTGTTTTCTTTCATGATCGGTGTCTCTTGCAGGATCAGACTTCAAAGAGAATTTTTGGCAGGGGATATGAGCGGGATGGACTGTACTACTTTGGGGATCCTCCGGGGGAGCATGGGCAGTTTTCTAGTTTTCAGGCGTCTGTTTTGCCTACTTCTGAGTCTGTCAATTTTTCTTTAGAGTCTTTACATTTGTGGCACGCCCGTTTGGGCCATGAGAACTTTCAATATCTTTGTCAACTATTTCCTCCACTAAATAAAACTTGTCGGAA